>NW_019379770.1:203787-293331 GCF_000648655.2 Copidosoma floridanum | reverse complement strand
TAGTATGCAAAGCCTCATTATACAAGTGCCCCATTTATTTAAATGAAAACTTAATGAGTAGTCAAACGATTTTGTTTCTTTTTTTTAAATAGTATCTTATGTTATATGTCTTAGTTTATTTTTAAATTTGTAAGGAAATTTAACATTTCAGCAACTACAAGAATGAACAAAACAGAGAATCGTTTGTCTCGCGTCTGTTACAAACGGTTCATTTGTCAAAAAGTAATTACAAAAGTATATTTAATTATAAAATACAATTTTGGTTGACCATACACACATTGTATAAGACTCATGTATTTCTGCAGCTATCTTTTGGTAATTTAAATCACATTGTTGTTTAAATACTTTCTAATAATATTAATGATTTTAATAATACCTTGACGTGATAATACTCTTCATACTGAACTTTGACGATGAAATAATAAGGATTATTAACTTTTGCCAATCTTTGGAATGTATTCTTAGAAATTGTGCCTTTAAGGTCAGTTAAATAGCATACATTGCATTTTTTTTTTTTTTTCTCATGAGAGTAATAAAACTAACTAAGCTCGTACAATTACACTCTGGGTTATTATAACTACAATATTTACTCACTCCTTTCTCTAATGTTACAACGTCTGCAAGAGTATCGTTTGCGTTTGTATCAAAGAAGCTCATAAAATCCTCGGCTAAATTTTTTTCGTTTTAATTACTCGTTACCTTTTCAGCACTTCACGATTTTACAAAATTTATCTAATGAACATGTATTTTTTAATTTGACTAGAAAACGTGAAGCGTTGAAAGTACAGTTATAAGCCTCAAGTGTGCATGGATTCTTGAAACTTTTAAGGTACGTCATAAAATTGTTTAAAAACATTTGTATTTTGAAGCAAAAACCTAGATACCATAACAATAAAGTTCTCTATTTCACTCTGTTAATCCAATAACTTATCATTATTACATTTGAGTTGACTAATATATTTATTTAAAATATTTTCACTTAATAAAACTGCAATTTTAAAAACATCGCCAGTTGCAGAAAAACCACCAATTTGGACATCAAATAACACTATTTTCTTATTCACAGTTTTATACTGCTCCATCTCCACTCAATTCTGCATTAATTAAAATTTCTGGTATATCTAGAAATTCAATATTATATTAGTAGTTCATCCCTTCTTGGACTTCTTATTTTGTTTCCAGTTATCTCTTTAAGTTTGAAAAACTTTTTGATGTAGCTTAAATGCAAGAGTTCTCGCTATTTAAGCCCAAATTATAGTCGATTTTATAAGTTGCTGTACGTATTTTGATGAGCGTGATTCAGGGCTTGAATTATGGTTATCACAAGTTTTCTGTAAATAAGTTTAACCCTTATTTTTTTTTATGATAGCATAAGCTACTCGTTGATCGTATGACTCAGAAACTCTGTAGGATAAGGGTTTTGGAATTTTTTATTGATTACATTATTGAATTTTTCGTTTTCTTAAGTAGATGCACAAAATACAAGTTTGTGACAGTTCTCATATGATCGAAAAAAAATGTTCTTGTTCCTTGTAGAGAATTTTATTACGCAGAACTTGATAAAATAGATGTCTGCTTAAAGTTTTCTTTGTCTTTGACATACCCACACCATTCGCACGTTTATTGTGGGTATTAAATATGTGAAATAGTAAATTTTTAATGGTGTCAAACATATTAAGAGAGTGATCTTTATTTTTGGAAACATTATGGTAAAATATTTGTGTAAATTTTTGTTTGCATAAGACAATTGATACTCATCGGCATCTTTACTTTCGTTTACTTTTTACTGCATATTTTTAACGTCTTCTAATGTGTAATTGTTTTCAAACTGCTTCACAATTCAATATTAATCTTATTTGCAAACTGAAAAAATACTAGAGCTATCATTGTCTCTGATCAATTGCTCACCTACAAGATTGTATTCCTTGAAACTAGAACTTTGAGTGACCACATCAATGGCAGTAGATAATTTCATTTTTTGGCAGTTCCATGACAATTAAATCTGTAGTCACGAGTGTTCTTAGAGTTACTATGCTCACACATTCTAACTTTTCGTTTCCTTGTCACACCCCAATACTTCACAAGATTAACAGCCTGTGAGGTGACCAGTTCACTCGAGCTATTTTATTGGAATCTAGAACTTTTTGTTTGCCAACCCACATCATAACTACGAAATACTCCTACTCTCTTTATATTATGATTTGTTTGTTTTTCAGGACAAGTGAGTAAATCTTTATTATGTACTTTTAAGACAACAGTATAATTTTAGTTGGCTAGCCTTAATCTTTCATGCCAGAGGTAAAAAAGAACGCAAGTATTTTTAAACAATGAATTCCCTATTATTCAGCTATAAAGAAAAGTAACCACTTTTTATTTTTAAGTAACTATAATTAAACAAATAAACGTATAAATTAATGAACAGATAAATGCACAGGGAGGAGTGAAACGCTCGTAATTACTTTTTTCATATAGATGTACTTACAAACACACTTTTACTTATACTCGACTCCTTCTTTGTTGGGTTAAAAAAAAAAACTACTTATGGATCAATGAAAAAATTTAATAGGCTTATTTAAACACCTTTGAATAAGCCTATTAATCTGTAGTCACGAGTGTTCTTAGAGTTACCATGCTCACACATTCTAATTTTTCGTTTCCTTGTCACACCCCAATACTTCACAAGATTAACAGCCTGTGAGGTGACCAGTTCCACTCAAGCTATTTTATTGAAATCTAGAACTTNTTACCATGCTCACACATTCTAATTTTTCGTTTCCTTGTCACACCCCAATACTTCACAAGATTAACAGCCTGTGAGGTGACCAGTTCCACTCAAGCTATTTTATTGAAATCTAGAACTTTTTGTTTGCCAACTCACATCATAACTACGAAATACTCCTACTATCTTCATATTATGATTTGTTTGTTCTTCAGGACAAGTGAATAAATCTTTATTATCTACTTTTAAAACAACAGTATAATTTTAGTTGGCTGATCTCTTATACAAATGAAAGTTAGAGATTCCTACAGAAAATATTGCAATACAATTTGACGTAATTTTTCTGTAAGATTACATGTTAAATTTGAACTTTTTGAATTTAAATATATAAAAAAAACACTTGAACAATGTGCGATTTGTTTTGGTATTTTACATGCTATTTCAAATATATGTTCAACATTTTCATAGTATCTATCCAAAAATCTACGTGCGATAAACCCTTTTGAAGAAAGCGTTACTACAGAATAGTTTGTCTCAATTTTTAAGATAAAATTATATTTTGGGTATTAAACATAGACTAGAAATAAGTGTGTGAGCTCATTAGATGAATGTGAGTATGACGTTACAGATGTAATCAGCATAGGAGGTAGAAAGTTTAAAAGTATTAAAGGCTGTACATACTTTACTACATTGTTTTTTGATGACTGAAAGTAAGGAGAGAGGGCTAGTATTGGGATGGAACGCGATAATTTGGCACCGCAAAGTGTTGTCTCCTTTTGTAGGCGTAGATGCGCAATTAGTAAAAGGGATCATTAATGCGCTTTTTGATTTTTCTGGTGGCTCAGGTTTTGGAAAGGGAAGAATTTTTAAGGGAAAATAAGGAGTGAGGAAAATCGATCCCTTATACAATTACAGTAACGTCTTTTTATAAAGTAAAAAAAAATCATCAGTTCCGATGGTTGCATATGGTAAGTCATTACAAGTTTGCGTCAGTGCCAATAAAAAAAAAGCAAAAGACACCGTGGTATACTTATTGGCTGAGTAATTTAAAATTTCTAGTTGCGCAGGGCATTCCATTTCATACGCTCGCCCTTTTTTCTTTTTTGCTTTCTGTTATTCTATCAGTGTTACGTTCAAGCAAAAAATGCTTGACGAACGCGGGGATCTTAATATCGATTGTTCGGGAATTACTGAGGATCAATAAACTGTTGAGTGGTAGTAGTTTAAATAGCGTTTATTTAATAGCGTATGTATTTACAATAGCGGTTAGCGGAGCTCAGAGCGCAATTGATGTTGGCTCTTTGCTTGTTGAGACGTATCTGATTTATTACAATAATAGCGGAGAGAATAACTAAAGTTAACTATACAAATATACACTGTAGTCGTCATATGAGTCAGAGTAGAAAAAGAGATAAGATAAGAAAATGTAAGTTCTGAAATTAAAGTATGTATAAATGTAAAGTGAAAGTTATAAAATTGATAAGTGTTACTTTTAGATGATAAAGCAAAGATAAAGCTATTACAATTCCAGGAAATATGACTATTGCATTTAACGTATTGTGCCAAAGAAAATTAGAAAATGAAGAGAGAATTAAAAGTTCACGATTGGCGTGAACAATCAGTATGAAGCTTAGTGTGCCGCATATTTTCACATCACGCTTGCGTTGAGGTTGACGCGTTACTTGTTTTGATATTGTGTCGGCTGTTCTCGACCAATTGTCATTTAACTACAAGCAATTATTCACTTGTAAATATAAGGAAAGAATGCGAATGAAGAACGTAAGGGGTGTAGCGTTATTTAGCGTATCAAAATAGCTTACAATTGTCGCAATCGTTATGTAGTAAACGATTCGTATAGTAGTTTGAAGTTTGTAGATAAATAAACATAATTGATGATCGTCATTTGTTTTTACTTATCATTATCTCTTATGGTTGTAATTTTTTTTTTTTTTTTTTTTGTTAGATTAAAAAGTTAAGATGATATATTTTATTGGCTCCATACAAATTCACATTATGCATCATTGTCAAAAAAAAGGAACTTGTTTTTAAAAAAAGCAAGTAGATTTTGAATCATCAGAAGATTCGATGAAACTGCATAGTCTCATACTGGCCACATTACGTATTGTTTATATTGTTTTATGCCATAAATTGTTACTTATAACTTTTCAGTTTATAATCATAGAACATTCATTCAAATAACATCCATCTCAACTCACGTAGGCATACTAATTTGAACGATAGTGACAAAACTTTTGACCTTAATATTGTTTTGCAGAAGGTATATTCAGATTCATAATTATAATATCTGCCATATAATTTTACATAATTGAAACTTCTAACATGGGTATCTAATTATTCGCTGTCCAATGGTTTTAGATTAATAAAGTAATTAATATTTCATCTTGAGTTTGTATGATGCGGCAGATCCTATGCATTAGGATAAAAAATCTTTTATCACCACAACCCATTAAATTGGACAAACTTCCTTAATATAATTTATAGAGTTAGTGCATAAGCAGTCGATCAGTTACAAGTTTATCAAGAAATATGAAAAAGAACTTTAAAATACTTGTTGTTATTTGAAGCAACGTACACTTAGTCTTAATGCTAACCTCACCAGGTATATTTTATCAAAAGAAACCCAACAAATTGTAACAAATTATATTGCTGGGCCATAGATACATAAATACTTAAAAAGACAACAATATACATAAGTCTATTTTTTTTAAAATAGAGAAATTTAAGTTAACTCTACAGTCAAATGTAGTTTAAAACGTTTTTATTATTTATAAACTATTCACATCTATATAGTTACAATTATCGTAACAGGCTTTTCATTAGCTTAAACTAATGTCGTAAATATCTTATACATCGACATAAACACATGCTAGTCACAAGCGTACACTTATCATAATTACAGAGATTACTAAAAATATTATTTATTCGACGCCTTACACTAAATACTCATAAATAAGTTGGCTTTCTTCTTAATAATTATTTATTTGATAGAAATCGTGTATAACAATTTCAGTAAGTCTGACAAGGGTATTTGGTAGTTGAAGTATGACGTTTACTGGAAGTAATACATTAATTTTATGAGCAAATTTTAACGCTGTGCGACGTATAATACGTCACCCTATAACTTTTTATTACCAGCTTAATACTTTATTGTATTAGCTAACCTTTCAAAGTCAAAATATACAAAATCTTTGGAGAGTCGTTGAAGAGTTAGGAGAGAAGTCGTATGAATGTAGTGAAAACTCATTTATAAGGTTATATGACAACTTCTGCTTGGTTTCTAATCTCAGAAAAAAATGATGGATAAATTAAAAATTATTTTATGTTACAATAATGGTAAGTTTCATAACTATTTTATACCATTTATTTTTATTAAAACTAAATTATACTGTATCATTATACGTTAATGCCATTTTCACGTAACTGTTTAGTTTTATTAAATATCTTGAAATAAAGTAAAATTTTTTTAAATAACTGTTTTGATATAAAAAACTACAATTGTAATAGTTAGACATTAAATAAGAACATAAATACATATCATAAACGTATCTGAAATAAAGTAAGACACTATCCGTACATTTACAGAAAATTATACTCTATTGAGACTTTAAAATAACGTTTGCAAACGATGGAGGACTACAACCTTCCATGGTCGTTTTACAAGACTCATAATACGTGTTGATTTAAAATAAAAAATAATTCGAATTGATTACAATATAAACTGTGTATAGAATTTTTTTTTTTCTGCAATTGAAAGACCAATGATAATGTTAATTTTTACTACAAATGCAACTCTGTAATGTAGTAGAAAATATATTAGCATATGAAGATACAACATAAAAGGATAAGAAATCGGAAGTGTGTAGGACCAGCAAACTCTTTTTTTTCTCTTTTCAAAAGAATTTGTAATTAAACATTGAGAGATAATAATATACTTAGTAAGATATGCCGAAAATAGTTTTTCTTAATGATAGGTGGGGGATCCCGAAGAAGTAACACTTTGATTTTGAGGGCAGTTATCGATCAGGAAGGTAACAAACATAAACAAAAATTGTCTGAAATAATGCATACAACATTTTTAGGAAACAAGATTAATAGACAATTAGACGCAAAAAAGCTTAGTAGTATGAATAACAGTTTTCTGAACCAAATCCAAAATAAAACGAAAATTAAAAACTTTTCTGGCTTTCTATCTTCAACGCGTATCGATTCTGATACATCCAAGCTTAATGTATTTTTTACATTCTGTTGTAATGTACGGAAGTATAGGTAGGACTCTGGACTTTTTTTTGGATCTCGTAACAAGAAGCCTAAGGGTCAAGAAAAGGGAAAAGCAAGCAAGAAGAGAGTCCTTCGGGGAAGTACACGACGAGCCTTAAAAAGAAACACATGCGAGAATTTTCCTTCTAAATGTGATATTGCGAATAAAGATAGTTAACATAATAAGTTTTGATCATTATCGCGACACACCTCGTTACTGATCTCTGTTCCACGAAATAGATTTAGTGCTAAGTGTGGGGTATAACAAAAGTCAGAACTTTTTTTTCACTTATTTTTCTTGTTTCGAAAAAATACGATTCCACTGAAAAGCAGACAGAGTGTAGTGTGACGACAATACGACGAGTAAAAATGGAAAGACCAAGGATCCAATTAAAGACGACAGTACTGGTCATAGTCTACAAGTAGTGGTGACAATAGTCCAGAATCCAACCGAACTAGGGCTTTAATTACAAACACATCACATTATCTAGTAGACAAACTGCAAGCGCTAAAGAGAAATTATCCCTAGCATTTTATTCCTACTGGTCCACATATGGACTAGCTCGTGAGTACTCATGTAATAAAATAAGTTTTATCCTTTACTCCTAAGGCAGGTTAGAAGAGGCACTTATTAGGTCAAGATAAGGTTGTAGGAATTTTTTTTGTATATTTATTGTTTCGTTCGCTCCTCTTTTAAGTGTATTTTTTTTAAAACCCAAAATAAAAATCACGTAAGATAACATACTTAAATACGCATTGACCTAGGAAAAATTTTTTTTAAGAAATGATTCACGTGATAACAGAATTCTAGAGCTGGGAGAAAAATAAGTAATACATAACACAAAAATTTAACAAATTGATCGAAAACAGAGAGCAGCAGAGACCTACAGAGGAAAGAGAACAGCGTTTTAACAAATAAGACATTGCAATTTAGAGTGGGCATCGATAGCAGGTAAACTCTTTTGCATCTGCTCTCTCTTAGCTGCCACAACTAGATGGAAGAAATCAAATATCAGGACCGGAGAGTAACATATAGCGTAAAAATGCTGATGAGAGGGACCCCTAGCGGAATCTCTCTATATACAGTGAATCCACACATCCATGCTATACTACACTGACTCGGGGTGAGCTGAGTTTTTTTTAAATAGCACCCAGTTGTGACGTGTAAGCAAAATGAATGCATTTAAGAAAACCCAAACTACAGACACAGCAAACATGCAACTTTCTGGGGGTACTAACTATAACGTTGTTAATTGTAGGAATGAAATAAATGACGACAGGGCTGAGATATACGATATGGTTCACAAAAGTAAAAAAATAAATACAAGACACTAAATGCTGTAATTCAAAATAGAACTAAGAAAATGTGAGACACTTGACGCCCTGGACGAGAAAATTTCGGTAATAGTAATTGGCCTGTTTTTTAAAATAAAGACTAAGTCAAAGAAAGCACACAAAATGGATGAGTCACATAATGTGGCTACTGAAATCATCCAAGATTTGGCACCTATAAACGGAGAGCTTAGAGCCAAGTTTTGCAACACACACGGAAACATAAAGCCTACAAACAAAAAAGTGTGCAGTTTCAATGAAGTCATCAGAGAAAATATCAGAGGAGCTGCAAAGATATACGAGGCTTGAATAGAAAAAACAAGCTTACTGCTGACAAAATAGGACATGCTATAGGAATTATAATGCTTGATTTCCAGTACACCAAGCAATAAATATAAAGAGTCAAGAAGCTTTGGGGTGAAAATCATAAATCAAACATAATTAACAGCTATGAAACATAACAAAAGATATGGGCGATGAACTTGAGATAATGATGAAGGCTGCCTTTATGGCAATAATACCACCACCTAATCACACAATTTACACTCACACAAATTTGGTTGATTTTGAAACAAATAGAGGTAGACAATGCGGTGACATAACGCTGACCATGGCCCCATGTATGGAAAACGTGCACTCTACATGCAACAATGACTACCTACGCAGACCGCAAAACGCACAACAAAATATTCTGCCCACGTTCAGCCACTTGATGAGCAATATAACCTTTTTTTAACGGGGACTTAATAAAGCTATTGCTGTTGAAGAGAATGTTGCGAATGGGTGCATGGGCCCCAAAACGAACAGTTTTTTTAGGTACCCTTACTAATAGACTGTCAAGTAAAGTAGCAGATCATGTCGCACCGAGACTCGCACAGTTAAGAGCAGTTAAGAGGTTTATTTAAGAGCTCTCAAATAGATACTGCACCATTATTACCGCATTCTTGCTCATGGTGAGGTTAAAAGTAATAGCACAGCAAGACAGCGGAACTGTAGAAGAGTGCAGTAGACGAGTACAATGATTGTATAACAAATTAATGATGTTGTACGATTTAAACCCATACTTTTCCCTATTAAAAAAACAGGTCCTTCAAGAAAACCGAGAGTGTGAGGCAGTAATGCAATTTGTATACGGATTACTTTCAACTTTTAGTTAGAGATTGATAATTTCTAATCTGGAAACACTAGGAGAAACAATTATCCAGGCACTAAAACTCAAAACCAACCTTAGTTTATGGCCCAAAATATCAGTAAGTACACTGCCTACATACTAGAACGCAACAACTAGGTGGGGGTCACTAGTAAACTTGGCAAAAAAAGAAAAAAACACAGCAAAAATCACTTGTAGGTCAGAAGGAGCAGTAACAGCAAACAAAAAACGCTGTATGTAATGCCACAACCAAACTGGGCATTTGTTTGAGAAAAGCTGAAAACTAATAGCATTTACTAATAACAAAAAAATTTCAAATGAGAATGGAAAAAAACTAAGGGAAAATTGCAATTATTGTCAGAGACCAAGATACTATGCAAGAGACTGCCGCTTATGCAAGCAAGACAGGGAGTAAAGGAAGAGACAGCAAAACGAGGGGCATAACCAACCTGTCAATAATACCCTACCGACTGAAACGCCTACAAATACAGGAAAAAAAATGAAAATTTTAATAATAATAGTTACAATTCTTATTACAGAGGTTATAACAACGGCCTAATGGAGCAATACAATAAAAACAAAAATTAAAATTACCAGTATCATAATGACAACTCCAGAGGTAGTAACTATTACAGTTACTGCGACAATAGTAGTTCGTCCAATAATAACAGCTGGAGCACATTCAACCATTATAGAAACGACTTTAAAACCAAGAAAGCAGGGATGGCCGTAATAGTAATTTTGTAAGAAATAGCTATCATGGAATAGGGGTGCACTGCATCAAGAAAATGGTGTATACGCCCCAGACAACAAAAGAGACCCACCCATGGCTTTAAACACGCAGGATGTTTGACGTAGTCCCCAAACGACGAACATAAACTAGAAAAAGAAACAGAGAGAAGCTGTTCTGGCATAAAATAATGTGTAAGAGAGGGGCCGCAGACGATGGAGCAAGTGATAGTGGAGGTGAAAATGCACCACAACAGACCAAGTAATTTCGCAGTGGAGGGAACAATAGAACGTACTTTAGCAGAGTATGAGGAATTTTCTGACAGTGGAATGGAAAACGCACAAGAAAAGACAAAAGAGCCCACATAAAGGGTAATCAGACAAAGGCACTTGACATACATGTAAAGAATAACAAACTCAAGGGTTAGAAAGTAACGAAAAAATAGGGCAGCTACCCAAAATAACTGTTGAACTTGCGAAAACAGGGCATAGGCCACCATTAGTTCTGTTACGAAGCCAATGGTAAAAAAAAGGAAAGGCAACTTTTTATGTAGAGACAGGCGTAGAGATTTTGTTTATAAAGAAAAATTTTCTTAGCACTGTTAAGCTTGCTCAGGCTTTTGCCTTTACATGTGGTTTTTAAGTACAAAGAGATGGTGCAAGTTCCCTCTGCTACCAAAAACTAACGACTAGGCATAGGTACAGAAGTGAGAGAGGCATGCGAGCCTACCAGCTATTCGCCACTCTCATACGTGAGCGATAGCTAGAGTCGTTGGAGTCGTTGAGAAGAGCAGATCATCGAGTGGAGCTGTGAGCGTTCACACATTTATATTAATATCTTACACACATATACACAAGCAAGAAAGCCTTTTTATTTTTCCTTTTGGATTTACAAATAAAATTTGCTTTGTTCTCTTATTTAAAACGAAGTTTCAGAAGTTTGATACTGCCCTTGTTACGTGCGGCTTTCCCCAAGAATTCCAAACAATCCTAACAAAAGGCAAAAGGTATTGAGTAGTCATTATCATCGCGACTTACAGAGCACGTAAAACTTTGGGCACAGTACAAGCTCAAGTGCATGGATTAGAGTGCACACTCCATGTCGTTCTCATAATTACCCAACTGACACGGAAGTAATCAGAAGGTGGGATACTTTCAACTGAGAATAGGGCCAGATAAGAGTTGCCATCAATATGATTCGATGAGATGATATAGAGATACCACTGTTAAAGCCAGAGTGTTTTGAAATATCTGCAAAATCAAAACAAATAATTTACTCACTAATAAAAAAAAGCAGAAATCAGGCAAAAAATGGATACTTCTTTAAGAAATAAAGGAAAGAGCATCGTTTGAAAACTTCATTGCCAAGGATAATAAGGGAAAAATAATTGCTAAATGTTTTAAAAAACGGAAAATTTTTTGAAAGATAAGAAGCAGCTAGGGATCCGAAAACGGGTAGACAAGATGATGCAACTTGTAGATACAGCCAGTTGCGTCCATAAAGAAAAAGAGCACATCAGAAGATTAATCGAATGGAACCCTTACGTATCTGGCCTTGATGGGGAACCTCTCAAGGCAACACATCTCTTAAGGCATTGAATAATAACGACGTCAGATAAACCCATTGTGGTAAGAAAATAGAGAATGCACTGGTGATAAAAAATCAAATGAAAGTCAAAATAAAAATATTAAAAGAAGGGATAATTTAACCCTCCACCTCACCATAAATACCGAACACTTGGATAGTGGCAAAGCGTCTGGGACCAACAACAAAAAAATACTGACAGTAGTCACAGATTTTTGATTGCTGAGTGAAAATACAGTTGGCTTATAATGTGCACAACTGTTTCAGAGTGACATGCTAGGGAAACTAATGTTGGAACGTTACATCTCAGTAGTAGACTTTGAGTTAAAATTTTTCTAGGTTAAAATAAAAACGGGCACTGTATTTTGAACATGCAACCAAGGGAAGCAGGTCTTTAAACTTTTATGAACACACTGTGCAGTAGATCTATACTCATCGCCCCATATTTGAAAAAATCCTTCATCGTGACAACAAATACATCGGACTATATGCTAGGTGCAATTCTTAGTCAGGATTAGAAAGAGAAGGACAGACCATAGAAATACACATTACGTTTTAAAAAAAAAGCAAGCTTCGTTATCCTACGTATGACAAGGAGGTTCTGGTAATTATATTTGCTAAAGAGCAATTCAAATCTTATTTGTGTAGACACATTTTCATAGTGCTCAGAGATCCTAAGCCTCTGAAAAAAATTCCACTTTTTAAGGAAACCAGACATCCAGTTTGATAGACTTAAAGTGGATCTTCTAACAAAAAGGCCAGCTGACGTACTTTCATGAAACCCAATAACTTAAGAGGGGGAAACATGCATAGAGCATCGTAGACAACAGCTGTATAAACAAGATAACCAACAGACAACTACAGAAGAAGGCATCATCGATGGACCTATGTTTTGACTAGAGTTTTCAAAGTTCGAACTGCAAAAAAAAAAGAATACAGGGTGAACCAAAAAAGGTGAGGATCGAGTTTACAAGCCGCGAAGCATTCAATAATGATGAGGAAAGAAAAAAAAAGAGCATCAAATAACCAGAGAAGTACGCATGATTACTTTGTCTTGAAGGGGTATGCTGATTCAAAATCAGAGAAGCTGGACAGGGAAAGTAACAAGAATGGTGTTACAATACCAATTATCACGGGTAAAGAAAAGCCCATTTCACAAGGGTCAGCAGATGGAAAGATAAGTTACTTAACAGAAGAACCAAGATTAAAAGAAGGATAAGAGCTCCTTGTACACCTGCAAAACTAGAGAGACAAGTTAGATTATAGAAAGCAAGCCAACAACTTGATATACTACGCAGACAGATATCGTATTTTTCCATTACACTACAAATAATTTAACCGTCAAAGTAAATAGTAATAACAAATTAGGACACACCATAAAAAGCAAATACAGCGACACATTTAAAAATGATCACCAAAAAAAAGCTATTGAGCAAACAAGAGCAAACGCAAAGCAGAACACTGACTTTCTAATAGATATGGAAGTACAAAAGAGGCCAGGTAGGCAAATCCGACGGACTTCAGGCCCAAGTCATAATCAATCTAACAGACGCAATGTAGAAGGCAGGCCAGAAATAAAGATTGATGTATGGGATCTTAACGAGACCAAACACGTACAAAACGTGGCACCACAGATAAAAAAGAGGACAAATGACGTTCCACACAGCCAAAACGAAATGACGAAGTCGGATGAGAGTTAAAACCAAGCAAAAATGAACCAAATGCATTATTAAAAGTCGCCATGTTACTAAATAGGTGGTTAAAATGTCTAAGAGACAAAATGCGAAGGGAAATTTGCAAATGAGCACAACCTGGGAGCATCCTGGTAAAATGTCAGACATACCATCTGACCTACCCAAAAACTGTTTGTTCCGCAGTTTTACATTATTAGTCTATCAATAAACAAGCTACAAGCAATGCTGTGCAATTTTAATTTATTATAAATATATACAGAGAGAAAAAAAAGAAAAAAAAAAAAAAAACTAGAACCGCAAACAGCATACGGAAACGATGATTACATACATCTTTTTTTCCTAGAATTTAAGGAAAATGTTTGTGTTCACCTGGCACAGACTAATAGGACTTATATACTCAGACACAGTACATCACAACAAATGATAGTGAGTTTTATGACTTACATCTAAGGCCATTGATGAAAATGCACACTATATTTCTCTTATACAAGTTCCTTACACAGTCAACCATTTTTATGAGCCAGAAAAAGGGCTGGTAGAAAATTATTCAAACAGCAGTGAGGATAACCAGGGAAGCAGAAAAGAAAGTGAGAGAATAGACTCTTGAAAACGGGGCAAAAATGTCAAGAGGCAGCTATGATTGGACCCAGAACCAAGTGAAGAAGAGACAAGCCCACACGAGCATATTAAAAAACAAACTAAAAACATACAACCGGCAACAGAGGATGAAGACGGCTTTGATCACGTTAAAGTAAGGGACGAGGTGGGGACCAAAACTTAGAATAAATCGCTTTGAAAAACAGAAAGTGACAACAAAAGATCAGGAGACAAGACAGTCTCACATCCACCATTGATGGAAAAGTATAACGTTTATGACAATGACAGAAACAGTACCCAACACAGAGGTCATAGACACGCTACGCAAGAGAAGATACATTATTCTGACTCGCATAAACAACGAAGAAAGCAGTGTAAAAGAGACGAAGGTGTCAAATGCAGGAAGAGTGAAAATTGTGCACATGTATGTTAAGGAGCATTTTTAAGAAGTGGTGCTTAAATTAAATATAAGAAAATCAGGTGTGGGACTTGGGACCGACAAGACATGTAAAACATTTAAGAATATGTTATTGAACCCAGTAGTATTTGATTGTCTATGATAACAAGAGTGGTTTTCGACAGAAAAGTGCCATCATCTCCAGGGTTATTTTGTGGTCTGAGGGACGAGAGAAACAGCACTTGAGAGACGTAAGGCAGCCACGGAGCAATGGCGCTTACGTGGTAAATCCCATTTTTTCTATCGAGCGCATACCGGCCGTTTAAAAATGCGTGAGGTAGAAAGAGTACTCATTTTTTGACTCTAAATAATCTACATTTTATATGCATATGGGTGCTTCCAAGCAGAGCGGGCCAGCCAGCGCTTGCAACATGAAGTGCGCTCTGTTCAACTTGCTCAAATGTAAAGGCAAATAGCTAAAAAAGTTATCAAAGCACATAGATCGATAGATTTTGACCTGACCTTCACGATGGTGTGGTCGGTCTCTTAGGAATAATCTTTTTTCCTGGAGAAAATCAACTTACAAGTTCAAGTTCAAGTCTCATCACGTTGCGTGATCTGACGCCACTGCCTAAGCTCCACATTACTTAATGCGGCAACACGACACGGTACTGAGTGCTAGAGAGCTTGGGCAGTGGCGTCAGATCAGGCAACGTGATTTTCTTTTGCTTGCCATTCGTGAACCCATGCTTATCGCACTCTAAAAATTTAAGGAGATATAGTTTAAAAGTTGCTCTTTTGATAAGAGTAAATAAAAAAAATAAAAATAAAGTCAAACCATGAAAAAAAAGACTTGAATTTGTAAGTCAGTTTTCTCCACGAAAAAAGATTTTTCCTCAAACATCGACCGCACTATCGTGAAGATCAGATCAAAATCTATTGATCTATGTGCTTTTATAGTTTTTTTAGCTATTTGCCTTTGACTTTCAGCGAGTTAAGCAGATCGCACTTCACAAGGAAAATGCGCCATGAGCGTTGGCTGTCCCGCTCTGCTTGGACGCACCTATATATTAAACAGACAGTTTATGTATAAATTTGTAATTTGATTAGTAAATATTATAGATTAGAAGAAAACGAATTTTGTTTATATTTGTGTCTGTTCGTTAACATACAAGCAACGAAAACGAGAAAGAACAGTAATAGATGGCGAAGCATTTCAACACTACATACCTATACAAAGATACATACATTAGTTAAACAAACGTTCGTGTGTCTTACTTTTTCTGTTCCTCTGTCTCTTTCCAAATTCAGATACCTGTTTACTGTGCGTAGTTGCGCACGGGCGCGAATTTTGTTGGGCTGACTCTTTATTAAAGATGGGTTTAAATGGAGTTTAAATAAATACAGTTGGAGGAACCCGGGAAAATTTTGCATTATGCTCAAATATTAATATTTTAAGATAATCCTGATTACAGAAAAGTAATTTTTTAAAAGTGATGAAGAAATGACACTAAGTCATGAAATAACTAATCATACTTCTACAAGTACAAAATATTTAAAAAATCAATGAAAAAGGCTTATCTGTAAGAGCTTAATAGATAAAGAGAGAGAGAGAGAGAGAGAGAGAGAGAGAGAGAGAGAGAGAGAGTGCAAGCAAGAGCCAGAACAGACGACCAATAGCTCTTTCTATCTCACTTACTTTTACAGGTACTGCCAAAATGCCTTCTTCCTTTATTTTTCTCAACATTTTGCGCTTGTCGAAACAAAAGAAAGATACTTATTAAAAAAAATTTTTTTGCTCTTTACGCTGGTATTATTATTTTTACTGTATATCAAACCGTTAAAAGATATAAGAAAAATGAATTTTAAAACAGAATCATACACAATTTTAAGATTAATGGATCACTCAAAAATAATCACAATTCCTTTTTTTGAAATCGTTGGGCTCGATTTCATATGATATAAAAAAAGTCCAATAAAAAATAAATTTTCTCATTCATAAGTTTCTCGGTTGGTATCCATAAATAATAAGAACAAACATTGGATTGGTATGCTGAATAGCACAATCGGTAAGGTCCTCGACTGCCAGTCCTAAAGACGTAGTTCGGTCTTAGGAGTCAATATAACTTGAAAATTCTATTTACACATATATAACATATAGTATACAATATCTATAGGCGTACGTGTATGTATATGCTATGTATACAATACATATGTGATATTTGATTATTCTATACTTTTTAATATAGGTATAATAATACAGGTAGTACACCTTACAACTGAGAGAGGTGTGGTAGTAAGCGCGTGGAGAAAAAGACAGAGAGCCGAGCTGAGCCGAGCCAAACCAAGCTGAGCTGAGCCGAGCCAAACCGAGCCAAGTTTCACCGGAGATCGTGCCATCGCACAGGTCGCTTCATCGCGTCGGTTGAGCCCCCAAGCATGCCAATAGATGTTTCACATTAAAAAGTGTATTAAGGCCCTTAAAAAGGCAATAGTAGCAAATGAAAGAAGAATGATTAAGATTGTTAAGGGATCGAGTAATCCTTAATCAAACTCAGTGGGGGTACTTTGTCGATACCTTTGAGGAAACATTTAAAAATCTAAGACTAGCAGTGGTACTATACAGAAACACTCGAGTATTTTAACCAGTAAATCAAAAATTTCAAATCATTAGAGAATACCACGAGGTGGCAATAGTTGGGTACAGAGGAATAAACAAGACAAATAACAGGATTGCCAAAGACTACTACTGGAGAAACATGTGCCCAAATGAGGAACAAGTCATTTTAAGATGCACATCATGCCAATTAAAGAATTCATCCAAACTAAAACAAAGCAAGCCATGCTGTCGTCCTTGCACCTGTGAAAAGAGCATAAGCTAAAAAAATGGTAAGAACGATTTCAGGTAAACTTATAGCGTACTTCGGGCTACAAAATTATTTATTATTAAACCAAAGCACTTGATTAAGGATAAAAAGTACGGACAAACTCACAAGATTATTTAAAAAAGACAAAATGGGCTGCACAGCATTTCACCCACAAACAAACGGCACCATCGAACGTATGCATCATACTCTTATGGAGTACATCAAGCCCTACATACAATAAAATGATCACTGGGACAAAATTTTACAGATGTGCATGCAATTGTTCAATACATCGTACAATACAGTGGACTATTAGGATAAGAGATACTCCCTTTATTAACTGGCTTTTGGAGAAAGAGCAAGAACACCATCTAGTATTAAACTGCTACCCAAAAACCAGGCTGTAACAAACATTTCCAAGAGTTAGCTGAGATCTCAATAGGAATGGAAACCATATCAGCAATGAACCAAGTTCAGGCGAAGTCCTGATCAAAGTATTACTAGGACCAAAAACTAAATACAAATTATTTTTTTGAAGAAAAAATGGTCTCAGTTCTAAAAGAGCCATCAAAAGATAAGTACGATTTACAATACGAAGTCGCGTATGAAACAACAGGATTATTTATATAAGTATGGTAAGGTATTTTGATTCCTAGAAATCTTTTCAGCTTTTGCCATATCAAACCCCATTTTTACTTTTAATTTTTTGCCCTAACCGCACGATGTGCGAGTCATTCGTGCGATTCCCTTGCAAAGTTCCCCTCAGACAACTCGGTCATTCTGCTCGGTATTATTTACAGAATGTAGTGACTGTGTCAAGCACACTTCATCGATCACATAAGAAAAGCTAATAATAACGCACCTGGATCACGGGTTAACTATCAAGAGGAATAATTAATCCCAACCAGTGCGTAGCAGTGTTTTCTCAAGACTTGACCATTGACGGACAGCTGAAGAGCCCTCTTGAGATCCTAAAACGCCACCAGAAACGGCGGCACGTTATAAGACCATTTCTGATTAGACGCCTTGGTACTAGAATGTATAAAGGCATGCAGATACATAACAACCTGGATGCTTAACTGGGGGTAAAAAGTCAGAAACAATAGACTTTGGTATCACAAGATTTGATGATACTTACCAAGCCATAAGAGGAGTAGTGACCTTGTGAAAGCATCATGGAAGATATGTTAATAATGAGAGTCACAATAAATAGTAGCCCAGCTGCCAGTGCCTGCCGGCAGATATATAAGTGTGCAATCTGCAACGAAAAGAGAAAAGGATACCAAAGAAAAAAGAATCGTTTAAAAAAACGACAAACGAGAAGGAGAAATGCGTATGCAGTAAGTCAAAGAAAGATTGAGGGCACTTGTAACCACACAAGTTATTACTTACATAACATCATCGTGCAGGAGTACACGCGAGCTGTTCCTGCAAAACTGCAACCACAAGAACCGTGCAAGGAATCGTGCAATTACCA
The DNA here is from genome assembly GCF_000648655.2 of Copidosoma floridanum. The sequence goes on along the minus strand of NW_019379770.1, from coordinate 274,506 downwards.
GAGCTATGTTGAATCATACGTTTAAAAACTTGAATAGCGGTGTCAGCGCCTTAGAAAGTGCACTTTCTCCAGACATAATAGAAAAATGATAAAAGTTTTATTATATTGTGTAAAAAACAGCGAAGATCATCGAACAATATGAGTAAATACACTGACACTTATATAACGTTGAGAGAGGAAGAAAACAAAAAAAAACATTTAACATATCCCCTAAAGCTCACCACATGAGAAAAGAAAAATCATAGGAGGAAAACATAGTGTAGGAAAATGTAAGGATAAAGAGTACTAGAAAAATGGTACGATATATGCCAAAACGTAAATGTGGAATACGTAATAGCGTGAAATAAATTTTTTTTATTCATACCTCTAAGCTCATCGTAACCTAAACATAAGTTGAATGTAAGGCAACCGATTGTCTTATTATCCGACTCTACAGTGTTCTTGAATATGTTATATGATTTTGCAAAGAAGATGGGGTGCAAAGAATTAAAACTGACTATTTATAAATTTAATGACTGACTTATATGCCCACTAAAGCTGATGCGAAATACGGGATAACGTAATGAAACACATCTGTATTTTTTAACATGCAAATATTACTCACATTGACAAAATTACCAAAATTAATAAGCCTATATTTAAAATTGAAAGCTTACAAAAACGTTTTTTATGAAAAACAAAGACATGAAGTTTACTTGTTCAGATGAAAATAATGTTACAGTTAGACTTTAAAGAGTCTTGTATTTACCGAGTATGAAATAGTTGTAAGGGATGACACTACTACATACATAACATGTTATATAGATTTTTCAAATAATTTACACTAAGAAGTTCAAAAAATTGTGAGAAAACTAAACAAGAAAAAATGAGTTCAGATGTAGATATTTTAACAAGCAATAATCACATGCTAATACATATTTATTCAGATTTCATGACTTGCTAAGAATACTCAAAACTTTTTGCTCATTGACACAATCAATTATATTATAGATGCACTCTTCTACCCACACACTCATTTCAATTCCCTATGATTCTCTTTCTTAAGTGTTTTAACAACTATTGTCACATTTAGACAGTAACATTGAACTTACGAAGCTAATAAGTTTGTTAATTTCTGCTATATTTATTTTCCATGCTTTAAATGATTTTTATTTTATTTTCCAACATTTGATTTACCTTAATTATTAACAGTTGAGAAAAGAAATACAAATCCATGAATTATCTGTAATTCGTTCTCATGAAAGCATAGAATGTATGAAATATCTAATTGATACAATTTTTTTAACATACGATATGAAACTTTATAAACAGATATTTGGCAGCTCAATTAACTCTCCTTTTTTACCTACTCACTAGTTGAGTCTTAGGTAATAGACATCACGGAAAAATGGACTCTTTTTTGGCTTAATCGATTTTTTTAGCGTTAATTGATTCAGTCAAGTGTCAAGTATAATACTCTTAGTTATTGATTGTAGTGCCTATAATGAATTTTCTAGAGAACCTAATTATCTACAAAAATAAGACTTGATGCGATACTTTAAGAACAATTCAGCATTTGAAAATAGCATTTTAGGTTGAAAAAAATTTTTTTTCTGCCCTTCAAAATGATTACACTTGCAATTTCGTATTATTAAGCTTGAAAAAGTTTTAAACCTAAAATCAATGCTTAGATGTGTTAACGTTAAGAATTTTTTTTTTATTGATTAGTATTTATAGAAATTTGATAAGCTTTCACCTTTTCAAGAACTATTTAAATAACTTTTTCGTACTTATTACATAATTTTTTGAGGCAGAGCTTTTACAACTTTTTTCCCTGCCCCCAACATTGAGGTCAATTTTTGCCATCTATATATACAATCTGAAAGAAAGTATAAAACTTTCGATTGAACGAAAAATTAGCTGCAGCTTCTGCCACACATTCTGTACGTCTTTCACAAACAAGTTAAGAAAATGACCAGCTTTAGAGTTGTAGTCTGCAAAATTATTAATTCCACGTATTTTTGCTTACAAACCTGATTTACGCTCAAACATGTTTGATACCGTTATATCATTTGTGGGGTACTTAGTACCATAACTTTCTATAGAAATAAATATCACAATTTGTACTATAGGACCATAATTTTTAACTTAACTAATAGTAAAGACTCATTGATCTTTATGGAATACTTAAAGTGTTAAGTCTGCACAGATAGAAAAATATTTATTTATATTCTAAGAGCAACTCTCCATAAAACCTGTATCTAACAGTTTTTCTCATTTTTGTTGTTGTATCAGCAGAGTTTTCAGTCGTTTTAACACAGCCAATAACCATTTTTTTCTGCTGTACACTGTAACGCACTCTTTAAGAGATTTTTAAGTAACAAAACTGTGACTTACATCAAATTATTGTAAATAAATTATTGCACTGAAGCAATTATCTAAGTTATTCCTCGATTGTTCAATATTACTTTGCGAGTTTCTAGATTATTGTAAAGTAACAGAAGTTTTCTGCTCTTGCCAACTTAAATTAAATACATCATGCACTCTAGACCTTACTTTTCAAGCTGTTTTTTTTTTTTTTAATCAAAATCTCATGTTGATGTTACAATTTATTGTTTATACAAATAATCGGTTAATAACAGCAAAAAACGCTTCATACTGCTCTAGCGTATATCATACACTCAAAAAAGGTCGTTTTGCGATAAGTTACGTTGGAGATACAGCTAACTTGATAGTACCATGGGAAAGCTGAGAAAACATTACGTAGAAAAGTACATACCCTGTAGATAATTTTGCTTATGCGTAATCAGTTGTGCAGCTCAAAGTTCGGCTGGAAGTTCGAGACTTTTATGAGCTGCACTTAGACGTAAATAAGGCTTCTCCACATGCATACCATACCACTGACATTGTAAGCTTTATCGCTGCAAAATGTACACAATATCTTGCTACCTTTATCAGTAGAATGAGCCTTAACTATTGACCTCATTAAAACAGAGTAAATTTTGCATGCACAATAAAGATAAACATAGAGATCAAGCTGGGTAAAGAAATTTTTTTTTTCTCAATTTATAAAAATACAAGCACAATCAAATGCCATAACGTACAAACAAAAAAAAATTATTTACCGGAATACGGTGCTCTGTTGAAAACTTTTGTTTAAAAAACAGTTTGTTCTTGAATCAATTATGTAAATTCTTGGGATATAAAAGATATTCTTAGTGTTTACCAATTTTATAAAAGCAGACCTCGATTTATTGTCGTTGGCCAACTGTACTAGGAATCAAAATTTGTAACTAACAATTTTTTGATAGGTCACAGCTTTGGAATTTTGTTATTGGACGTAATGTTCATAATTATTACACCTATTTCTATCACATACACAGTTTTTAACAAGTTTAATCTAATTTATCATGTATTTTGACGCACTTCTAATTTTCCAAGTTTTTTGCCGTCTTCACCTGTTTAAAAAATGAAAATGAATTTCAGAATATTATCAGATACTTGATTCTTATGCTGGATTATCTATAAGTAGACAATTTTTGTTTTTAAACTTTTCTTTTATAATCAATAATATTGAAGAAAAAAGTTTAAAAAGCCAAAAAAACACTTGATTTTGCAAACTCAATGTTCTGATAAAAAACGTTGTGATACGTATCTTGATGTGTATTGATTTTTATTAGGTATTATTTCTTATACTTTTTACTAATATTAGATCAAAATACAATTCATTGGGATAAACCACTTTGCCTAAATGCTTTGACTCCATGACTAACAACGTTTTTTGTTTTACAAACTATTGCTTTTTTTTTTAATTGCTTCAACACGTTAGAAGCAAAAGCTAGCATTAATTTGTTTGACTCTGGGGACTGGGCAACATGCTTCACGCACGTATCAATATTTTAAGTGCGAGTACTCAGTAGATTTACGTAATGATTCTAAAAACAATGTTCGAAAATTCAAAATACACTTAACACAAGTTAGATGAAGTAATGTTTACGTCTTCACTTTTATTTTTATAACATAAAAGCAGTACTCCTTAACATGTTTAACAAAGTTTAAAAAAATGAACTTTCTTTTGAGAATCAATTAAATATTTAGATTAACCATTACATTAATAAATGCTGTAGTAAATAATGTGTATGACACAAAATAGGAATTATTTTTAGTTATTATTCTATCTACTGTGATGTGTCATGCCTTGCTCACCTTGCAGTCAGCAGCAAGACACGGCACATATAAAATTATTCTTTATTATGACTTACTACTTTAGGCTAAGCGGATATGAGAGGTAGCTGGCAATCAGTATACATCCAAGCATTTACTTGAATTTATTAATAACTCAAAACTTATTAGTATTTCTATACAACGTTTACTCTGCCCGACTATCCAACTTGGCCTGACTCTATACAACCTCAGCCCTGCAGGTGCAGGTTCGGCAGTTGCTGCTTGGCACAATGCTCGTCTACGGTAGGGACAGGATAAATAGGAAATAGGCCTACCGTTCTTTTGCTACAGCAGGGGTCTCTCTGTAGCACTATCCTCGGACACCGGGAGATCCGACGAGCAGAGGTTGGCACTTGAACCCAGCAGTCCTTGACAGCGTGTGTGTGAAGGTCGTAGTGGCAGTCCGGGTAGCCAAAAGGTAGCCGTTGTTGTGCGTCTCTGGTGGCCGCTTGGTACAGCACACAATCGTATCTCGCACACACACCCGTAGAACTATACAATGTTGCGGAACCCTCGGATTATACGTCCGGGTGGAAAGCAGACAAGACGGAGAGTGCCTTTCTTGTCGTCCTGCCAATTCGTGCTCCCTGATACTGTAGCTATCTGCCTGTGTATGCGTTGGTGTGCACATACACCCGCCGCTGCACACAGTCAAGGGCTGGCAGTGCTGCCTATAGTAGAGATAAGTAAAGGGATAAGTCGGTACACATTATGTGTGGGGTAGTGTTGGTGTGCATAGTGCCGCCTCTCCTCTTGTCTGCTACTATAATATACCTTCCTACCGTGACGTTGGTTTACCACGTCACAAACCCCCCTCAATAAACCTCGACTTTACCCTGATTTTTCCGCTAGAGGGTAAGCAATTGTTGACGCTAAAGATCCTATGAGAACGGGTGTGTAAATTGGTGTAGAGTATCTGTTCACGTATGAGTATCGCAGATCGTCTACTTCTTCAGGATTCGGCAGGAAATACTTGTCGGCCTACATTGGCGACCTTGTTAGTGTAATAAGCGGTGTATTGTCGCGGTGTTGTGTGTGGTGTCAGTGTAAAGCACTAGTTATTACCGCTTCCCTACTGTCGGGTAGTCTTATACGCAGGTGCACTCGCTTGTGCTTACAATAAACTTAAAAGCAACATACGATGCCCGATATCGAAGGATGTCATATTATCGGACACAAAAAAAGATTTGACTGTGGCAATGAATTAAAAGTTGCGCAACTTAAACAAAAAGACTCTTTTTTTTTAGAAATAGCAAATTACGTAAATAAGTAAATTTTTAATGTTACGAAACTTGTTAAGACTCCGTCATTTTTGATTGGTCAGAGCCGTAAGAGCTCTTCTCTGCTCCCCCATAATGCCATTGTGCTATTCACACTTTACAATTTTACTTACCTGCCCTTCAATACCTCCCCGTGCCCAAACTCAGCCAACAGCTTGGCTGGTAACAAGACGAAGGAAATCACCAAGCTGCAGTAAGAAATTGGGATAGGGAATAGACGGGATGGAAGGAAACAGTAAAGTGTTTTATTGACGTGTATGGGAAAAGAAACGTATGCCGCCGTCCCCCCGTAATTAGAATAAATATATAGATCTGCCTGATGTGCTAGTTAATTATCTGCTCGTTTTTAGTTAGTCATTTGTTTCTTTACTTTTTTCTTTGTGTGGGTAAATAAATTGTAAGCCTTCATTTTCTGGTCAAAGGACTATATTAATTACAAAATATTATACAATATCGAGGATAAAAGAAAAAAAAAATACATAATAATAGAAAATGACGGAAGTTCGTAGAAATAATAAAAAAATTAATCCTTCATTCAGGATTGGTAAGAGAAAACAAAAAGAATAAGAAAAAATATGAAGAAAAATGAAGAGGGGTAGAAGTAAAGAAAAAAAAAATTTTCTAACTGTAGGGATAGTCACTGTACGTTTCCTAGTGTGGCGTGTTGGTGCTTGCCTGCCTTGCCAAATAGGCTCGCCTTTCTGCCGCGTAGAAATCACAACAATGTGGGCAGTTCGCGCCGCTCACGCCCTTTTTGCCGCATTTGTGGCAAAACCTTTTCGCTGGGTCGTGCGTCGGACACTGCACATAGCGATGCCCTAGATCCCCGCACTCCCAACATCCCTGATTAGGAGCTGAAATGGCTTCTGGAAACTGCACCGGTTCCTCTGCCAGGAGGTCAGCTTCTGGGATGAACGGTGGGGGTCCAGGCCCTCCCCTTGGCCATGCCACCTGCAAGTCCAGGAGCCGTGGAATTCCCTCCGTTCCTGGAATCACCTGAAGGGATGGTGGTACTGCTCTTCGGAGTGGGCAGGACGGCGCCGATGCCGTCAGGGGCACGTATCCTCGCTGTGCCAGGTGGATCTGCCTGAGCACCAACTGGATCCTCTCCATGTCACCCACTGACCGAGGTTCCTCCGCCAGAGTGCTGGCGATCTCCAGGAGCTGGTCCAACATCTCGTGGTTTAGTTGGCCCACCGGTTCCGGATCGGGACGGATCTAGCGCGTGGGTCGGGATCAGTGGTGGAAAGTTATACCCTGGGGGGGAAGGAACCACATCCACCTCCCTCACTGGTGCCAGAGGCTCACTGATCTTCCTTGGTGTGGGTGGCCCCTCGGCCCCGAGACCTCGTAACTGGCCGTCGGCTTAGGTCGGTACCCTGGGCTGCGGTCTCCTCCCCGCTGGTGGCCTTCATTGGATGGTCGATCGTGCTTGGTGGGTGACCACGCCTGGTCGTCTCCACTTCTCTTCGCTTGGCTCACGATACAGGTCGTCAAGCCGGGGATCCCGCCCTCGCCTTGACGCGTCTGCCCAGGCCTTGCGCCCGGTTGGTTGGTGCAGGATTCTTTGCCCTCTCATTATTGGTATCTGTAGGGATATTGCTCACTTTAGATTCATTGTCAACCACCTGGGGGGGGGGGGGGGGGTGTACCACTTGAGGTCATTAATATGAGTTCTTACTAATTTTTCTGTCGCGTTGTCCCTCACTTTCACTACTATATGCGAGAGCAATTAAGTTACTATACTGGGACCTACAAATTTGGGCATGAGTTTCGCAGCAAATCCTCGGGTTCCTGAGAAAAGTACGTGATTTCTCCGCATCACACAGTCTCCCAACACAAATAATTCTGCCCTTTACCCCCGATTGTAATATTTTGCCTGCTTCTCTCGCGCTGATTCGAGGTGCTTCACTACCAAATCCCTAATCATGTCTAGGTGGCTAATCCTATTTGTCTACAATGTTGTATCCGTCAGATCTAACGGTGCCGCCGGCGTGTCATGGTTTGGAAGTGCTATTGGTGTTGGATTCCGACCGAAGTGCAGGAACGCTGGAGTCAATTTTGTGGATGTTTGCTCCATCGTATTTATTGCAAATGCGAACTCCTGCAAGTGGGCATCCCACAACCGGTGATCTTTATCTAGAAACGAGTTTATCATTGGGTTTAAAGTGCGAATCACGCGCTCTGCCAGATTAGCTTGTGCTTGGTATGGTGGAATGGTCGAGTGTTAGATGCCATAAATTTCGCACATTTCCTTTAGTTTCCTGTTGAAAAACTCCGTACTATTGTTAGTTAAGATGTATTTTGGCCTTCCCCATTGGCTTAATACTAGTTCCTCTACCGCTTTTCGGATGCTTTTACCGTCTGCTTTTCGGAGTGCTTTTAACTCGACGTACTTAGTGAATAGGTCTTGAATAATCAGTTGGTATTTGTGTCCATTTTTCGATGGAGGTTTTGGCCCTGCAATATCCATTGCTATGGCCATCCATGGTTGTTCAGTGATTCGTTCCCCCATGAAACTGGCAGGAGCTTTCTGTAGGACTTTTTGCTGTTGGCAATCTTGACATTCCCGAACATACTGGACTACATCTTGGAAGTACCCGGGCCAATAATAATAATTGGCGAGGCGAGCATAAGTTTTCTCCACACCTAGGTGGCCTGCCTGGGGAGCGTCGTGGGCATCGTGTAGTGCCTGGACTTGGTGTTCCTTTGGTAGGACGATTTTCCATTCATCGAGGTCCTCCATCGTTGAGCTAACGATAGGGTTTGGTTTGTGGAAGAAAAGGGCTCTGTTCTCATATTTCCAATTTTCAAATTTCCGTGGAGCCTCCTGCACCCCCTTGACTTACTTCAAGAACCATTTATCGCGTACTTGCTCAATATTGGGCGTGATTACTGCGACTGAATTTTCTTGGGCACGGAATAGGTCATCCGGAACTTGATGTAGTTTTCCTTTCCTATGGACAAACTCCAAATCGTATGCCTGCAACGCCATGTTTCACTGAGCCAGTCTTCCTACTGGGTCCTTCAATCTATTGAGCCATAACAGGCTGCTGTGATCAGTAATTACGGTTGCCCGTTCCCCCTGCAGACATCCCCTTAATCGATCTACAGCCCACAGCACAGCCAAACATTCTTTCTCAGTCACGGTGTACTTAAAAGTCCTCGACCCGTGGCGGACACTACGTCCTCGGTGGACAGTAGAAAACTCGGCTCTGGCCGTTTCTTCCGTCCGTTGCTTCGGCAATCAGTGTTTCTTTTTCCTTCCCCAGCACCGAGGCCCTTACTGTGCACATGGTCGGTTATGGAACTGGTTTTTTTTGTCACTTCGGTTGTCCAGCGTATTAAGACAGTGATAACACTTATCCAATGATTTTGGAAGTTTGACAGAGCCACCTTTAAAAAATTTTCCAGCAAACACACTCAGCGTCTACTACATATTTATGCCTCGCCTAGTTTACCTACAAGCCATGTTAAAAATGTCAGTATTGCAAGTCTTATTGCTGAACAAATTTTAAAAAGTTTTTGTCGTTTCTTGTTTTCATCGGTGTTTATTACTGTTTCCACCGGTTTGTATGGAGTCTCGGTTTGTTCCGGTGAGGTGGCACCGACTTCTATTGCCCCCCTCCTCTGGCGTTTCCCAGCCTCTCCGTATTACATTTAGGGCACTTAGAACGCTTGTCCCGTATCTTGCCACATTTGGTACAATATCCCTGGTAGGGACAATTATTACGCCAGTGTCCAACATTTCGGCAAATAAAATAAAAACGGTCTTTATTTTCTGTAGCTGCATTTTTCCCCAGATTTTTCGTGTTATGGACAGCTGATTTTTTTTCTTTGGAGGCTGCTGCTTGTGCATTTTGGGGCCTTTCTGCTAGCATCATATCTTTCAATGGAGCTAGCATTTCTTCAAGCTGCTGTTGCATGGTTTTATGCTGCTTCGTCGTTTTATCCTCTTCGACTACTGTAGTGGCCGTTGTGGTGGTCAACGCTTTTATTAGCTGCAGTTCTGTGCTATCCCCAGCGCTAGGGGTGGATTCTACTGCAGCAACTTTCTTCGACGTCGATTGTTTTCGGGAAACAAATGATGTCACTAGAAACAAACAGTCCTCCGGTGGTGGAGGTGACCGATATTCTCTGTCTTGCTGTTGGGTTAATTCAACATTCTTGCCCAACAGCAGAAAGTCGTTGAAGCTACCTATTTGTGCTCTAGGAATCCTACCATGATAGTATGAGTGAAGGTTCCTGTAAGCCCGATTAATTTGTTCGTAGAGTGGCAGGGGTGGGTAAATTCTATCCATCATGGTTTGCAGATTTGACAGATAACTGGCAATATCTTCATGTGGTGCCTGTGTGCGTTTCTCCCCTTCTTTGTGTACCCTACCCTGTAAGTCGTATATTCCATACTGCAACTGAAAGCAGTGATAAATTCACCTATCGTATGCCAGAGGTATTTTTCTCGCTGGAACCAATTATTGATTTCCGTGTCAAACACTGCTGATAACACTCTTAACGGTTCCTCTAACGATAGGTGGTATGTTGTCACGCATTCCCACAACCGCGTCAAAAAATCTTCCGGGTCGTCTTTAGTGCGTCCACGAAATTCCACATTCCAGCGAGCCAAAAGGTCTAGCGTGTATTTTTCGCACCTAATTTGTGATTCGCGTTGTTGTGTTGACATTTGTGCGTTTGCTCCTGGAAACCCCTGTGGTCCATGTATAGCATTCGTATGGAAACCCCCCTTTGTACAAAGTCGCTACTCGGGATCGAATGGTAAGTATTTTGGGTTCCTGGGTTGGATCGTTGTTCGTTCGCAGGGAAGTAACGCGTGTTGTGGCTGTGTATATCTACCCGTGGTTGGCTGATGCTACCCGTTGTTGGTAGTTGTATACTCGCATGATGTCTTAGTGAGTGCAGGAGTACGTGTTGTTGAGGTGTCATGCCGGGATTATGCGGATGAATAGTTGAGTGCGCTTGGGGTATATTCGAGTTGTACTGGGGTAACTTGGGCATTTGGGGTGCCCCTGTGGGCTTAGGCCCACCTCCTCCTTGTACATGGCGGAGTGTGTTGCGGAATCCTGGTTGTGTGTAATAACCGTACATACCAGTTGTTGGGGCTTCTGGATGGTCATTTGTAGAATTTTCGTTTGACCAAGTTACCCGACGTTCGCTCGCATCGCAATTTACCCTGTTCGCGGCTCCCAAATTTCTTTGGTGGCCATTGTTACCGAGTGCCCAAGTTTCCTCGTCACCCTGTCCTACTTCTGCCCCTATATTTTCTCTAGGAGTCCCACTTTTCCCCATCGTGGATGCCAAGTTAGTCCCAGAGTTAAGTAACTAATTTGCAGCTACCACGTTAGACGGTCTATTCGTGAGATTTCGAATTGCGTCTTCTTTAGGCCATTCGTATGACCTTCTGTAGGATTGCGATTCCTCGTATGTGTGCGTCAACTTTTGTGCATCACGCACTACCGATTCCATTTCATCTCGGTTATCTACTGCTTTTGCGTTATCGAGACCACGACGCACTTGCTCGCTTACAACTTCACGGAATTGCCGAGGTGCGGCTTTCGAGGTGTTGGCGTGATCGCCATCTACCACGCTAGTGTTCGTCGTCGATGATTCGTTAGGTACGAATCTGGTTTCGCGGCATTTCGGCCTCTCCGCTGTGTCTGAAAGCTTCATGGCCAAATTATTCCGATCTATTTGCGCAATTTTGTCTATGTCTCAGTTCCATGTATTATCTGTTGGTCCGATATATTTTCTATTTAAAAAACGCTGCAACCGATCCCTAGCTTCTGTTACGGTCCCATTACTTGTCAATCCTAGTAATATTAAATATTGAAATATTTCCCCGTCCGTGAATTGTTCAATAATATCTGCGATAACTCTTGTTATCGTCTCATGGCTTCATGCCTGCAGTTCATCTCCCCCGGTCACGCTTGCACTAAAGAAAAATTCCAAGTCCTCTAGTGAAACCGTCATGTTTATGTGTACGTTGTACTAGAGTTTACCCAAAACAAAGCCGGACGATAGAGAGTATACCGTACGTTTGTAGCACTTTGTTTATACTGTACGGATACTATAGGGCTCTATTCAAAGAAGTTTTTCAAAATACCCTATTTTTGTACTAGCAATCTGCTACATAAATGTAAACACTGTATTTATCCTACTATCGAACTTTCACTTCGTGTCTTAAGAAACTATACCCTATACACTATTTACATTGTATGATGACTATATATACCGTAAAAAGTCACGCCTCAAAATAAAAGAAAGATATATTATTATTGTTTTATTGCGCGCACGCAAAGGCAAAACGGTAGTGCAAAAACGAATGACCAACAGACAAAAGTTTCAAACACAATAGATACTTAAATACGACACACTGTGCATCATAATTGCATATTCATTATTTTATATTATAGACGCAGCTTGCCATCAGAATTCATGTAGCGATACAGCAGGTGATCATATTCCCTTTACATACATGTAAAATAATCACAGAGGCCAGGCAGTGTAGGTAAGCTAACCTACCTGCCTAGGCATACGGCGTGCACACAAAATGGCCACTTAAAGCACTGTGCCGAGCAATTGCCTGTACAACTAGTCGAGTGCCATGTGATGTGTCGTGCCTTGCTCACTTTGCAGTCAGCAGCAAGACACGGCACACATAAAATTATTCTTTATTGTGACTTACTTTAGGGTTAGGCGGATAGGAGAGGTAGCTGGCAATCAGTATACATCTAAGCATTTATTTGAATTTATTAATAACTAAGAACTTATTAGTATTCCTATACAAAGTCTACTCTGCCCGACTATCCGACAGACAAGACGGAGAGTGCCTTTCTTGTCGTCCTCCCAATTCGTGCTCCCTGATACTGTAGCTATCTGCCTGTGTATGCGTTGGTGCGCACATACATCCGCCGCTGCACACAGTCAAGGGCTGGCAGTGCTGCCTATTGTAGGAATAAGTAAAGGGATAAGTCGGTACATATCATGTGTGGGGTAGTGTTGGTGTGCATAGTGCCGACTCTCCTCTTGTCTGCTACTATGACATACCTTTCTACCGTGACGTCGGTTTACCACGTCACACTACTCACAGATGGTTCTTTTTAAAAAGCGTGACCTTAGTAATGTTAGGTAAATATAAGACACTATTCGTGTCAGGTAACTATTAGAACGAAGTTCTTTATGTCGCTTGCTCAGGGGGCTAGAATCTTAAAAACGACAGATTTCCATGAAACAGAAATCATTTACTTGAAGTCTCTTCCTCTTAATTCATTTTATTTTCCCCCTTACCCTGTTGCCCTCGCCATCAGTTCCTTCCACACTTTCCTCACCCTGTCTCATCCAACCGTGCGCTATTCTCCTCTCATTACTCCCCGTTTTGCCTCGCCCTGCCATTTCCCTTTACAATACACCATCAAAGCACACACACCAAGCAATTATTGTTTCATTAAATCATAATTTTGACCCCACAATAATTTTTATTTAACTTTAAATTTCCAAAGAGACTCAAACCGCCGCCCGACCTCCTACTTTCTGACCACGGCCCTTACCTACTCTGCTATGAGTAGGCCCAACGTAACAGAATCAATTGCTTCATGTTATCTTACAGTTTGTAACTTATTTTTCATAGAAATTTTCATTCAATGTACATTAATTCATTTGGTTTAGTTATAAATTAAATAAATAAACAATTTACNTATCAATTCAAATGTTTACTTAGTAATTGTGAATTGATTTGGTTTGATAGTATATTATATAAATTATTAAATTGTGAATTTGACCAACTAATTTTTTTTTTCTAATTGAATAATTATTTCCCAAATGTTAATACAACATTTTTTTTTGCAGCAGTTTTTTCGTACATTAATGAATATTTATCAAATTTTCATTAATTTGTTAATTTTTAAATAAACCAATAAATGATTGTTTTTCTAATTTTTGAATTTCTTCCAAAGTTTTCATCATTTTTTCATTAATGGTTTATCCATACGAGGTATGAATACAGTAACTAATGTTCATTGCGTTTTATTCTTTCATAATTTTGGTATTTAAGACTAAAGTGATTTTTAGAACTAAGTTCTTTACGTCACATGCTTAGGAGGGCTGAAATTTCAAAAACGACCAACGACAGATTTTCATAAACGAAAGTCGCTTACTCAAAGTCTCTTCCTACAAAAAAAAAAAAATTAAATAAAAACACATACTGGGATTTGAACATACGACCTTTTGATTATTAGCCAGCGTTCTAAGGAGATTTGTGAGTAATAATAAAATGCAGTGATCGCAATAATAAGGAGTTTTTTTTGATAGTCTAGAATACGTAGAATTTATATGAATTTTTCCAATATTTGTTACAGATCATTGTTAAAAGAATTATACAAACGAAAATCAAGTGATTAATATCGGCTCTTGTGAAAAGTAATCTCTTTGTTTCGCTTAAATGGACAAAACTTTTTAAAACATGCAGAGGTATTGAAAAAAATCTACCAGTTAATTGTTGTTTAATTATTCGGTGAGCAAAATTTAAAGGCATGTTATAGTGCAATTAAAACAATGCAAACGTTAAACGTAAGGAAAGTATAAAGTTTATGGAGTGCAAGAGGGGGTGCTCAGTATAGGGGGCCAAGCTGCGCGGGCAGAGGGGACTCCCTCTTTCTGGTCCCTTTCAATAATACTCCCAAACCTCCGTAACCACAGAGCTATCGAGGTGTTATGACTACTGTAATTCTTGTTGCCTAATCTAAGTATGCTACTGCAAACACAGTGTTAAATTATTAAGTTGTTTAATTGACCTTTCAAATTATAAATGTATTTTTTAAATAATAAATTAAAAAAATAAATTTAGTTACCATAAATATAGTTCTGTAGTTAAAATTGGACAAGGTGCTCTATTGTGCATTTTTGATACATTAAATACCAACTCATTTTTTTCTTAACTTAAGCTTTTTTTGCAATATAATGCTAATAATTACTGCTATAAATAAATTATTTGATAAGTGAATAAATTATGAAAAAAAACATGTACAGTAGAATTGCAGAACGTATCAATAGTTTTTTAGAGTGCTTATTTCGAATTAGATAAGCAATTCATTTTTAAATGTCAAATTAATATATAATTAAAATAATTTGTAAAATTAATAATGAACAAATTATGTAAGATCATTATTTATGTATGTATATCAAGTTGCGTATAATTTAATGGGTTTTTATGGCATTTATTTGAAATTTGATAAACAAATTATGTCAAAATGCTTAATAATTATATAATTAACTTTACAAATCAATTAAAAAATTACGTAGAGTCATTTTGCATATTTATATCAAGTTGCATATGATCTTATTGGTTTTTAAGAGTGCTTATTTCGAATCTGATAAGCAAATGATGTTATAATGTTTAATAGTTATACTAATAATAAATTAATTCATGAATAAGTTGTGTAGAAATATTATACATGTATATTTCAAGCACGCTATGGCTCGGTTGGCTAGATCGTGGATTGATGTGTGGGGGAGACTGTGGTTCGATTCCTGGCCAGTGCAACTTTTTCAGGCAAATACCTCTGTAAATTTTCACATGAACTTTTTCACCACGCAATACTCTTCGAGGAAAGTTTAGGCGACGTTCTCGCAGCAAAATTGCCTAATTTTCCCTCTACCCCATCCTAGTATCGGTAGGCCTCCCATTCCTTTTTTTGTCCCTTTCCCAAGTGCTAAGTGCCCATAATAGTGCCCTTATTAAAAGAAGCCGGCCATAGAGCACTATAATGTATATATACACATATAAAAAAAAAATTTGTATATTTCGAGTTACATATCGTTTTAATCGTTTTCAAGGCTGCTTATTTGAAATTTTGTATGCAATTTATGTCAAAATGATAAATAATTTTGTCATTATTTGATCCAAATAATTAATACATTATGAAGGATCAATACAAATGAATAATTCTGTCGTTACTTGCTCAGATCGAATTGAAAAATTGTTCAGAAATAAGTTGGTTAAAAAAAATTTTTTTCATGGTATTTCTACTGTACACATAATTAGGAACAATTATTTAAAGAGATGCAACTACAAGATTAACTAGTCAAAAGTTATAGGAAATTTTATTTTCATTGATTTTTGAATAATTCTATATCTTTCTAACACATATAGCTGAGCTCCTTCAACAGTTTTAGTGTTCTTACTGGGCTTAAATGTAAGCTTAAGTCAAGACCAATCAATGAAAAAAAAATTTTGTTCGATTTTGTGCCTCCATTCAACAGTTACAGCTGTTTTAATTAGAGTGTAAATTAAATTTGATTCGGTAGCATTAAATTCAAGGATTTGTATTTTTATCATTACGACTATGTTTTTTGTTATATTTAAGCCCAGATAAAGCCACGTAATGGAGTGCACCACTTGACTACCAACGTTGGAAGTAGCACAACCGTTTTTGCATTTATGTAGCGAAAAGAGGCCAATTGGGCGAAACCCCAAGACACATGTCTTATCTTTTACCCCAACAGTGATGAAAAAAAAGTTTGGCTGGGATTTGTTGCTCTAAAACGAAAAAAAACGGCACTTTCAGGTGAGGTAGGGTTGAAATGGTAAAGTTCGGAATGGAATTTTCAATGTTTGTAGTGCTCGTACGACTCATACACGTATTACCATGACTTGTCCACCCATACCTAATTTACTAGCTCAAATGCAATAAGAAACTGTACTTTGTGTACCTACACATGTACACCGAAAAGTTGTTTCATGGGGGGTTGGAATGGAATAAAATATTTGTACGCACGAAATACGCAAATTGAAGAGCTTAGCTATTGGAGAGGTAATAAATTTTGGTACTACTGTCGTGAGGATTTGTTAATTCAAGTCCTATGTTTAAAAAAGTGGCCATTGGCTAGCATTTCCAATCCAAAAAGTTACTAGTTTGAACTGAGTTTTGTTAAAACCACGATTATGCGGCTAATATGCGGACAAAATGTATGCAGTAAAAACTTATTCGTTTTTGTCGATTTTTGGTAAGACTAAGGTACAAATCTAATCATCAATAGCTAGAGTATATACTGCTTACACGCGCAAGTAGTAGATAAGCCTTTTTTTTACCAGTGAATGTTTTTATGAGTGAAATTGAGTTGTGGACTTGGGTCGGAATGGAAAATTCAACTCTAAATAATTGATCAATGAAAAGATTAATATATCAGTATTAGACAATATGTCAAGCATAGTGGACAACATTCAACACAATTTAAAGTTTTCAAAGTTTTGAATCTTATTATGGCATGCGAGTGCGAGTACCGGATACAATCTAAGCAAGTTACGGCAGAATCACCCATATATATGTATACTTGGTTACATATAATTTTAATGGTTTTTATGGTGCTTATTTCGAATTTGATTAGCAAATAACGACAAAATATCTTTAAATGATCACGTAAGTTATTTCTCTATACATATATAAATAGTTATACATTTAGGGGATTCTGCCGTAATTTGCTTAGAGTGTGTCCGGTACTCGCACTAGCATGCCATAACAAAATCCTAAATTTTAAGAGTGTTAAATTGTGTTAAATGTTGTCAACTATGCTGGACATATTGACTAATAATGATATTTTAATTTTTTCATTGAGATAATCAATCATTTAAAAATATTATTAGAAATAGGATTTGTACCTTAGAACCACCAAAAATTGACAAATACGAGCGAGTTTCCACTGCATACACTTTGTCCGCATATTCACACCATAATAACGGTTTTAACGAACATCATTTCAAACTAGTAACTTTTTTAATTAGAAGTGCTAACCAATGGCCACTTTTTGAAATATAGAACTAAAATTAACAAATTCTCATGACAGTAATATCAGAAGTTGTTACGTCTCAAATAGCCAAGCTCTTCTATTTACGTATTTCGTGCGTGCAAACGTTTAATTCCAATCCGACCCCCCATGGAACAACCGTTCGGTGTATGTGTAGGTACCCAAACTACAGTTTCCTATTGCATTTGAGGCTAGTAAATAAGGTATGAGTGGACACGTCATTATAATATGTCTATGAGTCATACGAGCACCATTAACTTTGAAAATTCTATTCCGAAGTTTTCCATTCCGACCGTACCTCACCTCAAAGTGCCGTTTTTTTCGTTTCAGAGCAATAAATCCCAGCCAAACATTTTTCTTATCACTGTTGGGGTAAAAGATGAGACACGTATTTCGAAGTTTCGCTTAGTTGGCCTCTTTTCGTTACATAAATTTCTTTTTATATTATAGTGCTTTACGTCCGGCTCCTTTTAATATGGATACTACTATGGGCACTTAGCACTTGTGAAAGGGACAAGAAAAGGGATGGGAGGCCTCCTATTACTGGGAGGGGGTAGGGGGAAATTAGGCAATTTTTTCTGCGAGAAGGTCGCCTAAGCCCTCCTCCAGAAGTATTGCGTGGTGAAAAAGCACATGTCAAAAATCATAGAAGTACTTGCCTGAGAAGACGCACTGGCCAGTAATCAAACCACGTTCTCCCGCGTGCTAATCCACGATCTAGCCGACCAAGACACCACGCGCTCTCGCTACATTAATAAAAAAACGGTGATGCTACTTTCAACGTTGGGAGCCAAGTGGTACACTCCATTAGGTGGTTTCATTTGGATTTAAATAAAAGCAAAAACATAGTCGTAGTGATTAAAATACAAATCCTTGAATTTTATGCTACCAAATAAAAAGTTGTGATTTTATAAAAAATACCGAATTATAGCCAAAATCTTATTTATTAGCGATATTTACGCTCTAATTAAAACAGCTGTAACTTTCGAATTGAGGCACAAAATCGAGCAAAATTTTTTTTAATCGATAGGTCTTGACCCAATTGTTTATTTAAGCCTAGTCAGAACTCTCAAACTGTTGAAGAAGCTCAGCTATTTGTGTTGAAAAGAGATACAATTATTAAATGAGAACGTCGTGCATAAATACAGTACTCACGAAGTTAAACCATCGTGAGTACTGAACTATTTTTTTTATTTAATTTTTTTATTCGTTCTTAAAGTTTTTGTTTAGTGAACTACATGAATGCAGTACTAACGTTTATAGAGCTTCGTTCTTCCTACGGGTCTGACGACCTCCTTGTTACCTGAGAAATTGTGTTTTTATACTCATGTCATGCTTAAAGAGCTTCGTTCTTACCGTGGGTCCCATGACCCATTTATCCCCCCTGGTTTGTTGTTTGTTGATTTTTTTTTTTTCCATTTTTTGTTTTATTTTTTTTCATATTTCATTAAAATATTTTTTTATCCAAGACAGGCCTCAATGATTGTGAATTATTATTCATATTTTTTCATTTCTTATTTTTTATATACTTTGGTAATTTTTTGTTATTCGTGTTATTTTGAGACTAAGTTCGTAATAGTTTACCAATAAACAATTGCTCTCAATTAAGAATAATAAAAAAGTTTCATGAACGGCTCAGTCAATTTCAAAGACTTCGGAATCAAGCTCACAATCTTTCCAAGTGTCAAAAAAATTTAATGAAAATAAAAAACCTCTTTTAAGTAATTTATATTTTTTTTGGATATGATTGTTCTCATAAGATCTTCCGAGTATCAGCTTAGAGCTAACAGAGTTTTTGTAAATTAAATTCATTTCTTCCACTCAGTGTTGAATCCTTTATTTCTGAACCTATTGTAACGTACGATAGTATCTAGGAGGCGTTTCATCTCAATTCACACAAACANTTTTTTTTCATATTTAATTTCATTACTTTTTTTCTTATTTATAACAGTAATTATAAGCATTACTGTAATGCCAAAAAAACCTCAGGTTTAATAAAAATCGGTCGGTATTTTATGCATCAATTGCATAAAATACAAATATTTAATGCGTAATAACGCGCTTTATTATATTTAATCTACATAACCATATTTATGCTAATTAAGTTATCATGAATTAAATGTAGTATCAGTGAATGCGTATAAAAATAGAATATTATAGTTACGAACCACACGATAAGTACAAGAAACTGAGTTTCTATAGCCAGCAGCGCTCGTAGCAGAGTGGGTAAGGTACAAGACTCATGTGCAGGTGGTCGAGGGTTCAAATCTGTTTATTGGAAAATGTTTTTTTTTCTTTTATAGAATTGTGAAAGAAAAAAATTCAAAATCAAAGAAAAATTACTGTGGGAAAATAAAATTAAAATTTGTTAAAAAATTAATTGCTTGGGAGTGTGAGGGGGAATGGGGAATGGTGGGTAAAGGTGTGCAGAAGAGTAACACGGCACGGTTGGCAGATATACATGTATAGTAAGGAGAGGGGAAGTGTGTAGAGAAAAGTAGGTGAAGGGGACGGAGTGAGGGAAGAAACTTGAGTGGAAGAGACTTCTGATTCAAAAAAAAAAAAATCTGTCGGTTTTAAAATTCCAGCCCCCCCGAGTAACGCGACATAAAGAACTTCGTTCTAAAAATCGATGAAAACTAACTTATACAAAATTTCGTATAACTTTGGACTAGTTAATCTTGTAGGTACATCCCTCTAGATATTTATTACTGATCTTATGAAGAGTAGAAATACCATTAAAAAAATTTTTTGGATTAAATTCTTTTTGAAATATTTTGCAGGTACATCTGAGCAAGTTACGACAGAATAACCCATATACGCATCATTTTTTTAGTTATACAGTTACATTTTACAGAGAATATTATATATAAATATATAAAATATTCTATGTTAAATGTATTCCAAATAAATTTCGAATTCCTGCTTAAAGTTTGTTTTGGCTTTCACATGGTGGTGCCAGCTGTCATCAATTATGAACTACAGTCACAACAGTTTTTTTAAGGGGGTTCAACAAAATTCAGAAATTTAGGTACGCCTTAAAAAAGTTTTATAAGCTAAAAATTTTATGTAGAGTAACATATTAAAATTTGAAGCACCTTAGCTTCACCGTTTTTGGAAAAGAATTTATCGATTCATCACGTCATTTTATCGGAAAAAGAGCATTTTATAGAATGTAATTTAAAAAAGTATCAGGCTTTACTGAAATTAAAGTATAATGTTAAATGGTATGTTTTCAACATCATATTTGAAGAATAGCACATATAGTTTTACCGTTGTTTAGTAATGATAAATTAAAAGTGTGTATTTAAAGATCCATGAAGATATTGCAACAGAGATCTCACCACCAACTAAATGTTGACGTACAATATAACCTCCAAACGTATCTGTACTTATACGTATGGATATACAGAGGGTTTTCAGTTCATGCGGCGTTCCAACATTTATTTTCACATTTGTGTTTCGAAACACATAATGTATTTCAGAACACACATTGACTATACATTGTGACACTACCCCCTTTAGACAGTCCTCCTCTGTCTGACAGTCATCTTTGTAAGGAGAAGCGATTTTAAGTGATACGTAAAAAGCACGTGTATTCCAATTTGAGGTTAACTATTCTCGTGTTGCAACGTGTCAATGACTTGAGTGTTAATACTTTGTGATAGTGATTTCCTGTAGGTGCAAAGTGCGTTTTAATATTTAGTTTTCACTTGTAAGAAATAACTACATCAATAGTTTTTATAAAAAATACCGAATTATAGCCAAAATCTTATTTATTAGCGATATTTACGCTCTAATTAAAACAGCTGTAACTTTCGAATTGAATAGCGCCCTTATTAAAAGAAGCCGGCCATAGAGCACTATAATGTATATATACACATATAAAAAAAAAATTTGTATATTTCGAGTTACATATCGTTTTAATCGTTTTCAAGGCTGCTTATTTGAAATTTTGTATGCAATTTATGTCAAAATGATAAATAATTTTGTCATTATTTGATCCAAATAATTAATACATTATGAAGGATCAATACAAATGAATAATTCTGTCGTTACTTGCTCAGATCGAATNGAAAAAAAAGTAATAAAATAGAAAATAAAGAAAAAAATTAAATGAAGTTCAGAAAGACGTGAAAAAATAGCATGGAATGAGAAAAAAACAAAAAAAAAAGACATCAAAAAAAGGAGATGAAATAAAAAAAAAAGAGATGAGTGCCTGATGAGTGATTTCTCAGATGACAAGGAGGTCGCGGAATCCATAGAAAAGAATGAAGCTATACAAGAATAAGTACTGAATTTATGTAGCTCAGTAAAACAAAAAATTGAAAAACGAAAATAAAAAAAAATTAGTTCAGTACTCACGATGGTTGAACTTCGTGAGAAGATCGGGTACACATACAGTACTTACGAAATTTAACCATCGTGAGTACTGAACTAATTTTTTATTTATTTTTTTAAATTTATTTTTCAAGTTTTTGTTTTACTGAACTACATGAATGTAGTACTCATTTTTATAGAGCTTCATGCTTTCCTAGGGGTCTCGTGACACCGTTGTTAGCTGAGAAATTGTGCTTCTTTATTTTATGATGGTTTTCGACACACATTTCATGCTTAATTACTTTTCGGCACTCATCTCATGTTTAAAGAACTTTGTTCTTCCCGTGGATCCCATGAACCACTTTTATCCCCTGGCTTGTTTCTTGAAGTTTTTTATAATTTTTTAAGTCTTGCTTTGTTTTATTTTATTTGTTTTTATTTTTTTATTTGATCTTCTTATTTTTATTTCAGTTTTGTTTTCATTCCATTGTATTTTTTCACGTCTTTTTTAATTTTATATAATTGTTTTTTAATTTTTTATTTAATTACTTTTTTTTTAATTTTGATTTATATTTCTTATTCTGAATAATAAAAACACTCTCCAAAAAAAGGTTGTAAACGAAAGTCATCATCCAACTAAGCTGATTGTGTAGTTCCACGATTTTCTACGGGGTATCAGCCACCCTCTAGAGAGGAGAGGGAGGGGCTTTAAAAACCAGTTGAGAACCGACTATTAACTTATTTGCATTTTTAATTTGTGTGACTCTGAGAAGTCATTCTGCAATTTTTAGGGGCAACTAGCGGTGTAGTTTGAAAGTCAGCTGGAAAAAACCGAAAATTCCATTTGTCGTTTTGCATGAAACTTAAAAGTGTGAAATAACAGGCCCAAAATAGCCAAAAACTTGTTTGGTTAAGTTGAGGAAGTCGAACGGATGCGGAAATTATGTTTGGCAGACAGGCAAGTAGTTATGTATTTTTTGTAGTAGCACTTTAGAAATTTAATTCCACAACAGTCTTATTTTTAGCCGAAAAGTAAAAAAAAACCAAACAAAAAGTGTATTATTTTCTTGTATATAACAAATTAAAAAACCAGTGAGCAGAAATTCTTAGCAAAAAATAGATTTTTATTAAAAAAATCGTATAGACAGATACTGTTAGACTACTGGCATATTGCTGACTGGCTGCGTATGCACATGTTATTCAAAAGGCAACAAGGCTGACAAAATACGTCCACAACAGTAAACTAGTGCGAAACAGAAGTAGCAATCAGAGTAGAGGTGGTTTTGTTTAAGAATTAGTTTGAGCACGTGTATTTTGGGGCTTTTTTCCGGCAGAAAAACTCACTCTATAAAAACTTTTTGCATTAAACATTTTCGCATTAAATTTCTACAGACGTATCTTCTAGATTTTTTGGATGTTCCTTATATAATCAAATAAATTTGACGTAGTTTTCAGGCTTGTCACTTCACACTTTTGTGCATTATGTAATGCGAAAATGAAAGTTTTTGACTTTGTCGGTGAAACTCCATATCATGACTAGTTACCAAGCCCAATACTTTCAGTATTAATATTCAGGATCACATAAATCCAAAATACTAGGACGCAGATAGTTTCCAGACTAGTTATTTCCTGTTTGGTTTTCAAAACATGGGAGGAAAGATACCACGTAAAAGTTCACAGGGCATTACGTGACTTGGGCGAGCACTACCTACTATCGCATTCAAAGCTTAGTTTATGGTGGCCATACCTGTCAGTATAATATTTAATAGTTATATATAAGTTATATGGCCAGCTCTCTAACTAAAAATGCATGAAGTCAGCAAGTGCCAGCCCCATATGTTATAAGACAAAGAAGTTTAACCAAGGCTTGGCAAAAGTTGCATTCCACCGCATAGCGTTTCAGTTAGAAATGTGCTACCCATCCAGAGTGCTATTAATTGATCAATTATATCTCAAAATACACGGAGTACTTAGTACGGAGTCAAAGCACTTAAGTTATCACTTAATTGCAAGACACAAGTTAAAGTCAAAAACTAACTAGAGTTCTCAATTGAGTGGTGCTATAAAAGACGTATACCTAAAGAAGAAAATCGAAGAAAAAGGTACTGTAACATAAACATCTAATAAATATAAGATTTTCTCTCTTTTTCAGTAGACGTATGTAGCTGGAACGTCTACTATTCTCATGGCCTGTAAGACTAGAGTGTAGAAAAGCGTAATACTAGAGTGCACAACCCTTACTTTTAACTACAGTCAGAGTTTAATAATTGCTTATTGTTACGTAACAATCTGTTTTAGAAAAAGTATAACAAATCATTGTAAATTGTAACTAATTTAAACAAAATAGAAGAAAAAATGGAATAAGGATGAAAAAATTAAAATTTTAAAAACAAAAAAATCTTTAGTAGATAAGTTTTTATATTTTGATCCTAATATTTTCAATAAAGACTACATTTAGGTAGTTTAGTATGCGATATTTGAAAACTTAAATTTTATCTTCACACTAAAGTAAAAGTGTTTCATTTGATTTATTTGAGGAATTTTTTTGTTTTCTACTATTTTTGGACTTTAAAGTCCTACTTTTACATATGTGTCCATACTATTTGGTAATTTAAGTTTCTGAAGCCTGTCTCCCCACATTGCTTTGCCACAGGTTTCACATCTCTTACAGGTGGCCCTAGTAATCATCGAGAGAAACTTTAAAAAAAGCTCAGTCGCATTATGCCCCACATTCTCTGAGACTACCCGACTTTTATTGAACCTCTCTAGAAAATTTAAAAAACCATTAAAATTGAACACATCAAAAGAATCTTGAAAAAGTTAGTATTTTAAGATTTTGTAACAGTTTCTTTTGTAATAAGACTATTCGATGGACATACAAAGTTTTACTACTCTTCTTTGAATCCATAATAAAAATTCCAGTTTGAACAGCTGCAAAGTTAGAATTTTTTTACAAATTGAAAAAAAACATTGTTCTTGCATGCACAGGAGCCGAGATAATTTTTTTCAAATTCCACTAACATATAAGACGTCACACGGTGTTGAAGTTCGTTTCAGAAAAATTTAATTTTTAATAGTAAAGCCATTAGCTAACAAAGAAAATAATCAAAAAACTTCATACAGTAAGAAAATTAATAATATCTAAATATACTTTAACTTCACTGTTGTTTAGTGTACGTTACAAACGAAGGTACGGATAGTTTTGCACTGGAAAAGCCAGTGAAAGTAGCTACACAAAATAACATTTGCAAGTGCAGTCACTTAGAATATTTATTTAATCAAGAAGGCGCTTCTATTAATTTTGTCTCCTCAAGCTTTTCCAAATCCATTAAAAAAATTATTTTGAGTGTGTGGTAAAACCCAAGATATGCCTGATTTTACCAGCGTGCGTGGCTTAAAGCCCCTGAGTTTAGTTCAGCCAACGTGGTTCACTGGGCTCTGCTTTCTTTCACCACTCTACCTCCTACATGGCAGTGAAGGTGCTCAGCTATTGAATAGTAAACTTTAACAATTATTATTTCATACTATCTTGTGTGGTATGTTAACATTTAATTTTATCACTAAAAGTACAAGTATTGGACCTTCTGTGTAACGTATAATACGTTTGTACCAGTTAAAAAAAAAATTATCTTGTCTCATTTAAATCTTAGAATAACCTTTTGTTTAGTTAGTAAGATATTCTAGCTTTTATACTATACACAAAAGAAATATTAATATAGATTATAAGGAAAGTATCATAGTTTAATACGTTTGTCCAAAACTTGAATTTCTGAAGATATGATTCAAAAATTTTTAGAAATTAATTTTTTTTTTTAATTTCAAAGGGATACTAATTATCAATAGTTTTTCCAGTTTTCTTGCTAGATTTACTTACGATTGTACAAGTGTGTTACATTATGCAACTAAGCCTTTCGAAGCTTTCAATCTTTAATTACTGAATGTGTTTTGAATCAATTGTACTTTAAACGAATACATTTACTGATACCGATTCAACTAAAAATGCTGTTTGGAGATGAAAAAATGCACTGATAGTATTGCAGCACGTCTTATTTTGTAGATATCTGAGTTCTGTACGAAATTTGTTGTAAGTATAAGTATTGATAAATACACTCAAAACAAGATTTAATGGAAAAACAAAAATATATACTTTTTTCGTTATTTTTAATTTAATAAATAAACGGACGAAGTAGATTTAAACAAACTTGGGATATTATACTTAAGCCTTGATAAAACTTTTTTCCCAGAAAAAATTGATTGACAAAAAAAATGGCCATATTTTATATTTTCTTATCCCTAACGTTAAAGCTATAAGAAAATTTTAAGACAGGTGCTCTACTGTTGTGAAATGAAATTGATACTTGTGTATCTTTGATTTATAATAAGTATCCTATTGACACACTTATATGCATAAGCCTCATTTGAAGTGATACAATGTTATAGAACCAATTTTTCAAATAATTACAAATTCGTATGTAAAGCCAAATCTTATAGATTGATTAGTTTTAATCAAAACCATTTCCGTCTTGAACCGTGAACGGTGTATATGGATAGTTTAATAGAATCCTTTTTTTTTCTAATAAATCTTTTTATAAGACTATAATAATGTTAAAAAAATTTTCTTAAATAATGATTATGCATTTGTTACAAAAATAAACTAAGAAGAGTGCTAACTTAATAAATAATACTGACACTATTAAGAATAAAATTTAATAAATTACAATCTACGTTCTAAAGTGGCTGCTTCCATTTCTCATGAATTGTATTTTTCACATACTACTCAGAATCTTTTAAAATATTTAACATACAATTTCAGGATATTATTATAAAAAAACTTACTTCTGTCAGCATTCTAGCAAAGATGAAATTGATAAGGTCAAACATATCCACGATGTGTACCAGTATGCTTGCGATTTTCAAATTGGGGGCGAGAGAAAGAGATCAGTAAAAAACGTCTTGATTGATACAAAAAATGGAAAGAGAGATAAACTTGTAATCATTTTACACAGAAAAAGATTTAATTGCAATTTTAATTTTTTTTAAACTAAAACCTTAGACCACTAACTAACCAGACGAAAAAAAGAACATTATAAACTTTTCATATACTTTTTGTCAAACACACAATTAAGAGAAAATAATATGCCTTGTTTCTTAATAATATTTATAAAACATTAATGAGTTATCTCTTTTAATTTTTCATAGCGGACATATATATTTATTCCCTGTTCTATGATAACCATACATTTGTAACTTACTTATAGTTATCAAAACGCATTTGGCACTTACGATTTTTACTTAAGTTGACCAAGGGTCTGTAACAATTGTTGTGACTACGCAGACGTGAGTAATTTATAAATTGAATTAATTTTTATTGTATCTAATATACAATTTGCTTAATTTAAATTTACAAGCCTCATGTATGTTGTTGTCTATTAAAATTTTCAGCAAAATGCAAGGGATCAGGTATAAATGGGCTTACCTGATCGATAGCTTGAGTTGTATTAGGTTCTTTTTTTGAGAATGCTGTAGAAATAATCTCGCACTCAACACGTGGCTGCTGTCCAATTCCATTCGATTATTCAGTGCAATCAAAGGATTACAACGGAGTTGCCGCTGTATTTACTGTGATAAAGATGCAGATATAGCAATTTTTCCAAGCTAACGGTACATTAGTAGAGGTAGTTTCAGCCACATTATCCTTTAACTCACGGATCTTATCAACATGTTCTTTAAAGACCCTGCCTTTGTCATTATTGCTACTGGCTTTTTTTTCTGTAGTATAACAAGATCCACGCATTTTCGTACATTGCATCCTAAAAAAAGTTAAGCAGGTGTCAGACAAGTAGTTTAATATGCCTGCCACCATTCAATATTGTTAAAGAACTAAGTTGATATTCTGCTTTGAACTACATGATGTGGTACTTATTATTTTGTAGCAAATCTTTTATGGTTTTGACGTAGTGCTCAGCTTGCTCATAACAGGATGGGTGACATGGTGCTGAGGATTTGGGTTTTAATAACTCCACAGTATCTCAAGAATAAACAAAATTCTACTGAAGTGAAATGAGCGCCGTTGTACTACACAGGCGGGTACTGTATATGTAGCAAAAAGTTCATCCAGTATGTTAACGGTGGCAATGATTGTCATAGTCTAGGTAACTTTAATTCCCAGCCATTTAGTATGAGTGTAAGCGATTATAAAGATCATCTAATCGATAACTGGCTCTGCATACTCAATAAGGATTTGCTCCACTTGACCTTTAGGGTACTTATAGTAATGGTCCTTTCACTTGAGTGGCATCTGTGCATGCCTTGCATACTCTAAGACTTTTAATATCGTCATCAATACTTGGCCAGTACACAAATAGTTGGGATAGCTTTTTATCAGGTACACCATAAGGATTCTTATTTAGTTAAAATACTTATCCACTACGTGGATTAAAATCCTTGTGTTATTCAGTCGGGTGGCAGAAAATTCCACTATGTTAAGAGTCCTATTACTCTACTACATTTCCACTTTACTGCTTACGTTACTGCGTAATAGTAGCCAATAGCAAAATGACCCTCCTGGCCCACAGTAGTTTCGCTTTTAAATTTTAAAGTTAATAGAAATAGAAAAGGCGCTGACGGGGCGCTGTAATAATTAATAAAATTTATTGATTAACAACGCAAGCGCAAGTCTCCACACAACACAAGACGTTTACTGGTAAGCTTAAATATTTATGATAAAGGGAATAATAACAAAAACGACAATCACCACAGAACCTGGGGCACTTACTGGTTGCTGTAACAGTTATGAGCGCTGCTGGTTAAATAGAAAAAAATAATTTATGTTTATAACTGAATGGGGAAAAAATTTGTCAAAAAATTAAAGGTATAATGAGAATAGCTCATTTAACATGGTATTATTAGAGATAAAAGTAAATTATTTTAGTATAATGAGTATCATTTATATCAATTTCATACTTTGAGGCACATCTGTAAAAAACTTTTTGTACAGTCTAACGTTATGATGTGCACAGCTGGTCTTATACGCTCCATTGAGATGTAGGTTACAAATGGCTTGTCTTATTACATCAGCTGGCAGATAGCTTGAAACAGTAATATAATAAACAATGTATTTTAATCTTTTACACCAGCGTTAGTTCAACGAGCCAAATACATGCACTTTTCTAGCGTTATGTAGGTGACCTTAAATAACTCTTCCTATAGTACTGCACGGAAAATTGTGTGACTCTTTCAGTATACCATGAAAATAGCCATCCTACCATGAGTTTACTGTTATGTACTTGTCTAAGAGTCATTGCTGTGGAAGCAGCTCTTTGAAAAAAAATAATATAGGTTTACCATCAGGTTGAAGAAGTAGTACAGATAATTCCTTGAGAACTTAATTGTTGACAGGCCCTTCAAAGTCTTACATATTAACTATGTGATTCATTCGTTAAAAATGTATTAAACTATCACATGACTCTTTCTTACTCAAATTTTTTTTTTTTTATATTTGGTTTTGTCCTTTCTAATGGATCACTTTTTTCATTCCCTTTTTTAATTTTTTTTTTTCTGCTTCTGTTAAGTCTACTTGACACACCTGTCAATAACCTTTTCAAACACTTAATAGTTTCTATCTTTTTTTTTACACACTCTAACCTTGTTCCATGACTATTGATAGACCAATAATTTCAGCAGAGTTATGCATCAGTCTTAATTAAAAGAATTACATATTATATATAGACTGGATAAATTAACTATTGGTTGGCTTGTATGATAGATGCATAGCTTTCAGATAAAAAATATCTTCATTTTGTTTTGTACCAAGATTTGTCTTCATACTTTTCGTACAATAATTCATCTACCTCACGTCTCTTATCAAATTTTTCACATTATTTTTGTATTTCCTTCATTCGCCATATTATGATTGAGGTAACTGGTAACTGTATGTATGATATAGTGAGCTCATATAGTGATTCACGTTTCTCATATTACAATAATCAAACATGCTAGCACTATTTCCTCTCTGATTCTTACTGTTCGTCTGAAGAGATAAATAGTAGTAATTACGTAGTGTGATTTTTCCAACTAATTGGACGTTTTGATTATGCAACTGTGCTCTAATGTTGTGGGTAAGAGTAGATATTCATAAAGCTTTTAAGTTTAAAAAACTCATAGGTGTAAGCTTATTTGTCTCTAAATAGTTAAGCAGTTAAATTGCATGAGAGTTTGACATAACTATACAGGGCGTATGCAAATTAAGGGTCAATATTTGTATCTTAAACTCTTTCCAGACTCCTACTGCGTTAGCGTTGCCATGAGCCACTATCTGTGATTGCATAATTGCATTTAATTCAGTTCTTGATATTACAAGTATAAGTTTATCCTTAAGGTTAACAACCATTTTGCGATAGTTTTCAACAAAAACTCATATCATAGTCAGATGGATCAATAAATCAAAGTAGCCGTTAATATTTTTTAGAGTCAGTTTATCTAAAGTTTTAAAATAACCTGCATTTTTAGTAATTAGATGCTAAACAGGACTAAGTGTAAGTTAATTTTTCATGAGAGTAATCAGGCCCACATTCTTTCGTTTATCTATCTCCATAGCATTCATTTCAAACCTGTTTACTTTGATTAGATAACAGGAAGCGTTGTTCACCAATTAAGTACTGTTGCCGTATTACCATCTTATTTTACTAACCTCTCATAAATGTTAAAAAAAAACTGAATCATGGTAGCAGACATAGGTCTTAAATTTATGAACAGACTTTATCACTGTTGTTTTTAGTTGCAGATGCGTATTAATAATAAGCGTGGATCTTATAATGTGTATTGGACTCATTAAAGATTACAGGTGATAAATGCTTAGAATCTATTCCATGCCTAATTTAACGAAATAAGAATATTCAGGACACTGCTTACCATGCTCTCTTATTTTTAATTCTAGACTTCTTAGAACTTGGATGTTTTAATGCGTTAGCTTTTTATGTTTCAGCTGTCTTCTTCGTTAACGTATTAATCGTTTAGATGCTCGTTGTC
Source organism: Copidosoma floridanum (assembly GCF_000648655.2). The sequence continues at coordinate 243,862 of NW_019379770.1, read as the reverse complement.
AAGTGAGCGTTAGAGTGCATGTCAAACTACTTATATACTTTTTGTGACCCTGAGATTAACGTTACAACTTACAAGGTAATTAAGTACTTGTGTATATGACTGACAGCGATAACAGCAATCTATATTTCAATGTTTTCCCATGCATTAGAAAGTTTTCATATTATCCGGTTTTTCACATGCAATATCATCAAAAATTAAGTCAGATATTTGTAGAGCATCATATAGAGATACTACCACTTTATGTTTCCTTAAAAGAAAGTAATGGACACAAGTATTTACAAATCTCTATTCATGAGGTACACAACTAGTGCCACTGAACTGTTTGTCTTACTACAATTAAATGGACTACAAAACACAGCTCAAACACTGTCAGGTAGTAAGTCACAATAATAATTGGAGCCCTTTTTTGATCAAAAACAGAATTAAAGTTAAGAACTTGCAATTTGTCGGATTGTTTTTAAAATTTTTTATCTGCACTATTTGACGGGTCAACTACGACTAAGGTCTAGTCTATGAGAACACTGCTTATTTACTCCCGTGGTTTCCTATTTTTAAACTTGCAGACTATAAATATGATGATTCTCTTCTCTTCAGCTCAACCATGATTCCAACCATTATCCAACCTCCAAAAAGTGATGGTCATACATGATAAGAGAGGATGTGGTCTTTTAAATAAGATTATAAACACTTCATGTGTTAAACTCTACATACAAGGCAATCAGTACTTTGGTCCAGGTACGAATCTTGTGAAATATTTTGCCAGAGGTTATCCAGGTATACATTCACTAGATGGAAATTGATATAGCTTATTTTCTGAATCTAGAAAATATCAAGTATAGAAACATAGCATATAGAGTTTAAGCAGATAAATCTTGGCAGAGAATCAAAGCCAGAGATTTAATTATTGGGGAAAAAGCAGCCAGTCTAACTATTCTGAGTACTGTAAGGCTTGAAAGTATATTAAGTATTGGTATTACAAGTAAGAAGATACCGTGAACTGCCTTCTTTACTCATAAAGGCTGCATTACAAAAATAAATACGAAAAGTAAGCGGAGAACATAAGGTTACTACTTTAAATTGGAAGGGGGCTCGTAGTGCAGTTATAAAAGCACGTGGTAAGAAAAATCGAAGAATACCATGGATTCTACCCCTTCTAGCTTAAGCTGGTGCTGCACTAGCTTATAGTGTAGCTTAAGTATTAATAAGTATAAATGTATGTAAAGCTGCTAAACAACAGCTGCAAAAAAATCGAAAGATACCATAACACTATGCAGGCCATTGCACTTGGAAAAGATCTCAAACTTTAACTATATGAAACTAAATGACATGTTTACTTGGAGCCATTTGCTAAAAAAGGTATGATAAAAAATCAATAAAAAAAAAATTACTGATTGAGCTTTCAGATTAATACACTTAAATATGCTGAGAAATTGAAAGTTTCCTATTTTTATGTGGTAATTATGCGAAACTACTCACTTTTAAATGAGCTATGATATCGTAAGATTGCTATTGTAAGTCGTAACAATAAAAATAGATCTAAAACTCATTGGGTAGCGTATCAAAAATGTAGTCAGAATATTACTTGCTTAAACAGCTTTGAAGATCTGCAGCCACTTTTAAATTGGATCCTGTACTTCAGAATTGACAACGTAAAGTGTTACTATGAAAAATATCAAAAATTAAATTCTTTTAATTGTGGAAGTTGGTTTTTGAAATAATTATCAAAGTTATTGTCAAAAAGTATATCAGGTAGTGTCATAATAAAAATTCATTCATTTGCTCCGTAGCAATCTTGGAAATCGATGACATGACTTTGCCAATGCAAAGCTTAACGTTTTTTCATTCGTAGGAATAATTAGCTATAGTTTCTTATACATTCAGTCTAGTTCATTTGCAAAAGATTTAAGGTGATCTATGAATTACTTTACAGGAATCTTAGCTCCGATAATATTTTTCTCTTGTTTATAGCTTTTAGCGTGCAGCATCAAAACTGCACTAAATATAATATCTGATACTGTATGTTTAATGTTTTTGAAATTTGCGATCATCATACTTAACTGATTTTTAAAGGCACTCAAATTCAGCATACATAACATAGAAAACTTTTTCTATATAATAAACATTATTTAGCTGGAGCACACTTTCATCCTTCCTTAGATGTTTCATTTCATACTTACCATCTGCAACAAAATCGCTTTTGTGTTTCTGTGATTTATGTTCAAAGTTAAATTAATTCAAACATTCATCACAAATGTGGCACTTATATTCATTGCTTCGTAATTGTCTTCTGACTAAACGTGGGAAACTTTCAATCCACGCATTGTGTATCTTGAGTTCTAAAATACTTATTTTACTAGCAGCTTCATCATATTTTTCTTTCTCTTTCTCATATTTATCAGCATGATATTCTGAACGAGTAATAAATTGGCATGCTTCTCTTTCTTTACCAAGTTATAAAGCGTGGAGCTACGTTGTAGTTTTTTCCAACTTTTTTGGAGTATCTATAGGCTCACACAGACAGGATTTTGTTTCTCAAATTTTACATCATCTTTCACTGATACTAAAAATTTTATATTACTAAAGTACAGTTTATTTTTATACTGCATGTACTGATTGATGAGTTCACTGTGCGTTTTTGATGGATAAATAGCTGATAATACTGCCCTTATAAAACACTCATCACCATTGCTATTTACATTAATATAAGCTTCCTTATTATGGATAACATATTTTATGTACAAATATCCTTTAATTGGATTCCACTTATTTTAATATTTACTATTAAATATATAAACTATTGCATTGACCAGCCTGAGATTCTCTCTGTGAACTCTTCTATCTATTATTTTAATGGCTATTTCACATGGTAATCGAACCACTTACTAAGATTTGTTGATTTATTAATTGGAGAACTTTTAGTGCTAAACTATTTCGTTTTACTACTCTCTGAAATATTTTAATGTATCATATAATCACTTAAAAGCTCAGAATTCACTTTTAAAAAACTATATTCTTGAGAAGCTTCCGTAATTTTATTTTTTAAATGAAAATTTTGAACCGTTTACAAATGATTTAATGTCTAGGTCTACAAAATTTGTAATAATACCTGATCTTCTACGTTTATCAAAGGCCAATACAAAATTATTTCACTGTACAGTATTTTAATGTATTGCAGATACATCTGATTCTGCTCTCAACTTTCCCCCAGTTTTATATGAAAATCTTCTAAGCTTATTCTTAAATCTCACCAAATTGGCTGATCACACTATATGCGATTGCCTGCATGCTAAGCTAAATTTCGATGTAGTAAGCGACTTTTTTACTGTAGAGGTCACCTCCGAATATAATTGAAGCCATTATGTAAGTTTAAATTATCTACATCCATGCTAGCTGAATAATCTTATCACTGCAGCAACATTTTCACTATTAGGTTAAAGTATTGCAAGTTTGCCATGGTATATTTGATTTTCGATTCAGCTGAAATAACTCCTAGAAAGTTTAAGTATAAAATGAGTAGATTGTTGTGCCACACTCCTTATTTATGATTTTTGATGACTTTTCGTAGTATTATACAATATAGTCATTAACAAGGAAGTGGAAGGTAGCTTAAATCAGTGCCCATTCCTGTATGGAACAACCAGACAACACAACTTTTTCATGAACTTTTCTCTCACTTTTTTTTAAGTTAAGCTTCTTATGAAGGGCCCTCACTTGTAGATGAAAGGTAAAAGCGTAACACTTTTTTTTGCCTCCTTTGTTTCAGCTTATCCCCCCACCACCGCATGCTCTCTCAACAGCAAAAGTAGTATATATGTGATGTACGGTAGCAGGCGTCTGCGCGCTCTCTCTCTTTCTTTCTCTCAGTATCATCCAACAGTTTGCATGTTCTTGCTGTCAGTGAATCGTGGCTGAAGCCGACTAAATATTTTAGCCAATTAAATATTCCAGGTTATACCCTCGTTTGTCATGATAGGCTCTATAAGGGTGGTGGTGGCGTTGCAGCTTATATAGATGATTCTATTAAATTTTGTGATCTTTCTCGTTTAGCTCGCACTGATCCCTACTCTCTCCAACCTGAGTTTCTATTACTGGAAGTATCTATAATACAACTCAAGTTTCTCTGCACTATTGTGTTTAACCCACATAAATGTGGCTATTGGTTAGACGTTGAAGACGCTATCATGAATTGTTCGACTGCTTTCGATTGCTTATTGCTTTTGGATGATCTCAATATTGATTGGACAGTCAACACTACTCCTTGCAGAATACTTCGTGAGTCGTTTGCGATTTTGGGCCTCTCGGCTACGGTATTTGATCCGACATATTACACTACCACCTTAGATAGTAACATAGGTTACATCTGCATTAGCGATCTGAGCTTGGTTGAGAGAAGTGTCCAATTCAGCGCTTCCGGTATCTCGAGGCATGATGTTGTATTATTAGAGATCCATTGTTCTCTTCTGGCCTTTGAATCTCAGCCCATTGTATTCCACTCATTCAGGGGCCTTGTTCTAGATGATTTTAAGCGTGACCTTAAATCGGTTGACTGGCATTCTATTGCTCGTATGTGTCGTGTTAACAAGAAAGTTAAATTTTTTACGACTGCTCTTTTCCATGCTTTCATTCCGTGGCGCCGCCCTTGCCCATGGATGACGGATGAGATTCATTCTCTCATTCGAGAGCACAATAGGGAGTGGAGGTTGTATAAGAGAACCAGGCGTGATATACATGGGGTAGCTTTTCGCCGTCTGCGTAACAGGGTACAAGTGCTTTTCAGAAATGCGCTTTACACTTATAATAGAGATAGGCTTTTGTCCTGTAGGCATCCTGTGGATATGTGGAAATGTCTTCGTGATATTGGAGCATCATTGAGTGCGAGTGCATCACCTGTCATCACATTCGATGGTGACGCCCTTAATCGACATTTTGTGGGTGCTCCGTTGGTGACTTAAATGGCTAAAAAAGAATCCATTCTCAAATGGCACATCACATGATCGGCCAGCAACGGAAATGAGTTGAGTTTGTTTGAGGCTTTTAGTGAATCAAAGACCAATACCTGTGGAGTAAATGGGATCACGTTGCAGATGTTGAAGCTCGCCATGCCTTTCATTACGCCCATCCTTTTAAACATATTTGATTGTTCCCTTTAGTCGGGTGTACTCCTGACTGTTTGGAAGAGAGCACTTGTGAACCCTCTACATAAGGTGAAGCAACCCTCTGAGTTGAATTACTCTCGGCCCATTAGCGTGACATGCGCGCCATCGAAGCTTCTTGAGGCGGTGGCACTCGGGCAGATGTCAACTTTCGTGGAGTCTTAGTCACTAAGTCGTCTCGTTGCAGAAATGCTGCCTTAAAATTTGTCAATGATGTTGGTCGTTCCAAACACATCACCCCTGTTTACAGAGCACTTTGTATACTGCCTTTCACTGAGCGATGAGTGTACCTCTCGTTATGCCTCTTGATCTCAGTTTTACGGAATGGCCCACCTGAGTACCTTGCTAATCAACTCCAGTTTAGGCCTCTTAGAGATGGTGGCTCTCTTCATCGCTCCCAATTTGATTTGGTGATCCCATATGCTAGCACCTTTTACTATCAAACTTCGTTCCGCGTAGCTGGTCCGCGACTATGGAATATATACATCGTAACTGTATGTTTGGAAAAGCTGAGGTATGGAGTCAAGGAGACGCAGGTGAATAAATGCACGTAACACTTTAGACGTATACAGTAAAGAAGCCTTTGTTGATACACGACGTAAGGTTTGCAGTAGCGATTGTATACGTTAAGCACTAGGGCTAGAATGTTGGGCACAGCACAAGTCAGCTCGCAGGACTAGCTGCTGATTCCAACGGCGGGCGCGCGAGGGCACTGATGAGCTACCCCCCTTCTTGGCTCATTTGTTCTAGACAAATGAAAGGAGACTCTCTTGAGAGGTCCTTTGAGCTGAGCCGGGTTAGCTGGGATGTCCTGTGGGGGCGGGTACTGCTGGGCTTGTTGAGACAGCTCGAGTGGCTTGGAGGGCAAAGTGTCCAGGCTGATCGAGGGCGTGGAGCCAGCCGGAGAGAGCTGAAGCCCCTGGGGGTCTGTCAGTAGCTCGTCCGTGCGTGCTGGCTTAAGGTCGTCAGTAGAGATGGTCACTTGCCTGCCTCTGACGTCGATGATATAGGTGCGGTCGTCTCGGCGAAAGATAACTCGTTGGGGGCCTGAGTATGGAGGATCCAGAGGGTGGTGGATTGGGCCCACGCGTCTGAACATGTACTCGCATGTTCTCTTGTAAAAGAAAGGTTTGATGTCCACTGAGTGCCTGGAGGTGGGCATGGCCTAGATAGCTTTTGTTAGTTCCCGAACACATTCGACGAAAGTGACAGGATGCGCACCAGGGTTTCTGGTTGTGACGAAAAATTCGCCAGGTACGCGTAGTGTGGTGCCATAAGGCATCTCTGCCGGAGAAACCTGCAGATCTACTTTAAAGGCCGTTAGCAAGCCTAGGAAGACCAGTGGCTGTGCTGAGGACTAGGGTATGTGAGGTCAGCACATCAGCGTGGCCCTGAGTACCCTGTAGAAGCGTTCAATCAGGCCATTTCCTCGGGAATGGTACGGCGTAGTGCGTATGCGATGCGTGCCCAAGTAGTTAGAGAGTACTCTATAAAGGGCCGACTCAAATTGAGTACCCTGGTCCGTAGTGATGCTGAGAGGGGTGCCGTAGTGGGCGACCCAGCCCTCCAAGAAGGCCTTGGCCACTGTTGAGGCTTGCTGATCTGGAACAGGGATGGTTGTCAGTCGCCTTGTGAAGCGGTTGATGATGGCTAGGCAGTATTGTGCGCCATGTCCCATGGGCAGCTTCATGAGGTCAAGGTGTGCGTGGTCTAAGTGGGCTGACGGGGCGTTGAAGGTGCTGAGGGCTGCTTTGTTGTGCAGGTGCTCCAGCAGAGCCAACTGGGTCACGTCCTTTTGCATTGAAGACCAACGATATTTTTGAGCTACTACTTTGCTGGTAGTCCTGACGCTAGGGTGTGACAGGTTGTGGGCGACTTCGAATGCCGTGTGGTAGAGAGAGGATGGAATGTAAGGCCTGACTTAACCTAATGAGACGTCTGCGTAAATGCTGTGTCATTCTACATCCAGGGCTTGGAGAGTAGAGTAAGTTTGCTGATAGGTGCTAACTCTTCGTCGGTTCTTTGGGCCTCTGCAATGGAAGCTGGATCGAGACGGCTGGGCATGTAGATGGCCTCTATCCTCGTAAGCGCGTCCACGTAGGTGGTGAAAACCCTGAATTCGAGAAAGTGTTAGAAGTGTTTCACAGCCGTGTAAATGGCCAGTAGCTCCCGGTCGTAAGTTGAGTACTTCTGCTCTGCTGACGATAGCTTTCTCGAAAAGAAACCGAGTGGTACGCAGGTGCCTTTAGGGTGCTCTTCTTCGAACGCCTCCCCGATGGCCGTGTCGGATACTTCGGTTCTACGGGCCAATGCGGCTCTTTAATCCTTAAACTCGTTTAGGAGGGACTCGTAATCCTTGCTGTGAGGGCCAGGGGCTGCTGCGTTGAGTACGGCTTGGACGCTGTGAAGATCGGCCTTGCGCAGGTGGCACGGTGCTGGAAGGCCAGTGAGAGGGTCAATAAGTCTCTTGCCCTTGACATTGATGAGTAGGCTAGTCTTGTGAAGGAAGTCTGCTCCTATTATTGCTGTGGAGATATCGGCTACAATAAAGGGCCAGCTAAAAGCCCGGTGGAGGCCAAGGCTGACCGTCATGGGGTGTGTGCCATAGGTCGCAATGGGCGATAGGTTTGCTGCATGCAACGTCAGCTTCTGCCACGTTCTAGGCTGTTTGAAGCCTACCTTCGGGATGATAGACACTTTGAATCCCGAGTCGACGAGGAAGAGTGTCTTTGACGGGTTGTCGAAGATATGCAGGCACTTGGAGTCTGGAGCAAATTGTACCACCTCTGCCATCTGCTTCAGAGGTGGGCTGCTCAGTTTCCCTGGGCCACGACGAAGGTGCAGGGTGTCTCACAGTTCCTGGCTTTAGCGCTGAACCTCAGGTGATCAGCAAAAGCCTGCGTCATTGGCGGCTTACGCCTGGCCGGCCTCTTATCTCAACCAGGACCTAAAGCGTTGACGTTGCCGAGACTGCTGGCTACTGTCGTTGCTGCGGTTGAGGACTACCGTACTTAGTTGGCTGACCTGGAGAAAGAAAGCTGCTCTTTTTTATTAAATACTGAAACCACTTGATTTGATAAGTATTTATTATTATCAACATTCTATTTTCAGGTTTCCCTTTACACGAGCTTGATGGCAGTGGAGGAGTTTTCTCAGTTCTGTCTCCATTCTCAAGTTTCTTTCAATACGAGATAAACAAATTTTATCTTCTTTTTACGAAAAATGACACTAAAAATTCTCTTCACTCATAATTAATTAAGAAAATACCTCTACACAAGCATTTATATTTAGATAAATTAATTAATTATTAAAATATACATACATAAAGGTACGTTTGCATTTCGATAATGACGTTCGTTAATGTGATCCCAACGAACACCAAGAAAAGAATGGTTGCATTTCTGCTCAATCTGACCATATATCCACTCTTGGTAGAGTAAGAAAGTTATAGACATCTGCTCTCCTTAAGGCTGAGAAATCGTAAAGACCCACTGTGCAGGAGTAGTTAATCTCGATATCTCTGCTGCTGCTGATGTGCTCCCAACTTACTCTAACTAAATAAAAGAGAATGACTGCTCCAAGCTCTACACTGACTTATGTCTATGTCAAGTTGGAGTGAGAAAACTGTAGAGACCCCTGCAAAGGGTAAAAGATACTCAGAGAGTCGTAGTATGTACTGCTGCCACAGATGTTCTTTGAACTAACTCCAAATAAAGAATGACTGCTCTGATGCTTGGTGCTTATATCCTCGTAAGACTAAAGTGGGAGTAATGTGCGCATGTGTATGTTAGTAAAAAAGGTGGAGATCACTCAGAACCTCTATATAAGGAGAATGCAACCCCTGGAAGGTCATTCGTTGGCAAGTCATTAATCTGACAATGAAACCCATTTGTCATCCCCTTAACTTCCTCTTTTTTCTTTTCCTTTATGAACATCACAAAATTGTAAAATAATACAATACAAAGTATGAACTTATGAGACATATAACTTAATCTTTTAATATTTCGTTCTTTTTCATATTTAACTAACGTTCGAACTAGGTAAAACATGGTGGGCTGTCGTTTTCAGGCTCATTTAACACGTACAGTTTTTCCATCCAACAGCACTATCCTTTCACTGAAGAGAACTTTTTCAATATGTTTATCATTACGGCAAGGTGATTGATTTAGCAATATAATATTTTTATATTGATTACCTTTCTGCAATGATAAAGAACTAAAAGTCTTTTGTAAAAAAGGAGGAGTTGAGTTTATATAGTAATACTTTATACAGGCTAATATGTAACGGTGGAATTTCACAAGAACAGCGTGTAGAGAGATTTTTCCTAAAGTGAACCTTGTGTTTGATTTTTTAGGGCAAACAGCTTCTAAACGAAAGGTGATTAAAAATACAATTCAAATTATCCAACACATTGTGTTGCGACGTTGTTATTAAGCTTAGTCGGTAGGTAGTGAGAACTGTATACATGGGTGTATCCATGCGCACGCAAGAGTGTCTGATTATTGCTGGTAATGTTAAGATTATAATACTCGTTCATACATTAAGTTTAGACTAGCCCAAAATATGTGTGTAGGTTATTATTGTACGTAACTATGACATACACTATAAAAAGACAAAAAAACCACGTTTCATTACAAGAGGTTACTAATAACATTCATACTGTTACCAATGTGTCACTCTTCTTAACAGAATGATTAAAAAGATTATTTGTGAGTGCTTAGTGAAAGAGCAGTTATGAGATGGTTATGCATTTTGATTAACAAATTTAATACAAAGCAATGCGTGGACCTCTTGTGTGACTTGTGAGCTCTATGTGTCAAAGATTCTTTAAGGATGTAAAAAGGAGTTGCATCGTGATTTCCCTGCAGAGTCTGCTGTTGTCAGTGAATAGTGACAAAAATAAATTTTCCGTTAGAGATGACAAACAAATTGAATGTAAAAATAAGACACCTGTAATCAAAACATCGTGCAGAGTTCAGTTAAAAAATTATATTTTTATTAATATATTGGAAGACACAGAAAAAATTTTCAAGTGTACTTGCCTCAACTAATGTAAGAGTTAAGGGTTTCACAACATCCGCTGATTAGGGTAAAGAGGATTTTTCGTAGCAGTTAACGTACGAGTGGTAAGTACAGTTCATGTATAAAAAACCACTAAAAAAGCTTAAAAAGTAAGAAAAAGTTAACAGACAGCTTGGATAACGTAGTAAGATACGAGGTATTAGGTTAGCACTTGGGTAATACGTAGCAAGAATTTTCGGGGCACTTCCTAGGCACTTGCCAAGAACATAGCAGCATCTTAGATAATACTTTCTGATTATTTCGCGTGAACTTCTCGAGCGTTTGGCGTACAATTGGTAGGCTCTTTCTGGGCTCTTGACAGACAGTCCCCAGAAACTTACTAGGTACTTGGAATCGTTTGGTGGCTGGTACTTGGCTGGTACTTGTTGAGTGTTTCATGGGTGCTTCTTTGTTACCGGGCAGCAATTTCTCAGGAATTTAGTGGAAACTTGACAGGTTCTTTCTAGAATCTTGGAGAGTACTTGACAGTTTTTTTTATCCTAAATGGTTTATAGTAAATATTTAGTAGTGTACACTTTCTCGGCACAACTGGTTGATAAGCAGGAACTTCTCAAGCTCCTAGAGTATATTTTACGACATGTAGATGGTTACTTGGTGCGTACTTGACATGCACAAAGCTGTAATTTAAAGAATACTTAGCAGGTACTTGGTGGATAATTTTCAGGCATTTACAAGGCCCTTGGCCCTTGGGGGATATTTCTTAGCCAGCTGGTACACACTTGGCTGGCATTTCCTAGGCACTGGATGAGTGCTTAATAGGCCTTTACTCAGTATTTGGTAGGTACTTCCTGGGTACTTAGTGCGTACTTGAAGGGTACTTTTTTGTACTTATTGGTCACTTCCTGGGAATTTGGCTGTCATTTATCAGGTACTTGGTAGATACTTCTCGAGCATCTAGGGGGTACTTCTTGCAACTGCGCTGAGAACCAAACAGTAGGTTTGCACGATGATGTTTCATGTTATCAATTCGTATACTAAAAAATAAAATTACAACAGTACCACTCGCATTTTTCTGAGTCAGTTTAGGTGCGATTGAGATTTTTGAATGACTAATGATGCAAGCCTGCATGAGCAATGAAGGAAACAATAATTACAAGCTTAAGTGTGACAAATGAGCTCACAAATTTTGTTACTATACATTTCGATGGTTTTACAATCAATTTTGAATAACATAAATTAATTTCTCAATTACAATTTTAAAACTGATACACATTTTCAAAAATAGACATTAATGTGCAAGTAACCTATTCATTCGAACATACAATAAAATTTATACATACATACATATAACATACAATTTAAATACATACATGCCTTCTTACAACAAGGGTCATCACGTTGTATGTCAGCATTTCATGAAATATTCACGTTAAAGCTAATACATACACACATGCATATATGTAACGTATACGCTCCAGTTGTCATACAAACTTCAGTATATACACAATACGTCTTGTATAAATTTGACGAATGAATTGCGTTTTTTATACATAATATGATTTGTCTGTTTTAACTCAGGATGTAACACCTCCCTTATTTAATTATTGCCACCCTTGGCAACTATAGATCAATCTCAAAAATTTTCGAGAGTTAATGAGATGAGCCATTACAATATTGTTTTTGATTTACTTTTTTTTATGTTTGGAAAATGATTGATCAATTATTTCACACTTCTACTTTCATCGTAGAGCTGTATAAGTATTAAACTATTAAGAAAAAATGCTTGAATTAAGTATGAATAACATCGCATGCTTTTTCCTATTCATATTGTTAGTTTGATAATTAAAGTTTGATAAAGTTTGAAATTTATGGTGTAGTTAGAATCCTTTCCAGTGACATGTCGTAAGCAGAGTAGTGATAACTTTTGCTAATACTATAGCAGGATTGGAGCCTTTGCACTTCCATAGAGAAGGTAAAGGAAGAGAAAAGGGACGATACGATTGAGTTTATTGTATTGTTAACTTCCTCGTAGAATTTTTCGCTTGGTATCAACATTTAAAGCAGTTTCAAAAATTTAATAACGTATATATAATTACTGAATGTGAGGGTAAAATTTGTTTCTTCGTAGAGAGCAGTATTTTACTCTATCAGTAGCTTTGTTATTTATTTTCTCATTTTCTGATATCAATATAATGTTTTTATTGCTATGTATTTCTTAAATTTAAAAAATTCCGTTATAAGCTCTATCAAAATTTTCTTTCCAGCGTTCTTTGAGCACATAGACTGCCATTCCAACTGCTAAGTTTTGTGGCTTCTCCTTACTGTCGTAACATGATTTTGTAATTTGTTTTAATATTGTAAGTCTATCACGAGCCATTCCTTGGATTGTACATAGACAGCGAGCAAGGTCACTAGCATATGAGTGGTAGGTTTTTAACTGGAATTAATCAGGAAGTGGATTGAGAGAACGGGTCTGTTTTTCTAAGACAAGTCCTAAAAATGTGAAGCTAATTGCTTAATAAACTAAAGTGTTGTACTCATACATTGCAAAGAGAACTATTTTATACTTCTCTCTAACAAACCATTTTATTGTGGGAGGTGTGCACTAGCGAAAGCTTAATGATATCTATTGTAATATCTGTACATTTTCAATACTTTTGTAAATAGTAATCTCTGTGACTGAGAGTAATTTTACGAATGTTATAAGTTAAAATAAACCGTTTTAATTAAATATCGGCAAAATTTATTGTCTGTATATTTGAAATAGCAACTGAAACAAAAACTTTCTTAAGTTAGTATTAATTTGTTAAGGTATGCATATTTTGAAAAGTACTTCAAGGAAAACGGATAACTGTATCCATAGTAACTTTGTCAAATACTTCTGATGATTTGCCTGTTAGTACTATAAGTTTTTTTTGTTTTGATGCGAACTTATTTTTGTTCCCAGTAAATTTGACATTTTTGTTTTTATTTAGCAATGCTATTGCACATTCCCTTTTATTAAATTTTTTCTTCATTTTTCTATAACTTTTTAGTACTTTTTCACGACATTTTAAAAAGCTAGCATGACATTTAATTAATTTTTTTTTTTTCATAGGGAGATTACAGGGAGATTATATGAAGATTACCGGTGAGTGTACCTTTCTTTAAAATAGAAGCAGTGTTGACTGCTGTAACTGATATAGCATTTGCAAGATATTTTAAGCATATTCTAACAGTAGCAGCAATTTCGATTTTTTGTAGTAATAACATCTTGTAATTTTTTTTGTATATCTAAAATTTTTTTTTTTGTTAGAACTTATTTATCTGTTAGTAATTTATTAATTTTTAATTGTGAATCTACTTTTTCTGAAATTGAATTGATGTTATTATTCTTGATATAAGTTAAATTTTCGTGGGTACTTGAAAATGTTAATTTATGTATAATATATGCTACATTAGATTGATTTTGAACAGGGCTTATTTCTCTTGTTGCTTTTTAAAAAAAGACTTCTTATGCTGGGACGTAAACAGCCACGTAAGAAGGAATGCATTACAAAAAAACGTAGCCACCCACCCTGTAGCCCAAGCCCTCTTCTAAATCTCCTCTCTTACACACTCCCTTCTGTTCCATCTATCTTTTTCTCTAATATATGCCATGCACCCCCTTCCCCTCACGCTGCTACTATACCTATATATATATACATATGAGGGCGCAGTGGCTCAGTTGGCTAGGTCATGGATTGGCACGTGGGAGACCGTGGGTCGATTCCCGGCCAGTGCGACTTTCGGGCAAGTACCTCTGTGATTTTTTACATGTGCTATTTTACCACGCAATGCTCCTTTAAGAGGGTTGAGACAACCTTCTCGCAGGCAAAAATTGCCTAATTTTCCCCTACCTGCCTTCCAGTAATGGGAGGCCTCCTATCCCTTTTCTTGTCTCTTCCCCAAGTGCTAAGTGCCTATATTAAAGGAGCCGGACGTAGAGCACTATAATATGAAGAAAAAAAAAGTGTGTGTATATATATATATATATATATATATACATATTATTCGTACGTGGTATGAATGTTTCTACACTACGACTAAACCAATGCGCTTGACCAAGCTGAGGTATAGGTATAGAGAAAAAATGAATACATTAAAATATTGTGTACGTGAAATACACAAATTTCAAGAGAAAACCTCATAGCATTCTATGGGATTGGGACATTTATCTGTTGCTTAATGAATACGTTACCTTAAAAAAACAACATAACACTTTGAATGTAGCTTATTACTTTTAAACGAATCATACGATTTTTACCATCTTACATTTAAAAAAATGTATGAAGTGATAATCAAAAATGTATGTATTCTTTTTCAAGTACAATTCTTTCCATTCATGGTGCGGATTGAGATAACTGCATACTACAGTCTGTGCAACACTCTGATATTTCATTTTTCAATTTAGAGATGACCAACCCAAAAATATTAACTGAAAACCATAATGAAATTTTATCGTTTCTCATAAATCCTTATTATTTCTGTACAATAATTTGTATTAGATATTGTTTATCAAAACGATGAGTTTAATTATGTGATTAAAGAAACATGTGTACTGCAATCTTCCAAATTAATAATTTAATTGATTTTACTTAAATTTTCTTAACCTAAGATCAAGTAATTTCTTCGCTGCTTGATCGATTTCAAGTTTAATTTTTTTTTGTTTGTGTCGAAAACTGGAGATGTAAGTATCCTAAGAAATTATTAGTTTTCGCAATAGATCATCATTGGTATACAGTCTACTATCTTTCCTCGTATTAAACTGTCTGTATTATACCTTACATCCTCATTCCGTGCTTCTTGTGACTCCTTAGTCAGTAGTGTAATTGGCAAAACTAGAGCTTATTTTAGACATACTTTATATAATAGAACGTCGAGCTAGACACTATCATATTCTTTGTCAATATACATAGTATTGAAATTCCTTCGTAACTTTTAAATCTTTTTAGATAAAAATGTCAACAAAATTGATAAAATAGCAAAATATATTAATATTTGACCTGTAAGATTACTCCAAAACCTTCAATCAGTCGTTAGTCAACACCAGTTATTTCAGAAGTTGTCTGTGGATCACGAAAAAATCTGCGAGCCGTATTACCGTCATTCGTTGAACCTGAACCCTGCTTTGGATAATCTATTAGAAGTCCAGTCTTGTTTTTGAATTCCTTCTGGATGAATTTTTTTTTTTTCTTTCATCAACTTTTTATCATCATCTGTTCGGGCAGACCACTTTAGAAATCCTAGACGCAGCACAATGTGAACGATACACTCCATAAATATTATCCAAGCATGTAAACTTGGTAGCCTGAAATCAAAGTTTTCTTCTGTTTCTTGCTTTTTCATAACTTTTTCTACATTGTTCATTTCTGAAGGAGTAGCTTGACAAATTGTACAGGAAGCTGGAGAAGGAGTGCTGGTGGAATGGTCAAAGCTTGGTATATTTTGCCATCGATCATGGTCAAGTGGAGCTAATGATTTATTTTGCAATCTATATCGTTTATTTTTAGCGTGGTTGGATATAATGATTTTATCTGTGCCTGTACAAGTCTAATTTTTTCTCTTGCCATTTCTGCATTCTCCTTGGCGTACTCGAAGCTTATGACCAGGCAATATTTAGTAGAACCGCGTTGTGGATTAGACCAAATTATTTCTTGATCGTCCAATTCGATGATCTCCAAACTTAAAGGCACCAATGACATCATAAATAGACTACCATCGAAAATGCTGTCATCACTAATTGTCTGTTTGTACAAGCTGTGATCTGACGACCCATCTGCTCCCCATTTATATGTAAGTACTAAAGATAAATTTTTTGTATGAACTGGAAGTTTTGATATAACCTCAGATATTTCTAGAATACGGGAAAAGGTATGGTCAAGTAGGCCTTACAACTGTATATGCTAGCACCTCTCTCAGTAACTGTAATAACATCAGGTGGAGGTAGACATTTGAGTTTTTCTAAGGAGAGTTTCTTATACGGGATAAAGATATCAGCGTTTTTCTCACGAGCTACTTTTCGTATAGTGTCATACTGCCATTTCGATAGCTTTGCATCCTCTATCAGAGCCAAACATTCTTCTTGTGTCAGAGGAATGAGTTCATCTCCAACATGGTTGTTGAGTAAAGTGTTGTAAATGTTCATAGAGAACATGANTCGTTGGCCAACACCAGTTATTTCAGAAGTTGTCTGTGGATCACGAAAAAATCTGCGAGCCGTATTACCGTCATTCGTTGAACCTGAACCCTGCTTTGGATAATCTTTTAGAAGTCCAGTCTTGTTTTTAAATACCTTCTGGATAAATTTTTTTTTTTCTTTCATCAACTTTTTATCATCATCTGTTTGGGCAAACCACTTTCGAAATTCTAGACGCAGCGCAATGTGAACGATACACTCCATAAATCTTATCTAAGCATGTAAACTTGATAGCCCGAAATCAAAGTTTTCTTCTTTTTCTTGCTTTTTCATAACTTTTTCTACATTGTTCATTTCTAAAGGAGTAGCTTGACAAATTGTACAGGAAGCTGGAGAAGGAGTGCTGGTCAAAGCTTGGTGTATTTTGCCGTCGATCACGGTCAAGTGGAGCTTATGACTTATTTTGCAATCTATATCGTTTATTTTTAGCGTGGTTGGATACAATGATTTTATCTGTGCCTGTACAAGTCCAATTTTTTCTTTTGGCATTTCTGCATTCTCCTTGACGTACTCGAAGCTTATGACCCGGCAATATCTAGTAGAACCGCATTGTGGATTATACCAAATAATTTCTTGATCGTCCAATTCGATGATCTCCAAACTTAAAGGTACCAATGACATCATAAATAGACTACCATCGGAAATGCTGTCATCACTAAATGTCTGTTTCTACAAGCTGTGATCTGACGACCCATCTGCTCCCTATTTATATGTAAGTACTAATGATAAATTTTTCGTATGAACTGGAAGTTTTGATATAACCTCAGTTATTTCTAGAATACGGGAACAGGTATGGTCAAGTAGGCCTTGCAACTGTATGCTAGCACCTCTCTCAGTAACTGTAATAACATCAGGTGGAGGTAGACATTTGAGTTTTTCTAAGGAGAGTTTCTTATACGGGATAAAGATATTAGCGTTTTTCTCATGAGCTACTTTTCGTATAGTGTCATACTGCCATTTCGATAGCTTTGCATCCTCTATCAAAGCCAAACATTCTTCTTGTGTCAGAGGAATAAGCTCATCTCCAACATGGTTGTTGAGTAAGGAGTGATCGAAGTTTTCATTAATCAATTTTATTAGATCTTTTTGACCAGAATCTTTTAAAATTTTATAAAATGCTTCTTGAATTTCAGTGCTCAAGTATTAATCAACAATGTTTTGTATTTTTCGACGTTTAGTTGATAGAGAACATGAGTCGAAATCTGATGTAGATGCTCTTCCCGAACGTACTGTATTATCACCATAATGTATAGTCAGTGTCTTTTCCAACCAATTTTCACTTTTTTTCTTAAATCTATCAGTACTATGTAACGTGTTGGCCAGTTTTTGTTTGAAAATGGTTATAAAACGATTCAGCTTCTGTTCCAGTAACGGTAATTGGTTTATATTAATACTGTTATTAGTTTTGGCGAAATCAAGTAGAAGTTTAGTATTTCTTTCATTGCTCTTTACGGTGAGCAACTGATCACACCAAAGATTATATGAAATCTCAATACTATTTATGATGCTAAAAATATTTTAATTATCTATCATTTGCATAAAATTAGAGAATCCAACGTCAGAAAAATCATGTTGCGCCAACACTTTTTCCACTTTCAATAGTACTTTACCTTCTATGGGAAACATTCTCTTAATTTTTCTCAAGCATAATCAAAATATTTTACATCGATTTTTATCGTCGTTTCCAATTACTTTATAATTAGAAAATGACATAAATGCAAACAGATCTAAATGGATACAAAAATTAACAAAGCTCTGTTCACTTGCACGTCTCAAGATAAGTGATGTATCTCAGAAATCGTCAAAGTTCGTAAAAATGGCGAGTAACACAATATAACAATCATAGGAAAGAAAAATTAGCGACTTAATAATGATAATTTTTGTTTTTGCTCTCAGCATATTGCTAACTTGCAAACTCTTAAGGTCCAAACAAAAATTATTATTACTTCCGGAATATTTGAAGAAAGAGATAGTATTGACTGCATGCTTTTCGTAAATTAACAGTGATGAGATTATCTACTAACGTGGTGTCAGTTAATGTGTATGGTTGTTGAAAATAAAAAAATTCTCGATTTTAAAAAAAATGGCAAGTCACACAATATAACAATCATAGGAAAGAAAAATTAGCGAGTTAATAATGATAATTTTTATTTTTACTCTTAACATATTGCTAACTTGCAAACTCTTAAGGTCCAAATAAAAATTATTATTACTTCCGGAATATTTGAAGAAAGAGATTGTATTGACTGCATGCTTTTCGTAAATTAACAGTGATGAGATTGCTTACTAGCGTGGTGTCAGTTAACGTGTATGGTTGTTGAAAATAAAACATTCTCGATTTTTAAATTTTTTTTAATTTTGCTGTAGAAAAAAACCGCCTAACATTTTTTTTAATTCAGCCTGAAAATTACCCTGAAATAAAATAGAAATGATCCCAAAGAAAGAATTTTAGTTACCTATTTATTTTACTCAATTTTGTGAAGGAGCAACGTGCCTAATTTTAGGGCTTTTTTATTTCGTTTGAAACCCAAGTTCCTTTCAATAATCGCTCATTTACATCGTTAGGAGATTAATTCTCGCAGACTTTCTCCATATATACGTCCTACATAGACAAAAAAGTAGTCTTCCATGCATTTTTGTAGGAAGTACAGGATGAAACACAGTAATGAGGGGTAATATCACGCATTTCACCAAACCTTCAATATTATCATTAAAATTTTCATAATTATTTTTGGTCAAAATGAAGCAATCATCCGAATTGTGAATTTTAGAGGGTTTCAAAGACAATTTCTCTATCTTGCACTTGAAAGGGTATAAAAAGTGCATACGTCCAAATAATTAGTTTTTTTATTATCTTTTGTGGCATATCATATAACAGTATTCCCTATACGTCCACCATAAAAAGCATCTCTCAGATTTAAAATATTACATTGTAGTATCACATGATTTCTAACAAAATTTACAAGAGAATCATTGAACGATTGACGATGAATTTCAACATATCACGTATATATTTATAGCCTATGCATGTAACGTACTTTCAACTCACCTTAATTAAGATTGAGATTATACAAAAATCCCGTTCGCATCCCACAACTTTTCATCGCCACAATATATGGAAATAATCAATACTTAATGAAGCTCACGATTTATACTTCAGGTTACAAAAAATTTATTCACAAAATAATTGCAACTTTGTATCATTATAATTTTTCACTTTCTCAACAAATGCTTAAAATTACAAATTGTAGAATCACATTTTGTGTAATACACAGAAAACTATTATATTACAGATGCTATATAGCTCTACAGTTGTCCAGGAAAGTGAGTGATAAGTACTTTGTTACTATACAAAATGTAAACAGAAATGTGTATACTTATATAAAAGGTTATTCACAGTGAAGAGCCAGACAGCAGAAACATCAGTGCAAGAGTAGGCCTAATGTTCCCAGTATAAGCAGCATCGGCTGTAGGGATGGTAATTTACTCTAAATGGTGTATTACACTTACACCTCTATGTATAGATGGAATGTTTATTTTGGAATATATAAATTAAGCCGTCAGTAACTTGAAAAGACCATATGGAAAAGTTTTTCAAACGTCCTCTAGTATTACCGAAACGTTCCTAAAACGTATCAAACGAAAAAGAGAATTTTGTTGTATATAGTTTTTAATGCTTAATTTTGTCTCTAAAAGTAAACACTACAATAATATAAAAATCAAGAAAAAAGAAAAAAACTGCTGATGCTGGGACGCAAACCTAAAACCTCTTGATCTACAGGCGAACATCTTATCCACTTAGTAAGAGAGAATGAGATAATGGCAAAGATATGCACGCTCATATTTGCACAAGTACAATGTTTTCTAATTTAGTTTATTGGCTTATCACTGCAAAATACTTTCAACTGCAAGCGTGATANTTCGGATTCGCTCGGAGCTATTCGTCGAGTTCTTGCGCTTGCGCACGCGGGAAGTTTGCTCCGAAAAGTTTTTCGAACGCTCTCCGCGAGAGAGCACCAAAAAAACACTTTAAATCGAACAGACTTATTTAATAATTACACTCTTTAGTTACCTATTTATTTTACTCAATTTTGTGAAGGAGAAACATGCTTAATTTTAGGGCTTTTTTTATTTCGTTCGAAACCCAAGTTCCTTTTAATAATCGCTCATTTACATCGCGAGGAGATTCGTCCTCGCATACTTTCTCCATATACGTCCTACATAGACAAAAAAGTAGTCTTCCATGCATTTTTGTAGGAAGTACAGGATGAAACAGAGTAATGAGTGGTAATATCACGCATTTTACCAAACCTTCAATATTATCATTAAAATGTTCATAATTATTTCCGGTCAAAATGAAGCAATCATCCGGATTGTGAATTTTGGAGGGTTTCAAAGGCAATTTCTCTATCTTGCACATGAAAGGATATAAAAAGCATACGTCCAAATAATTAATTTTTTTATTATCTTTTGTGGCATATCATATAACAGTATTCCCTGTACATCCACCATAAAAAGCATCTCTCGGATTTAAAATATTACATTGTAGTATCGGATGATTTCTGACAAAATTTACAAGAGAATCATTGAACGACTGACGATGAATTTCAACATTGCACGTGTATATTTATAGCCTATGCATGTACCGTACTTTCAACTCACCTTATTTAAGATTGAGATTATACAAGAATTACGTTCGCATCACACAACTTTTCATCGCCACAACATATGGAAGTAATCAATACTTAATGAAGCTCACAATTTATACTTCAGGTTACGAACAATTTATTCACAAAATAATTGCAACTTTTCATCATTACAATTTTTCACTTTCTCAACAAATGTTTAAAATCACAAATTGTAGAACCACATTTTGTGTAATACACAGAAAACTATCATATAACAGATGCTATATAGCTCTACAGTTGTCCAGGAGGATGAATGATAAGTACTTTGTTACTATACAAAATGTAAACACAAATGTGTATACTTATCTAAAAGGTTATTCACAGAGAAGAGCCAGACAGCAGAAACATCAGTGCAAGAGTAGGCCTAATGTTCCTAGTATAAGCAGCATCGGCTGTAGGGATGGTAATTTACTCTGAATGGTGTATTACACTTACACCTCTATGTATAGATGGAATGTTTATTTTGGAACATATAAATTTAGCCGTCAGTAACATGAAGAGACCATACGGAAACGTGTTTCAAACGTCCTCTAGTATTACCAAAACGTTTCTAAAACGTATCAAACGAAAAAGAGAATTTTGTTGGATATAGTTTTTAATGCCCAATTTTGTGTCCAAAAGTAAACACTACAATAATATAAAAATCAAAAAAAATGAAAAAAACTGCTGTTGCTGGGACGCAAACCTAAAACCTCTTGATCTACAGGCGAACATCTTATCCGCTTGGTAAGAGAGAATGAGATAATGGCAAAGATATGCACGCTCATATTTGCACAAGAACAATGTTTTTTAATTTAGTTTATTGGCTTATCACTGCAAAATACTTTTAACTGCAAGCACGATATTTCGAGCTCTCTCTTATTTTGAAGTATAGGAGCTCGAAAATTGATCTTCTAAATTATGATGCAAGAAAAATATGTATATGTTTTAAATACCCACACCAATAAATTATTGTACAATTAAGTGAGAAATCCATAGTACTTTTCCCTACACCTCTATCTGTAATAAGCCAATAACCATAGCGCTTAGGATAGGTCATCGTACTAGATCTGCCGTATACGAATGATGATAGTTAATTTGTAATCAGTGATCCTAAAAAATTCTGAATCAAAATTTGTATCAAGATTTTAGCGACTGATCAGGTAATGTGTTTTTGTTTGCTGTAAGAAATCCACCTTAGTCGAATTGAAAATTAAGATAACATATTTGTTATCTGCGACCTCACAAACCCCTGCCCTGAGTAGTGATTTTCGTCGCGATTTGAGAAATTTTTGAGTTTTGGTCCACCATACTTGATTCGCCATTTTGGATTTATTAATTGTACTAATCTTACTATCATGAAAATCAAGTGTTTATATCATACCTCTGATATCTTGCAGTTCTAGAGCCTTATAAGTCACCCAATAATTGATTTATAGTGTGTTATTCATCAGGCTTTCTCATTTTTCAAGTTTTCAGGTTATGTACAACTAATTTAAGCAAGAAAATCAACAATCGGCTTCCAGAGATCTTTTCTAAATCTTCTTAGCTTCAACTTAAAAAAATTTCAAGATCGGACGAAAGGTGAGGTCTCTAAGTTATGTAGAACAAAAAAGTACCGTTTGAGCCCAGAGCGCGCCATATTAGATCAGCTATCTTGAAAATACAAATTGCAATTAAAGATTCGTAATCAGCGACCTCAAAAACCCTTCAGTAGTGATTTTCATCGTGATTTGAGAAATTTCTGAGTTTTGGTCCACTATTTTTGATTCGCCATTTTGGATTTATTTATTGTACTAATCTTACTATCATGAAAATCAAGTGTTTATATCATACGTCTGATATCTTGTAGTTTTAGAGCCTAATAAGTTACCCAATAATTGTTTTACAGTGTTTTATTCATCAGGCTCTCTTATTTTTCGAGTTTTGAGGTTATGTACAACTAATTTAAAAAAAAAAATTAAAAATCGGCTTCCAGAAATCTTTTTTAAATCTTCTTAGCTTTAGTTTTAAAAAAAAAATTTTAAGATCGGATGAAAAGTGTGGTCTTTAGCTTATTTTGAACAAAAAAAGACCGTTCGGGACCACTGTGCGTTGGTGCAGAGAGTGTCAGCTTAACTGGCAAGGTGTTTCACCGGAGACACTCGCACTGTGCCCATATATTAGGTGTAACATCAGTAAAAGGGTTGGAAAATGGGTGCGGCAATACACCATCACACAAAAGTGGTAAGTGGATGGCCCTGGCGACTTGGCCTAAGAGCTGTTGCGGTAACGCGGAAAAAAAAAAAAAAAAAAAAATTGAACTTTACACGGAGTCAATGCTTTTTCATTGTCTTTGAATTCAGATGAACATATTTTTATTTGCTGTTCTATTGAGTCATAATTTTCACTTCGGTCTTCTTATTTTAAAATTTTTTAAAAAATTTTAATTTTCAAGTTAATTTTTTTTCGTTCCTAACAGCTTTTTTTTACATTCTTAAGACTTTTTGTTTAAATTTTGTTTGTACTCTTTAGCTTTTTTCTCTTTTTTTTCTTGTTTATTAATTTTTTACCTGCTGCTTTTTTAATGTTTTATTTCTCTTTTTTTTTTCCGAAGTAATGTATCAAATCATCAACAACCACCACGGGTCAGTTTTCTTTAGCTACTTTCTTCGTGATCTTAAAATTAAGATTGGGTACAGAAAATATATTTTTTAAAGGAGAGTGATTTAATACATCTGTGGAGATAAAAAGTAAATACTTAAGGCTGAAATACCAAATAGAAATATAATGTGAGTAAACAAATACCTGTATTTTTTTGTTGACAATTTTAAAAGAAATTGATTTTTTTATAGTTCTTTTTTTTCAATATAAGTGTGATGAAAATTAATTAGTGAAAATATGTATAATTTTCTGCAAAGTTGATTTTTTTACATTGGGTAGGATGCATTAATACAGATTGCATTGAGGTTAAACATCAGATTATGTCTATTTACCTGGTAACAATTCTTTCATTTACTTAACTGCTAGTCCTGCAAGTATATTTGAGTTTAATCGTAATATTAAAGATCAGACCGATGACACTTGCACGATTACTATTGTAAAAAGCATGAAATCACAGCCGTTAAAAACAGAATTGGGTCTTGTCAAGTACTTGTTCCACTACTACTTAGTTTTTAAAAAAATGGATGCGTTAGTGGAATAGCAATGATAGATCTCGTCCCACTTTTACATGGTGTTTGCAGAGAATAAGGGTATACCAGGACAGACTATATTTTTTGGCACAAATTTTTTTGGAAATTTTATCTCGCTTAAAGATAAAGAAACAGTAGAAAATTTTTTTAAGGACATTTTTTGACAAACAAATTTACCAGTTATGATTTTCGCTTTATGTCCCCCAACACCCTGAAGTTTTTGCGTTCTCCTACTATATCCCATTTTACCTTATACCAATGATATAACATCAATATTACAAAAAATAGGTGACAGTATATAATAACAGAAAAATGTTTCTCCCGAGAGCCCATTTCCAAGCTAAAATAATGAATTTTTTAACATTCTTTAGGTCGTTCCCCTAGATAACCAATCACTCACCGATGGTCGGGGAAGTGAGTCTAGAGAATACTTCTTCCACGGGTATGCCGTTGGGACGAACCACTGTCGAAGAGGCTGATACGATTTCCAACTGATGTGGAGCTATCCATACTCCTCAGGGTTGTTTTTTATGGCTTGCTGTTGTTGTAAAAGATGCTTTGGCAACACCAGGTTGGTTGGAAGAATGGCCATGACATAGGTCACTTGCCTATAAGAAACTGCCAGAGTGTCATCGGTAGCCAGAATACCTTGCTGCACAACAGAAAGCTCCCTTTTTGACGTACTGCCAGTGAATGACTGTATAATCAACGATTGGCTCAGGGATATTATCACTAGACTGACTAACTTTAATTACAGTCAGATTCTATTTTATTTCGACGTTACCCAGCAGAATCTGTTTAACTAAAGCATAAATCTGGCGTTTTTTTTTTAAACTCTAAACTTATATGACTCCTATTGTAATGAATTTTTTAGAGAAAAACTATATAAAAGTCATCTAGGAAGTTGCAAGTATCAGTGTGCAGTATTTTAGCAAACTTGGTTTCGTAGTCTTTGCGGTTAGTGCCTACAACGTTTTTTGGGACCTTGTAACTTACAGAACTATATTGAATATCACGATTTTCTACTGAATCAAATAAATTTAGCACTACCACACTAAAATAAAAAGTTGCGACAGATGCACCACACAATTTTTACTTCTAAATAAATACTAAAACAACAAGTTTTAGCAAATATTTCAGGATTTTACAAATTAGGGTACTTTTAAAGTTACAAAAAAAGTTACGATAAATGATTTTATGAAATAAGTTGTAGAAGTAATCAAACTATTTTGCAGATTCAGACAATTAAAAGAGAATAATTACTAAAATGAAAAAAATTATTTTCTTTTAAAAACAAAATTAACATTACTTAAAGTAAAACTTGGTATATTGAGCCGTGAACAGCCACGGAGGGGAAATGAGTTACGAAAAAATATAGCCACCCACCCTGCGGCCCAAGCCCTCTCCTCGATCTCCTCTCTTACACATTCCCTCCCGTTCTGCCTCTCTCTCTCTCGCAGCGCACTACTTTACTGTCTACTGCTTCGTCTTCTTCTCGCATGTACGCCACACTCTCCCTTCCCCTAGCGCTGCTACTATACGTGTATATACATATATTAGATGTATGTGGTTGTATGTTTCTACACTACGACTACGATGCGCTTGCTCTAGCTGAAATATAAGTACAGAGAAAAGATAAAAAAAGAAAAAAACAGCTGTGTATATACAGCATGATATGTAACGGTGGCATTTCCCGAGAACCGCGTATAAAGCGATTTTTTCTGACGCGAACCCCGTTGGAAATAATTTTTTAGGGCGAATAGCTTTTAAATGGAAGCTGATTGAAAATACGTTCCAAACTACCCCTAAATGGGGTTGGAAGGCTACTGCGCGCCCGCATAAACTCGCGACGTTGCCACATTGTTATTGGAGCTTAGTCAGTAAGCAGTGAGAACTATATCCATGTGCGCACGCAAGAGTGTCAGCTACTGCTGGTAACTTGAAGGTTGGATGTAAAAATTTTTACCTTAAGGTAAATATTGTCTGCTCCTTATGTTGTCAGTTGTTTATCCACGCGCTTATTGTCTTTCTCACTCTCATATTGGACAAAAACATCTTTAAATTTTTATACTTAAGTAATGTTACCTAGAATGAAAGTAAAATACCATATCAGTAGGGATTTTTCCACTCTACACGATAGTATTTTTGCAAAAATAGTCGAGCTCTCGGTCAAAAATATGGTTGTTAGGTATGTCTTGCTTATGTTCCCGGGTATGTCATCTGTACACGATTTAGAACGAGTCCATTCATAAATTGCAATAATCAAGTACCCGCCAAGTGCCCAGGAAGTACCCGAGGAAGTGCCAGGGAAGTACCCACCAAGTGCCCGGGAAGTGCCCGCCAAGTACCCGAGGAAGTGCCCGGGAGGTACCCGGGAAGTACCCGCCAAGTACCTAGGAAGTACCTGCCAAGTGCCCGGGAACTACCCGAGGAAGTGCCCGCCAAGTCCCCAGAAGTCCCTGCCTAGAACAATACAGTCGGGTACTTCCCGGGTACTTGGTGGGCACTTCCTCGGGTACTTCTCGGGTACTTGGCAGGCGCTTCCTTGGGTACTTCCCAGGCACTTGGTGGGTATTTCCTGGGCACTCACCGGGTACTTTCCAGGCACTTCCTCGGGTACTTCCCGGGTACTTGGCGGGTACTTCCGGGCACTTCCTCGGGTACTTGGCAGGCACTGGGCGGGTACTTCCTGGGCACTTGGCGGGCACTTGGCGGGTACTTGATTATTGCAATTTATGAATGGACTCGTTCTAAATCGTGTACAGACGACATACGCGGGAACATAAGCAAGACATACCTAACAACAATATTTTTGACCGAGAGGTCGACTATTTTTGCAAAAATACTATCGTGTAGAGTGGAAAAATCCCTACTGATATGGTATTTTACTTTCATTCGAGGTAACATTACTTAAGTATAAAAATTTAAAGATGTTTTTGTCCAATATGAGAGTGAGAAAGACAGTAAGCGCGTTGATAAACAACTGACAACATAAGGAGCAGACAATATTTACCTTAAGGTAAAAATTTTTACATCCAACCTTCAAGTTACCAGTTGTAGCTGACGCTTTTGCGTGCGCACATGGATATAGTTCTCACTGCTTACCGACTAAGCTCCAATAACAATGTGGCAACGTCGCGAGTTCATGCGGGCGCGCAGTAGCCTTCCAACCCCATTTAGGGGTAGTTTGGAACGTATTTTCAATCGGCTCCCATTTAAAAGCTATTTGCCCTAAAAACTTATTTCCAGCGGGGTTTGCGTCAGAAAAAATCGCTCTACACGCGGTTCTCGGGAAATGCCACCGTTACATATCATGCTGTACATACTAGAGGCAAAGTGTACCTAAGTATATTGTATACATGTATACGTGTTGTATGTCCTGCTCATTATATAAATGTTCATATGTATACGTAAATGTGAAAAAACGTGCATAAAGTATTAAATATGTATAAAACGACAACAAGAAAAAAAGGTTGTATCTCAAAAGGGATGCAAAATTGGTTAAAAATAACAATTTTTACGGGTTTCCTAAAGGGGAACAACGTGTTCGAGGTGCACAAATATTGGCTCTGTGCATGAAGTTGGAGGGGAGAACTGGCGCTGGCTGTCACTTTAACACGGAATTGTATGGAAACGGGGGTATGGTATCGCCACTGGCTGCCACGGGTACTATTTGCTTCCATAAGATTTAACATGGGTTAGGGGTATGAAATGAGGGCCGCACGGTGGATGTACGGAGCCAATAGAGGGGCTGGACTATGCACAAACACTACCTAATTTTCTTGTTTTTCAACTGTATCTTGAAAAGAAAAAGTCAAAAAAAATTTTTATTTAGTATGGCATATTTGGAATATTAATACAGATGTTGACAAAACCTCCAAAGAATTTTTGTTACAACGTAACCTCTCTAAATAGAATAACAGTTGTATCTTGAAAGGAAAGCCACATAGGCCAAAAATAGTTCCACGTATAGAAAATTATTATTGAAGTGCTAAAAATATAAGTTGCACGGATTCATTGGAACAATCATAACAATTCTTCAGTCATGCCTCAAAGGCAAAGCTACATCATCCATAGTCTACGTATAAATCGATTTATTTTCTATTCTCTACTGTGTAGTGTAAAAATAATTGTTACGTGACGAAAACCTAAATTCTTATTGTTAATTGTAAGATTAGTGGAATTGAGTTATAAGCATGGGTAAATTTTATAATAATTTATGAATAATCATAGAATCATAGAAGAGTGGATTATTTTACTTTTGGGGTGGCCAAAATTCAGAAATTAAAATTATTTGTTGGATACAATGATTCTAACAAGAATTGATTCTAATGCCTAAACAGTAATTTTAAATAAAAGGAATTTATGTCCCATGTAACTAGACGAAAGTACCTTTTTTCGGGGCAATATGGTGAAAATTTTTGTTTCGTTTTATATTACTGTTGAAGTGCACGACTATATCGATAGGCTGTAGGCATGCGCGTCTGCGCAAGCGTATATGTGTATGTGTTAGAGGCGAGGCACGTACAGCGCCAGTCAGGTGTGCGTCCAGTTCTGATTTGACTGTAGTCAAGTGCACACGTATAACATTTAGCTCTCCTTTGTATTCTATAAGTCTGTGCATATAGAAAGTCTGTTAGTCAGTCGTCAGTTAGTTTTTGTCAGGTCAGTTTAATAAATCATTTTGTGAAAATTAAATCTATAAAGTCGTCTTCTCATTTGCCTCACCCAAAACCCTCCAGGTTACGGGCCCCAGCACGCTTGACCGCGCTTTTCTTTTTTTTTGGTGCGTTTTACTTTTTTGTGTCCCCAATTGGAAAATGGTGAACAGAAAACCAGCTGTGGTAGAGGAGAAGAGTGAGGAGATCGCGTCTTCGGTCAAGAAGGAGCTCACGGTGACTGAAACTGAGGATAATGCCGTGGCGATGATGTTACCACCAGGATCTCCCGAGGCGACAAGCACAGCTCGGCTTGAGGTGCAAAATGTCGGTAAGTGATAGCAATATCATTGAGTGTTTTGTATCGAATCTCGGGGACAGTGCTACGGCAAGAGACAGTCAAAAACAAGAAAAGGTCAGTAAGTTCCTAGAAGAACTCAGAAAAATAAGACTGTCTACTCGCGCGCCGCGGGCGCGTGCTCGGTTGTTTTTGAATGTGCGGGAAAAAGAAAGGGGGAGGTAAGGAACAGAGAGAAAGCGTTCGGTCTCTGTCTTACTAACAGGAGACCACATGCCCTGGCGCGCATTGTACAACGATGCGTGTTTTCTAACCAATAATAATTCTCTCTCTCAGTTTCCGGCGTAGTAACTATGTGCGTGCTCGGTCGGTGTTTTGTTTTTGGCGTAAACAAAGACAGTAAGGATGATACATAAACACTCTGGGATCGATACAAGAAAGGCAGATACCTCACTAAAATGAAAGTGAGAGATAGTCCGTTAAATATTTTTCGTATAAAAGGCAGCAAATTTCTTTTAGATGAGCGGACTTTCGATGCTCTGTCAAGAGCTTGTCATGGCATTTGTCTGCGCGTAGGGCCATAATAAACGTCGAAGGTGTGTAATATATATTCTTAAATTTTTCGCTGTGACCTGCACAGTCACGTGAGGCTTGTGTTCGGCTACGCAGGACTGTGTAGGTGCCCAGCGCACAATAGTGCTTTGTGTTCGAGCACGTTTGTGTGCACCCAGCCGAGTGACTAGAAACGACTTGTGTTCGGTCGGTCTAGGTTAACTCTCAAAAGACTCCTGATATTTGTTATGTTTTAGAATTCCTGATTGAAAACGACATTTTGTACTTGCTGAATTTTCTCGACCTTAAGGGCGGAAAACTAATACTATACGAGGAGATCTTTTAAGGAAGATTTCGAAAATGGAAATTCTGCTCGAAATGAACCCGGGTTATTTGTAAAGTCGGTTGATGTGAATAAGACAGTTGACGAGATTAAGTCAGTTTATGAAACGTCTGATACTGATGCTCTAAATGCCATCGGTAATGGCAGAAAACGTGACGAGAAATTTAAGTAAGACAGAAAGGCAGGCATTGAGAATACGTCGGAAAAACGAGCAGAAACCGTTTTCAAACTAAGCACAAGCGAAACCCAGCAAATAAGTATAAAGAAAATAGAAACGGTGCCAAATAAATATAAATGGTCAAAGACAGTACTTGAACGGCAGTCGACGTCAGATGAAAAGAAATTCTCAAAAATTGCAGAAAACAATCCGACGCAAACGCTGGAAAACCTGATGGCCAAATTTGACCGTATGTTAAAAAGGCAAGAGGAAGAAAATAGCAAGACGGCAGAGGAAAGGAGGAAGGCGGCAGAGGAAAGGAGAAAGGCGGTAGAGGAAAGGAGGCAGGCTGAAAAGGAAAGGCAGGAAGCGGAGCGGGCAAGGGAGCAGTTCTACTCGGTGCTGCAAAATTTTGATCAAAGGCTGAGTAGGTGGAATCAAAGGATGGTGAGACTCGAGGCAGTGGCTAACCCAGGACTTCCCTTGCACTACACGCCAAGATCTGGAAGAAACCAGGTTGAGTCTGAAGGCCTGGCAGAAGCAACCGGAGACCGATCCACGAGGGCGGCGTTGGCAGCTTCTTGGCCCCAGGATTGGCTTCGGTATTTTAACTGTGACGACTGGGATCATATGGCCGACCAATGCCCGAAGGCTGGAACCAGGCTCAAAAAGTGCTACACCTGTGGCACTTTTGTAAACGACATACCAGCCCACAAGAATAGTGTAGCCCAGGATGCGATAAGAAATTTAAGTCAGATTCATGGGATTTTAACAGGCAGGGGTGAGGAAGCCTAGGGAATTGGGCTGGCCACGGCCGCGGCTGTGGCGGTGGCCGGGGCCGCTCGAATTCCCGGGTTTTTGGGCAGAAAAGAGACTCTAGCAACGTCAGTGATAAAAGAGACTCCAAAAGACAGAAACTTTCTGACCAGAACCAAATTACTAAGGGAAAACAAACCGCGTCGGTTTCAAATAAAGGTGAGTCTCTGACGTTGATCGAGCCTCTCAAAACTCTGTTTTCAAACTCTGTAGATTGAGTAAACAATTTAGAATCAGATGAGACTATTAAAATTAAATTCAACGCTGATTCGGGAGCAACCGACTATTTTACTAAGTCGGAAAAATTATTTGAAAACCTTGACCGAAGGAAAATTGGAAAAATAAAATGTGCGAATTCAGACTCATCTGCAGATTTAAAAACGGAAGGAGTAGGAAGGATGGTACTTAAAAATAGTAACAACGAGGTTGAGTTGAACGGAGTAGTTTGTGCTCGGGACTTGGACGGGAATTTACTCTCTTTACGTAAATTTTCTGACATGGGTCTGTCCATCGATTTAGATGATAAAGAGATTAGCATCTTCGACCCTGAAACAGAAAATGTCTGGATATCAGAAATATATCAAAAACCGTACTGGACAGTCGAATTTATAAAGTCAGATAACATTAGAAATCCGGGTCAAAGACAATTTGAAAGTGGTAAAAGAATGAAAATACTGACGGCGGAGTCAGAAGCACAAGCTGGTCCTGAAAATTCAGCTCCGGAAAGCATGAACTTAGCAAATAACTCGAAGAGTTCGATCGGAAGAGTAGATCTAGATGATAGTTTCTTTGACGACGTGTTTCTGATACAAGATAAAAAATTTGATGATGTCATGACAGTAGAGACTAAGTTAATAAACGAAGTGCAAAGTCTATTCTCTGAAAAATATAAAATATTTAAAGACAATAACGGGGCTATACTGTGGCATGTCAGGTTGAGACATGCGTCACTAGAATATCTCAGGGAATTACAGAAAGCATACCCGGATATTCAAAGTCTGAAGGAGGCTGTCTTTAGTGATACAACAAGGACGTGTGACGTGTGTCTGAAAACAAAGTCTCAAAAATTGCCTTTTCCCTCCGTGCGAGAAGGATCAGCCAGACCACTTCAGATCATCCATTTAGACACAATGGGAGTAATAAGTCCATCATCTTTTCCGAAAAGGTACAGACTTATATCTGTATTTATTGATGACTTCTCGAGATTTGCCATGGCATACCCGATGAAAAACAAAAGTGATACGAGTGAATGCTTAGAAAATTTTGTCAAAGGGTGTAAAAATTTGTTAGGATATGATACTAAAGAGTGTTATCTAAGGTCAGACCAGGGTACAGAATTCACAGGAGGATCCACCCGAAAGATGTTAGATAGTCTTGGAGCGGAACTCCAGTTGAGCTGTCCGGATACCCCGAGTTAAACGGCACATCGGAAAGGCTGAATAAAACTATTCAAATGAAAGTCAGAGCTCTCATGTATAATTCGGGACTCCCGGAGAATATGTGGGACTTGGCCTTGAACGCGGCAGTTTTTGCGTACAATCGCACTCCGCATCCTTCAAATAATATGGAAATCCCTTTGGCGAAGCTTGTGCCAAACAAAAGGATAGATATAAGTCAGATAAAAAGATTTGGTTGTGTCTCCTATATGAGAGTTCAGAGAAATACAGACACAAAATTCCAGGCCAAAGGGAAGAGAGCATTTATGGTGGGTTACACACCCACAGGGTATCGGCTACTTTGCCCTGACGAAGGAAAATACTACGAGAGCAGGGACGTCAGATTCAACGAACGTTTTGTACATGGAGACATATATGGTAAAGGTCAACATACAGCATAGAAAAAGTCAACAGCGTTAGAAGCAAACATGACAGATACGAACCTAAAGTGTGAAAATCCAGTAAGAAATGTCAGTTTTACGGGTTTGGCTATTGCTGACGACCTCATAAGGAATCTAACCTTTAAAAAATATGATACAGATATGGCAGATAAAGATACGTCTGCAGGAGATCTCACTCACTACCTGCTTCTGGCTGAAATAAATGAAGACCCGTCTTCATACAAAAAAGCAATAAAGGCAGCAGATCGGGAAGGCTGGATTCGAGCGATACAAGATGAGCTTGATTTAATGGCGAAAAATGATGTATGGATTCTTACAGACAGACCCATGAGGCTTATTAACGGCGGACGCCCAAATATAATTGACTCCCGCTAGGTACTTAAGAAAAAGATCGACTCTCAAGGGCAGAAAAAATACAAGGCACGGCTGGTAATTCGAGGATTCAAAGACAAAAATGAATACGATTTGACAGAAACTTGTGCCCCGATGTCGAGACTGACCTTGATCAGAACAGTTCTAGCTCTGATAAATAAACTAAATCTAAATACATGACAGCTAGACGTAAAAACAGTTTTCTTGAATGGTACTCTTGATGATGAAATACATGTGGAGATACCAGAAGGTTTGAACTGCACAGATTAAGAACATCAGAATAAAGTCTGCGAGCTGCAAAGAGCCTTGTACGGGCTAAAGGTCAGTCTTAAAAAATGGCATGAAAGATTTTCAAAAGCAGCTATTAAAATAGGTTTCAAGTCACATATTTTAGAACCATGCCTGTTTACTTGGCACGAGGCAGACAAAATTCTAATTTTAGTTGTATATGTTGATGATATGATAATTGCAAGTAATGATCCAAATCGGTTAAAGTTTGTTAAAGAAAGTCTGCTAAGCAAATTTGAGATGACGGATCTCAGTGAAGTAGAAGCTTTCCTAGGTATCGAAGTCAGAAGAGACAGGGAGAGGCAGGTCCTAACCTTGACTCAGACTTATTATATAAATAAAATTTTGGCTAAATTTGGATTTGAAAATTCAAAACCTGTTAAAACTCCCATGGTCACTGGATATGTGTTGAATCAACAAAGGAAACAAAGAGAACAATCTGAAAGGCTGGATGATTTAAAGGAGACAAAATTGACAGAAAATGTTCCCTACCGAGAGGCTGTGGGCTGTTTATTATACGTAGCTAACACTGTACGTCCAGACATCAGCTATGCTGTAAATGTACTCAGTCGACATCGGATAAATCCAACTTATGAAGATTGGAACATGGTCAAAAGAGTATTCTGGTACTTGGCAGGCACTAAATCTTTTGGTCTAAAGTTCTTATGAAGGCAGGACAACTTAGAAGCATTTTCGGATGCCAGTTTTGGTAACTGCAAGGGCTCTCTTACTACGAGTGGGTATGTCATCAAACTCTTCGGAGACTCTGTAGCCTGGAGAACTCACAAGCAGACTTAGGTAGCATTGTCAACATGTCAGACTGAATACGTGGCACTAAGTGAAGCATGTAGAGAATTGATGGCAGTAGACAATTGTCTCAAAATCATCCTTAACAAAACCTTTTGTCCAGCTGACCTATGGTGCGATAATAAGGCAGCGGAATTAAATTAAAAAATAAGTGGAAGCGGGAAATTGAGGCATATGGCAGAAATTCACGAACATTATGTCAAAGAATGTGTGACTTATGGCAGAGTAAATGTAAGGTGGTTGAGTACCAAAGAACAGACGGCAGACATTTTTACGAAACCCTTGCCTATCGAGCTCCACGAAAAATTCAGAAATCATATCTTTAATGAAGTTTGTAATTAAAATAAATAATAATTATGATACATTCTGTTTCAGACAAGAAGTAAGGTGCTCATCGCACGACCATGATCCCTGGCCTGTTCGACCCTTGTTACTAGCACCATGAAAATCGATACTGAAATATTAATACTGTGTGGCTTAAAATTATATCTATTTTTTATTTTTATAACTCTTTAGCTTTCTCAAGTCGGGAGGGAGTGTTGAAGTGCACGACTGTATCGATAGGCTGTAAGCATGCGCGTCTGCGCAAGCGTATGTGTGTATGTGTTATAGGAGAAGCACGTATAGCGCCAGTCAGGGGTGAGCCAGTTCTGATTTGACCGTAGTCAAGTGCATACGTATAACATTTAGCTCTCCTTTGTATTCTATAAGTCTGTGCATATTGAAAGTCTGTTAGGCAGTCGTCAGTTAGTTTTTGTCAAGTCAGTTTCATAAATCATTTTGTGAAAATTAAATCTATAAAGTCGTTTTCTCATTTTTCTCACCCAAAACCCTTCAATTACATGACCAACATACATGTATTAATACATACATCGTAGCAAACATGGAAGTACTTACAATGCGCGAATCGCGTTTAACACAAGTAGTATATGATGAGTATATATATTTGATGCACGCGCGTACTCGAATACCTAGTAATAATGAAATTTTTACTACTTTAATATTGGATTTCTAAAGACCAGTTAAAATAAGGTGTAATCTAATTTTCTCAGTTTCTGTAATACCAAGTTTAATAATATTTGAGTTGGAAGTTTTACTTCTGCCGGGGGTCCCGAGACCCATACTTGGTTTCTTTATACTTCAACAATCGTTTCTTACAAAGGTAGAAATATGTAATTTCAATTCTTAACGTACCAAAACTAAATGCAAAACATCTATAGGCACATTTAAAATTTTTTTGTCAGTGGTTCTCAGCGTGTAGAGTAGTTAAGTTTAAATCCATTTTAAAATAATTATTTTTAAAATTTTGTTTTAAAAATAATACCTATTACAAGATAGTTCAATTGCAGCCCCTTCGAAACAATTTTTTTTCAGCTTCCACAGAGTATGGTTTAGTATAAATAAAAAACTGCATAGGAAAAAGATTTTTGTTAGCAAGTAGCACAGCAGAATGATTGTAGCAATCAACTTATGGTACACTAACGTTGTAGCAAAGCGTACAGTCACTGATACACGAAGAACTGTCACTGCATAAGGTATCCATGTCAGTACCAAAACGTGATTATATTACCAAATAACACGTTTTGCTAATTTTTCATTAGTTTCTTTGAGTTAAATTATTAACCATATTACTTAACATGCTACTAAATCGTCACTTTACTACAATTAAGCAACCATAGAAAGTGAAGATTTCCGTAACTGCTAGCTTAAAAGACAATTTATTACAATCTTAAAACTTCCGAAACGAGACAATTTATTACAACTTAAGAAAACTGTTTGCTAATAATTATGGTCATGCTGTGTGATGGTTGAATACTATATTGATTCTCTTTAACTGGGATCTACGTTACACGTTAGTAAATTCTTAGAAAATCACTGGTATATATAATACTTTCTAATGTTCTATTATCCACGACAATAATTATTAGCAAACAGTGTTCTTAAGTTGCATCAAATTATGTTATTTAGTTCTTAAAGAAATTTCTAGTTGTTATGATTGCTTGATTATATCAGGTTAAAGACTTTGCAGAGTGTTAACTAGGGGTAATTATAAATTTTACGACACGAAGGAGGTATGAAATGAGGGACTAACGATAACGTGTTTTTTGGTAATATAGTTGAGGTTTTACACTTATAAAGATACCTTGTGTTGTGACAGCAGTACGTATTAGAGACTGGGCGATTTTCAGTAACATTATTACGCCACTGGTTAGTTCCTACAGTTGTACAGCTGTGCTACTGATCGACAAAAAGTTCATTGCTATGCAGTTATACATTCACACCAAACGATACACGGAAAGACCGAGTTCATTGAAAATCCCCTACTACAATATTTGATCGTAAGAAATACTAAACCAACGTTATATTGCT
This sequence comes from Copidosoma floridanum, assembly GCF_000648655.2. The sequence goes on along the minus strand of NW_019379770.1, from coordinate 207,132 downwards.
TACTAATACAAGAATTTTTAGTGTCACCTTAAATGGTCTTAAATTTCGTACCAAGTATATAGGTTTTAAGATATCACTACAAGTATTTAGTGACGGTAGTACGGTTTTTTTCCGTACCAACAGTAGCTATGAAAAATAGATGTATCCAGTAGGTGTTTACAACGTACTATAGTGCGCAGAGCACTATATTTTTTCTTGCGGTATGCATTTTCAATATACCTGCAGGTGTATTAAAAATTATAATTAAAAATTATTCATATTCATTGTAATGTTATTTTTATTGTAATAAATGTATGTACCAGCATTAAAAAAATAAGTGACAGTTAATTAGCATACTGGTGCAGTGATGAATCTTTAATGCTGTTACTATAAATATCAAAAGTAATCTCAAAGTAAATCATGGATGACTTTAATAAAATATTTTAGTGAGTTGGAAATCACAACATCTTACTAATATTTTTCCATGTGAATAAAATTATTCAATAACTTATTTATTTACATGAGATAATACCGTACCTAGTGTTTATATAAACTTACCTAACAGTAGAAGGAGATTTTACATGGCTAACATTTTTGAGCGTAGGTTTTAGACAGATGTGGTATGGGAAAAAACCGTACCAAGCTATGAAAAATTCATAACTAAGTGTAGTAGGGGATTTTCAATGAACTCGATCTTTCCGTGTACTCTGTAACAGTTAGAACTACTAAGAATATCGTTTTAAACAGGCTGGCATCGAAAAATCTGGTATTTTAAAATAAATTGTTGAAAAATTTTTTTTACGACAGATTCAATTTGTAATAGTTTGCTCTATTCACCTGTTACCACTTTTAAGGTACTTCTAAATGTTTTTGTTTGGAAATAAATAAAAGAACAGAGGAGGTTGTTAATGATTGTAGCAATAAAAGATTATATTGTTTGTACCGAATAAATATTGAACGAGAATATAATCTTTTCGGTGCTTTGAAATTATAAACATCTTTATTTGCATTAATATCTAAATAGGGAAAGATTTTCTATGATGATTAAAAAAAGTTAAAAAAAAAATTCATTAGAATTTAGGGAGCTTGTATTTATCTTAGACCAAAAAATAAGAGTAGTTAGTAATTCGAAGTTTTTTCTATAGCTTTTATAGTTTAAGGGTCTTTAAAAATGTATTACTGGTAATAACACAAAAATAAAAAAGAATAGCATAGGACTATCTTCTTGTTTCAATTCTAAAGATATTTCATAGGGTTAAGTTATTTTTCCATTACTCTTGAAAAAAAGTTTTTGTAAATTTTTCGTAGTTTCCACTGAATGGACATAAATGGAAAATAATTAATGAATGTTTACAGAAATATATTATTTAAACAATCAACGGAGTTTTTAATTTTAAAGGTATTCATCCTGACAACGGAATTAATCTTATAACTTTTTTAGAAGTAAGCCCTGGTGAGATGCTTTACAATGCAAAAAATGCATTATAAGTTTGCCTAGTGTAACAGGTGAAATTATACCCTTATAAATAATGTCAATATTTGTTCTGAGATAAGGAATAATAACGCACTTCTACGCAAACTTGCTAAATACACATGACGTTATGAGTAGTATTCTCTGTAGAAATAACATAAGTTCACATTAAAAATGAAATCATAATGCAAGAGTTTATCATGAAATACATTTTATTAGATAAAATAATCTTCATAATAGTTTTGTGTGTTTATATTTATCTTACTGTCATTATCTTAATACAACAGTATGTAGTCAAACATATTCTAATGAATAAGTAATCTTTATAATGTGTTAGTTTGTAAAAATTGATAATTTATGTCATAATCTTTCATGCTATTGTTTAATATCCACCAATTATTTAAGAAACCGACGTCAATAACTCTCCTATTCCAAGTTGAGTACTCAGGTTTAAGGTATTGGCATGTGGCTTTGTAAGCCACACACTTACTATCATAATTGTCCAGCCAAAGAAACGATATTATTCCCAAATTTAGTCTTTTAATAAGTCCTTCATTTAGATTTTGTTGCAGCCACTTTAAATAAGATGCACTTATTGGATTCCTCACTTCTTCACTAATAAGTACTAATTTCAAAGTGTTGCTTATAAGCTGGTCACGAAAAATGACTTCATCAGGATTGCTCACTAAACAGTAGCAAACAAGTCCAACCACTGTAATGAAAAGTGTATTTTTTGTAAAAATTCTGTTTAAAAATTCTATTCTACAGAGAAGTATAATATAAAATTTTAATAAATTGCTCATCGCTTAGATTATCCTTAAAATTAATTTTTTTACCAACGCAAAAGACCAATTATATGTGGTGATCATTTTGATCGTTGTATGTATACATTAGTAATAACAGGACTAATAACAACAATTATAAAGCTCTTCATACAGAAACTTGTAATTAAGAGATTTAATTCAAAAGGTTCAACTGCAAAATCTTTACAAGATGGTGTACTTTTCGAGTTTTTTAGGAAAATTGACGAATCGATCACAAGTGAAAATCCACTGATTAAAAGTATCTTTTATAAAGCAACTAAATTTCTCTTGATACTCATTGACTTCTTTTAATGAGAATTAAATTCATTAATTGATTATCACAAACAAGTACAGGTTACCATGCACTATTCCTTAGGCACCATAAGTGGGTGTTGACGTGCGGCATGAGATGGCCATTGATAGTTTTAATACGACATTAGGCAAAATAATTAGAATAGATGAAGGAGTAATGCAGAAAAAAAAAAAAATATAGTTTTACTGTTTTGTCTATCATAATTACAGTATATCGATGTTACAACATTTCAAGAAAAGTGTATAAAAAGGTAATGAACGTACTTAATTTTTTAATGCTTATAAGTGACTCACAAAACAAAGATTATAAGCACGTAAAGCACTTTGTAATACGTAAAGCACCTTGTCAACCATAATTTTGTAAAACATTTTATGTTTAAGATAAATTACCAAGTGTTAAGACTGACAACAAATTTCTACTAAGGCTTACGCTGAACTCTCTACCAGTATGTTTGGAAAGTTCCAAATGCACTAAAAAATGAAAAAATGAGCTGCCGAAGATTTTAAAATAAAATCTATTTATAATAAATAACAAATCATGTACTAAGGAGAAAAAATAAAGCTTTTATAGTAAATTCATCAGAAGTATGATTAGAAATTATGAATATAATAGTAGAATAAAACATAGAGCAATAAGAAGTAGGAACTTTAAATGACTACACTTGTGCAAGGACTTAAATTTAAAAGCTGAAAGAAATGCAGATTTAAGGTAGTGGTTAATAGAATTCAAAGATGAAAAAATACCTTAAAATTTTTTAAATATGTTTGTTTATACATTAT
>NW_019379770.1:81187-203494 GCF_000648655.2 Copidosoma floridanum | reverse complement strand
GATCATTAAAATTATGTTTGTAGGTGATGTTTTTAACATTATATCAAAAATATTTTAATGGCAAATAATTATATTAAATTGTTGTTGTTGCAAAATCAATTCATATCGGTTGGTTTCATGAGTGTCAGATAATTACATAATATTCACCAAATTTGTTTTTTTTTTATTTAATTTTTGTACTTAATATAGTAATACATTATTTACAAAGCAAAGTTGGTTCAGTGGTAAGCGTGCTAGGTACTGATGCAACACTGTTCTAGGGGTGTTGAGTTCGATTTCCGGTGAATGCAAATTTTTTCAAAAACTTTTTTCATCGGAAAAAGTTCCTATGAAACCCCAGCTGTTTCAAGGCGGGTTTTTCCATGAAACTTTTCTTTAGAGTGATTCCAGGGTTTTTCCCTGCCCCACATGTCTTCGGGCCTAGGTAAATACGAAACGGTATTAGGGCTATACTATTTAGGTAGGGATTAGTAGATCCGATGCCAGGCGCCAGGCAGGGATCGCCAGCCCTACCAGCGAGGAGTGATCCCTGAAATATGGGGCTTCTTTAGAGATGCTAATTAGCCAATCTGATGCTTTGACAGAGAGCGCAACTTAACCGGCGAGAAGTAAATGGTCCTAAGATATGAAGTCCTCCGGAAAAGGCTACACACTGGCGAGTAGACCTCACTACTAGTGCAGACAGTGTCAGCTTAACTGGCAAGGTGTTTCACTGGAGATTTTTCCACTGTGTCCACAGTACAATTGGTATAAATTTAAATCTGTGAATTAATAAGTAAATAAATATAAATTAACACATATGTATGTAAATTAATGAATTAATTCAATGATATTAAATTAAAGCTTTAGTCAGTTTTCTTTGTGGAATATCGCGTTCTCTTCTATTCAAACGATCTGTGCAACGGAGTACGCTTTTCCTTTGATTCCCTCTTTAGCGTCCAACAAAAATAGCCATCATGTTTACATCCCATCGAATCTGATACCGAGTTTCCATGACCTTAATATCTTGGTAAAATCGTTCTCCCTGTTCTTCACTTAAGTCCTTAAGGTTATAAGGAAATTTATCAAGGTGTGAATTAAGAAAATGTAGTTTCAAATTCATTTTACATTGAAGCTTCTGAAAGTCAAAAATCATTTCATCAACTAATTATTCGTAATAAGGGCTTTTTTGTTTGCCAAGAAAATTTTGGGCAACTGCTTTAAGACTGCCAAGCATTATTTTCTTTCTGATTCATCGTACTAATAAAAGCAATAACTCGGAACATCATCCTGATCTGAGGGCCATCAAAAACCCCTTCCTTTATTTTTGCCTCCGACAACTTAGGAAATTTAGTAACGAGGTATTTGAAGTAGGCTCCAGATTTATCAAGCGCTTTAACGTACTGCTTCATTAGACCTAGCTTGATGTGAAGGGGTGGAATAAGAATTTTGCTTGGATCAACTAACGATTTGTTAGTGACATTCCGGGAACCAAGTGTAAATGATGATCTGATAGGCCAATTATTTTCACATAATGATTTTCACGAGCACGACTGTCTTATAAGCATAAGTAACATGGAAATTTCGTAAATCCTGACTGTTGCACAAGTAAAATAGTGCTAATCTTAAGATCACCTCAAAGTTGCCATCTATGAGTCTCGTAATTAATTTTTTGCAGTAGAATGTCCATGTTCTCATATTTTTTCTCCGTAACAATGGAATAGACAATGGGAACTGGAGAATAAATGCTTGTATTGTGTAGCAAAACTGCCTTTATACTTCTCTTCGATGAGTCCACGAAAAGTCTTCAATCTTTGGCATCATAAAAATTTGGTTTCAGTTCGTTAATGAGACCTTTTATGCCTGTAAAACAAACAAGCGAATGATCCTTATCCTATAAAAAATACTGTCAAAATTGTTTCTCGCTATTTCTATAAAAAGAAACTTTTGTGTTTCGCTCCAACATATTATACTCTTTAAGGAACGATGCTAAAAATTCTGAACCATCTTTTGCTAATCCTCAATTCCGTGTAAGATCGCTTAACACAGGTTGCGATATTAATTTTGGTTTTTTGGAGCTTAAGCCATGATCTATTTCACTATCCGTCTCATCACTCATCTTAGATGCCGATTCTGCATCCATATCTATTTTTTCATCAACTTCCATCATATCAGCAATTATCTCGTGTGGATGCACATCACAACTACGGCTGTATCTGACTGTAGCTGGTACTGGAGCTATAACAGATAAAACATAAAAGTATACAGTTTTTTTTTTTTTTTTTTTACTATTATACCCTTGAATATTATTGCAACAATAAAAACCGTTAAAAGTACTTAAAGGGCATTTCTATATCGTTGGAACAGACAACGGGATTTTCTATTTTTTTTTCTTTTTTTCATCTGCCAAACATTTTTCGACAACAGTTACATATGATGTTGGGAGCCCAGCATTCAATTTCTGACTCGTCCATATATAAATTAAGAATATCTTTGTAAGTCTCTCGAATATCATCATCGATGACTTTCCGTGAAGAAGTTACTTCAAACTTTGAACATACATGACAGAACACATTGTGCTCCGACTCACAGTTGTGTTCTGTCAAGATAATTTCTTTTTTCTTGTAGTCCTAAGCTCTACATTGGCCGAGTCACCAACCAACGTAGAGCTGCGATCGTATGATGACGACGTATGTGGGCCCACTTTTTCACCCTGACCAGCCGCCGATACTGAGGATCCGACCCTCTGCATCGTAAAACGTTTGCGTGCGTCTACCATGACGGAGTACCAGCCGTGATCTAGGGACTTTGCTAGATAACGGGCATGCTCCGTTGCCCCCTATCACTGCGAGGAGATGCCCTGGATGCAGACGCATGGGAGAGTATACCGAAAGAAATCGTGAGATTCCAGAACTACAATTTTATGTGAATATGCCTTAATTCAACGTAATGTATAACGTATGTATAATGTTCGGCAGATAGAGGATATTTAAGTGTTTTTTGAGGTTATGTCAAAAACGTGAAATGCTGGGGTGAAATTGACGACGGATTTGGATTCAGCGACCCCGAAAACAAAGAGTATACGTAGACAGACCCCCAGGCAAAAAATTTTTTTTTTTTGTGTGGCTGTGTAATATTAATGTACAATCAAACATATACACAACGATGCTTTAGCCAATCATAGCGGTGAATTGGTATGAAAATGTGAAAGGGGGAATGTATGGTGGCCTGCCCGGAAAGTCTCTCTAGTTCAGGTGAAGGTGGAGGGGGTACCCCCTGCTATAGTAAGTTTATGGCAGCACAGTGGCTCCGTTCGGAAACCCTCAACAAACGGTGACAGTTTGTTGTGACGGAAAACTGTGTCGAAATAAACACATACAATATTATATTTGTTTACAACTACATGTAATAGTACATTAAAAGCAGGCTAGAGTTGTCAGAGTCTTAATAACCAAGTTTAAGATTGAACTAGTAAATACGAGGTCTGTCCGAAAAGTATCGGGCCTACCTCTATAACTTCACACCATAGTATTCTAGTGACATCTGAGGTGCATAAACGTGAACAGTAAAGCCTTACGAATTCAGCAGTTGCTCGTTGATACCTTTCGGACGCATAATTAAGGCACAGCGCGTCGTTGTTTATAAGGTTATTTATGAGTTTGGCGGATTTTGTGATTGTTAAAAATGTTTGAAAAGCAAGATCAACGAATTTGCATTAAATTTTGCTTTTAGTTTAGAAAAACAAGTTCTGAAACTATTTAGATGATGCAGAAGGCTTTTGGGGATTAGTCTATGACAAAAACACGTATAAAAGAGTGATTTAATCGTTTCAAAGAAGGCCATACTTCTGTTTGTGGTGATCCTCGTTCTGGCCGACCTTCGACGACAAAAACATTGGATAATATTGAGCGGGTATAACTTGCGATCAAACAAGATCGTCGTATGACTGTGCGGGGCTAGAAAAAGGCCTCGGAATATCAAAAACTATAGTTTGGGAAATTTTAACCTCAAATTTACAAATAACACGCGTGTGTGCGAAGTTCATACCGAAATTGCTCATTGCAGAGCAAAAACAGCTTTGCTTAGAAATTGCACAGGATAACTTAGGAATGGTTAATAATGATTATAAGGTAAAGAACCCAATACTTGACCGCTCGACACAATTTTTAGGTTGATTGACCAAGAAAATAAAGTAATTATGAAAATTTAGCACTGCAAGTATTGGACAGCATAAACCAACTAATTTACTTTATAGTAATGCAAATAAAAAAGGATTACCTTCTAGAATTTAATCATCTTAAAGAATTCAAAAACGTACCTTTCTCGCCCTAAAAGTCGATCACTTAAATCGAGGTATATTTCTAATTCTTGCGCATGAGTAGGTGACAAAATTTTACTTTTGTGCATGCACAGATGACATAAATACTGTAGTCAAGTATTGGTGCCTGGTCGAATATTGGGTCCTTTACCATACTTTGCTTAGAAAGGTTACTGGTGATGAGTCATGGGTTTATGGTTATGATCCTGAATCAAAGAAAGAGTCTGCTCAGTGGAAACAGTCGAGATCGCCAAGACCAAAAAAAGCAAGTCAAAGTCGAGGTAATGTTAAGTCAATGTTGATTGTTTTTTTTTTTTTTTATTGGGAAGGTGTTGTGCACCACGAATATGCACCAACAGGTCAGACAATCAATATTATTGGTTAAAGTTTTTAAGCGTTTGCATGAAGCAGTGAAAAGAAAACGCCCGAACTTTTGGTCAAGTGGTGATCAGCTCCTTCATTACCATAATCCGCCAGCGCATTCATCGAATCTTTTGCAACAGTTTTTGAGTAAACACAGTATCACATTACTGCGACAACCTCCATACAGTCCCGACATAGCCCCCAGTGACTTTTGGCTGTTTCCAAAACTGAAAAAACCTCTTAAAGAATAGGGATTCGATGAAAAAACGACGGTTGAGAATAATGCGACGAAAAAACTCAAGGCCATCCCTAAAAGTGAGTTCCAAGACTGTTTCGAAAAGTGGAAGCATCGCTGAAACCGTGTTGTTTAATTAAATGGGGATTCCATTTAAGGATGCCATGCACATTTGATGAAGAATAACGCCAGCACGGAATTGTAGAGGTAGGCCCGATACTTTCTAGACAGACCTCGTTAATATCTTATCTGAATGAAAAAATAGCTAATTGTTCATGATTTTAAGTCAAATGACTAAATAATGACGTAAGTTATGATTCACACCAGATAATAAACGATAGTTTTCTTAACTAATTAAATCTTTATTATGAACTTAAGTGTGATCCAACAAATAGAAGAAGTTGAAGTTTTTAAATGTAAGAAATTAAACAACCAATTGTAATATAAAAATTGCATAAAATAGTAATTACAGTAAAAAAATTTTCAGTTTTTGCTCAGTTATAATATAACAATAAGAACAAGTTACAGATACCTTAGTGTTTATCCTCCAACTCTCGTTAGTTGAATTACCACTCTATGTTGTAAATAACCGACTAAACTAATTGAATCTGCTATGAATGTAAGAATATTTTCGAGCACATTTTAAATTATCTGACTAGTGAAGTACGTAATTTAGATCTGAAAACTAATGGTCATGATAATCACTGAATTCAAATGAATCTATATTTAGTTTATCAATTTACGAACGTATGCTAAGCAGTTTAATCTGCAAAATACTTATGTATGATTTGATAGCAGAACGTTTTTTACTACACAAAAAATTTTGTGCCACATCTTAAAAATTCAACTAAGATGCTTTCCCGAATTACTCTTTTTTTCCTTAAAATTTCTATCGTTTAAACTGTTTCGGAGTGAGACGAACACACCTTCGTTTAATTTTGTCTTAAAAAGTTTCGAGAGTTGCGATGAGAGATAATAAAAAATGTTCTGTCCAGAGCATTGATAAATTAAATATTTACTGGATTCTTACTTGGATGTTGTTGAAACATTATTGATATTTAAAATATCAATACACACATTTATTAATAATAGAGGGAAATTTCTTTAGTTATATTTTACCATACATTTATTTGAAATGAAAAACTGACAGCTGTTTTGGCAGTGATGCCATCGTCATAGGGTTAACCTATACTAAATATAGAACCACTAGCAGCCCCCCGCCTCGGCTTGGCCCGAGACTTACTAAATAAAACACCCTAGTGTGTTGACATGTAATGTGAAACATTTTCAGTTAGAAATTTTACACATATTCCTGATACATCTCAGAAAAAAAATCTTCTCATTGAAAACATATTTTTTCGGAATCATTATAGTTTACTTGGTCAAATAATAAGGTGTAAAAATTCAAAAAAATAATTATGCTGAAAAGTACCGTGCGTTCTTTATGCCATAAAATAATCGGTGGCCATAAGAAGCCGTTGACTTACAGTTTCTCCCGTGTAATTCACGAAAACGGCTATTTTTTTAAGCTATTAAGATTTTAAACCCCCAAAAAATATGTAATGAAAAAAAAATTTTTTTTCTCTTATCTCATAACTTTATTACCAGAGCAACAGAATCCATATAGTTTATTTGGTCAAATAATAAGGTGTAAAAATTCAAAAAAATAATTATGCTGAAAAGTACCGTTCGGTCTTTATGCCATAAAATAATCGGTGGCCCTAAGAAGCCGTTGACTTACAGTTTTTCCCGTGTAATTTACGAAAAGGGCTATTTTTTAAAGCTGTTAAGATTTTAAATCCCCAAAAAATTTATATTTAAAAAAAATTTTTTTTTCTTATCTCACAACTTTATTACCAGAGCAACAAAGTCCTGGACCTTAAACCCTACATTTTTATTGCCACAAAAACACAAATACATTTTCTACTCATTAAAAAATCTGAAGTAGGATCTTTAAAGATTTCAGAGATTGCTGTGAGGGTACAATGAAAAGCTGATCTCTCACGTAATGGACTCTTTAGTTGTCGATTTTGACGCTGCTGTTTCAATCTCGATAAATTTTCTGCGTCAGTTTCTTGACGCCTAAGTAAAATTGTATTTATTAGATACACTTGAAGTTTTTCTTCCAATTCACCCTCTTGCGACTTTTGGCATGCTTAAAATTTGTGTGACCCCTAAAGGCTGTTTTCTGTCAACTTTGTTAAGTTCTAATATATTTGTTGGCAAGGTAGTTCGACGTCCGATGGCCCTAAAAAAGACCGGTGAGCTTCTTAAGTTAACTCTTTCTTGACTGCAGTTAACAGCAATTGTGACTGCCTGGATACCTCAGGGTGATCTTCTCTGGCTTGCTGTTGAAGACCCAGACTGATTGGGAGAAAAATTACAAAGTCCGAAGCTTTGGGGCTAGTTGTAGTGCTCTTTCCCAACGTCTCCCGGTATAACGTCGAAGACGTTGGTGTCTAAAGCACCTTTTTTATTTGCAGATTCAGTTGTTTTGGTGATCTTAGATGGGGAGATTGGTTAGTGATACTTGTCCAGTGGAGGCTGTCCCGTTGGCTCAAGTTTTTTTTCCTTCATAGCTGTTATAGGTTTGCCCAACGCAGACCTTGGAGAGGATCAGTGATTCCTGGTTGAATGCTTAGAGTCGAGAGGGTAGTATAGGGTCATCGGTCACCGGATTTTCCAGCCTTGCGAAGAACAACTCCGCATGTGACGACTGCTAGTGACTGGCTGACTTGGTTTAATAGTGCCCGTCTTCAGTTAATATAGTCTTTTAGTCGACGAATCGCTTCCGGAAATGGTAATAAAAATGTATTTGTTGGCAAGGTAGTTTACACTTAGGTGGATCCTAAAAAGAACCGATGAAATTGATGGTTAAGTAGGGAACGTAAATACTTATAATGGCCCTAAAAAGCGCTAGTGGTGAAACTTCCAGACTATTCTTTATTATTATTCCTGATGATGAAGAGCTGGCAGTAAGCGCGTTGGGGACGCGACGACCAAGAAGGTAGCCGTTGTGGCTACCCGTGCCCATCAGAGCTGTTTTCCCTTGCTTATATTAATTTGTAGCCACATATTCTCTAACTGCACCAGGTGGGATGGTGGGTCTGCCACACAACTCTGAAAAGTTGGTGCAGATTGTGCTCTGGCTAGATATGTCTCCTGGTATGGTGGCAGAGACGGCATCGGTTGGAATTAATTTTTTTTTTTTTGATCGCACTCGTCGAGATTCAGGGTGAATGGACATCTAGGTCCCTTCTCCCTTAGAGAAGAGTGTCGTCCGTAACCGGGATACCCAGCTGCAAGACTATCATCAGCATCCTCTGTACAGCTCGTAGAACTGCCGAAGCTCGACCACAGCTCATTTATTGCTATTGTTATTAAAATTTTTAAGATAAAAACTATACTAAAACCATCTAGGAAGTATCATGAATCAGTGTGCAAAATTTTAGCAAAATCGGTTCAGTAGTTTTCGCGGTTAGCGATTACAACGGTTTTAGCGACTTTGCTTTATATATTAGTAAGATAAAAATGAGTATATAAGGTTAATAAATTTAGGTAAATGCTTAGAAATTTCTTTTCCCAAACGAAACAATGTTCGCAAATGTAACGAATTCTTAACTGATTGATACAAACAGCATTTTCTATACAAAAAAAGAGAAAATAAGTTAAAACTTAGTTTGTTTTTGTGTTTAAAAAAAAACTCCTATTGATTCTAAAAAATTTAATTTAGCACTTTTAGATACTTTGTGTAGTAATTTTACGTTTTTTTGTCTAAAAAATGAGCGTGTGAGTTACAGTTCTCACTAAAACTATTAAAAATAGACTTCATATGTTTGTCAATACGTACAAACAGAGCGCGTCCTATCTGGCTAATGTAGATTTATATATATGTAAATACCTACTAATGTAGTGTATTTATTTTTAGGCTTTATTGTACACGAGTACATACAGCCTTGGTACAGTAAGGCACATTGTTATATTATATTTGTTACATATTACAAGTAAATGATTTACATGTTACACATTATTGGTTGCATTTTCACATTAATACAGTTGTACTTCTTTGGTACATTGATAATGTCACATAGACCACCTCGAGAGTGAAGGATCTATATGGTAGGCATTGTATTGATACAGTTGTATTTCGTTGGTACGTTGATGATGTCACATAGACCGCTTCGAGAGCGAAGGATCTATGTGGTAGGAAATTTTTGTTGCGAGAAGGTCGCCCATCCCTTCACAAGGAGAATTGCATGGTGAAAAAGCACATGTGACAATTCACAGAGGTACTTGCTCGGGAGAGTCGCACTGGCTGACAAACGAACCTGCAGTCTCCCGCATGCCGTCCCACATATCAGCTTACATAGACGGTATTGCATTCTCAACACTTAATTTACTGTGCTAGATTTTTTTTATTGTTGCCTAGAACAGAGTTGACATTGCGTTTATTGACAACTATTGGCTTTATGTTGTGTTTCTTAAATTACCTACTATATTTTTGTCGTAACTGTTATTTTTTGCTTAAGTGAGTTCACTCGCTAAGAGAATTAACGTCAATATGATGAAAATACTTTAAACAGAGATTGATTAATGTATAGAAAACCCGTCGATTCAAATTTCAAGTCCTTTTATGGCTTATAGAGTCAGATATTGATAATTTTATTATTGAACATTTAACGTACAGTCTTATGAATATGTATATAGTCGACTTCAAGATTTGATTGGAAATTTTTCAGAAAATAGCTAAAAATTTGGTGATTATATAGCTATAGTTTCATCTTCATTCATGGCTTAGGAAATAAGCAATAAATTAGTGAATAAAATAATTCTCCATCGACAGCTACCGTTAGTATGTCACGTTATATCTGTATACTCTGTATACATAGTCATGCAGGTTACATTACTGCTGATCTTATGCATCAAAAAGGTTAGGTACGAGTGAACTCATTGAACACTTCAGCACTTCTACTTCTCTATCGTAATAGTATTTTTGTAAGGGTAATAATAATAATAATCTCTGTACAAAAAAATGACAGGCGTTTATGTTAATAATAATAGACTGTCTCAAATTGTATGGCACTAGAGTATCGGTGATGGTTGGTTATCTGTAAATTTAATTTATAAAATTTTTATTTTTTCGTATTATCTGCTACCAAACCATTTGTATAATCAAAAATCTTCCTGAAGTTCTCTCTAATCTTTTCTAAATGCAGACAACGTTATCAACATACTGTGCTCAATGTAGAATGTTTTCCACTGAAGGTAGCACTGAGCAAAAAATGACGTCTTCTACATACGACACAATTACTTTCCTAAGGAGAAGGGAGTGGGGAAAGCTTATCGGTAAACCGTTTAGTTGCTGATAAAATCTCTTGCTAAATTAAAAATAGCTCTTTTCCAGGAAAATATCAACTAAATCTAGAAGTTCGTATTTTGAGATTTTGCATTAGAAAGTATTATTATGCACTAGTTTTTTAATTATAGTTTTCAGGTAATGGATAGAAATGGATGGAAATAGATTGACAACAACGAATGAGACTAATTTTGCATTATTTGGAATTTTGACATTACTTTAGCCAGTAACTGACTTTTCATTCTATATTCCAGAGTTAAGAAGAGAATGAGTTATTTTATTAAATCCTTTAGAAAGTCGATAAGTTGATGCATTAGTGTAGAAAACAACAGGTTTTATCGGTATACTTTATTTATGTATTTTTGGTCCACTTTATAACCTTGGGGCTGCAGGATTCATAGCAGTTTACACATAGTTATTATTATCCATCATTATATTCTAGCAGTTTTTTATGACACATGTTGCGGCTTTACAAAACTTTGTCGTGGGATCAGAATTAAAAACTTCTAAACTGTCATTGTGGAATAAGGCTTGTTTTTGTTAATGTAGTCAACTTTAGTTTAAATCGCCGTATCACTTTTGTCTGCTTTGCATATAATTAAATTACTATCCTGTATCTTGTGTTTTACAGCTTTTACAGTTCCTAATTCTGATTTACTATTTTTAATAAATTCTTTTTTATACTTGTCGCCTCACCATCTTGCGTGCTACTTATAGTTACTGTCACGTTACGAGTATTTTTTACCTGATGAGGACTTTCTTATGTCATAACTGTGCTGGCTAAAACTTTGTTAATTATAAAAAAAACTATCCATAGCATTACCACTCGAGTCATTGTTCACTCAAACTAATCCACAATTATTACTCGAGCCTTAAAATGTTAACTTTTTTTTATTTTTGTTTAATAACTCGATGCATGTATGTCTGAATGCATGTTATTTTGTAATCTATTTGAAGCCAATTCTACTTCTACTAAAAGAGAAATCAAATCCTTGAAGTTTTTAGTATTAGAATAATGGTTTACTTTTTAAAGCCTATTAGTCTAGTAACCGGGGCCATTCACTCACCATCTTTACTGCATTCCTTTACCAATCACCAATCTGATACCTTACCTATCATCCCATGGGCACAATGAGACTTTTTACGGTGAGACTGATTACCGTTAATTTTTACATTGCTACTTCAGCTGGTACTCTCTGCGCCAATACTGCATCGAGTCTGCGCGTCACTGTATAACCTTTCCCCTAAGAAGACTCCATGAATCAGGTGTCCATGTCTTGCCGGTGCTTCTCACCAATGCATAGAATCCAGACTAATTATCATCCCCGCGGAAGCCCTGTAAGGACAACTTCTCACCATTAAGGCCAGCCCTGCCTGCTAAGTTCCTGGAATCGGATTAAAAAATTACACAGAAAAACCTGCCCCGAAATAACCGTGTTTCATAAAAACTTTTTCCAATGAAAACAACTCTTAAAAATATCTGTATTTATTGGGATTTAAATCCACGAACTCTATAACGATGTTATAATAGTACCAAGCACGCTTACCGCTGAATCAACACTGCTCCTCACGTGTTAATGAAATACCAATAGTTTTAGAGAAAATCGGTTATTTATTGAAGGAACACAAAATAAATCCTATAACCATCAATGAACGCAATTGCAAACTTATTCTAGTTAACAATAAAAAAAAGTGTAACATATTGGAGAAAGGTGAAGTACATCAAATTAAATGTTTGAAATGCGATGCTACTCATATTGACCAAAGAGAATGCGCTCTGTCTGTACGTATTGATGCATATAGAAAATGTATTTTTATTAGTCATGACTAAATAGGTTTTAGTGAGTACCGTAGCTTACACGCTTATTTTTTAGACGAAAAGAACGTAAAATTATTAACAATGTATCTCAAAGCGTGAAATAAAATTTGTTAGAATCAATAAGAATTGTAAAATAATAAAAACAAAATAAGTAAGTAGCAAACGAATAACTTGATTTCTCTCTTACATCTACTATAGGAAATGCTATTAAGAATATTTGATTCGAAACTCGTTATATATGCAAACATTGTTCCGTTTGTAAGAAAGCAATTTATAAATATTCAACTAGCTTTATTATCGTTATACACTTGTACATAATGTTTATAATGCAAGACAATAATAAATTTATTTAATCATATCTTGTATCAAATAAATCGTTTTATTACACTAAACTTTATTTAAAGTAAAGAAGTAGGAATATCCCTTACATCTACACGAAATTTATGAATGACATAATTTGAACCAAGTGTAAATGATGATTTCACGGGTCGTTATGTCGTACTATAGTGATTTTTAGTCCCTACTACCCGATTGTCATAAAGAGCAGGGATGCTTACTAGACTCTGATGCTTATGGAGACAGCATATCTGTTATTTTTTGTTTTACTGCAAATCTTTACACATCTCTTTTATATTTCATTTTCGTCAAAATATTTTCAATTTTTTTTTCTTGTAACTTTTAAGTTTGCCATCGGTACTGGAGCATTAGCGTTTGTGTTATTTGACAGTAAGTAAAAATTTACCAGTCTGATACTTTGTATGAATTTGAATGAAGGTTATCCTTTGATTTCTACTAATTTGTCACTATCAATGATAACAATGTCATAACTAGTTTGTTTAATCCTAATTACACCCGTTATTGATTCAACATGAGACTTAGCCCAAAAACATATAACGGGCTTAGTCTGTTGCCTACAAAAGATACAGATGCACATACGTTAGATTTTCTTCGAAAATGGTGTTAAGAGTTTAAGATGGCAATCTAATGACGTATATTTGAGGCATCTTTAGCCTTTATAGAAAATTGCTACAAAATAAATTTTTTGTGATAAACGATTTAAAAAAAATAGGGTTATAGAAATATAAAAATGAGGTTCATGGTTTTGAGATTTAATGTTACGGGCTTAAAATATCCCATACCTTCAAGGCAACTAGCAACTATACAAATCTCTCTTGATAAAATATTTCTTTTTTAAATGAGGTCGTGGGATTAATAAGTTATTCGATTGTAATCCTGGGATTATGAGATTATGATGTTGAGAGATAAAAGGTTACAGTATTAGAAGATTAGGAGGTAAAGTATAAGGGGTTATTTTAACAGAGTTACATAGCTTAGAAAATATAGATTTGGGAACAATAGTGTATCCTTGATCCAATAGAATCTATCAAATTACAAATTTTGGTTCTGCAATGCCTAAAACATATAGTAAAGATGGTATGATTCTAAGACTTGAAAATGTTTACTTGCGTAACTGTGTTGTTATTAAAAGACAAGAGGTCATTCATAATACAAGAAAAAATATTTCGGAAAGAACTTTAGAGGAACAAAAATCTTTTTGAAAATACAACAACAAAATTTTTTTAAAAAGGGTGGTTAATAATTATAAATGATCCTAAAAAATAGTTTGGACAAAATATTAGAACAGTAAGCATGTTTTAAAAAACACCAAAAAGTTTTAAAAGCAGAAATACAAAGCTGAAAGTAAAAAATTACATAAAATGAAAAACATTTTTGAGGCAATCAGATTTTAAAAGCTAAAGAGAAACATTAGACCAAAAAAAGATGAAGAAAGATAACATAATAACGGAAAAATAATGAGAAAATAAGTTGAATCAGTCACTAGGTTTATCGATGGGGTGACACAAGGGCAGGAACTAAGAAGTGATGAATATACTACTTTTAAGGAGAGAGACCATAAACCAGAAATATAATTAGACTAAAAGTATAAGAGGCGTTAAAAAAATGAAATTTAACAAGGTAACAAGTAAAGTAAAATGTAAGTAAAAGTTCGTATAAAACTCACATTTAAATGTATAGCATGATAAGTACAAACCTTGAATGTATGTTTATCTTTATTCAAGTATACTTTTTATTTCTCATATTACTGTGTATTAACTTGATATGTACATACATACATATAAATATACTAGTAGGAACTTGCCCGCTTTCCCACCCAATCCACTAAACTAAATTTAAATTGTTATAAAACTAACTAAATACTGGCTTAGTCACTTTGCTCTCTTATCTAATATTATGAGTAAGAAAAATTTATTTATATAGTTCTTGATTCCTTGCAAAATTACAAAACTATACTCACAGTTTTTTCAAATTAAATTAATCGGATAAATTTCCTAATACAATAAAATACGTAAGATCCCAGAATATTACACTTTCAATGCTCAAAAAAAATATAGATTCGACAAAAAAGATCCAGAGATTACACTCCTATTGGCCAATTCAACATTGTGTCACCTAAAGATTAAGGACGTTTTTTCTTAAAATGGAAATAACACGACCAATTTCATTTAAAAGTTTATGTCATCATAACAAAGATAATAATACTTATGAAGAAGTAGCCATAAGTAAAGGGTTGATGAAACGAAATTCACAAATTTTATTGTTATTTGAAAAAGCTTCAACGTTAAATTACCTTAAAAATTAAAAAATATTTTTTGCATGGTTTATTGTATCCAACAACATTCAAGCTAATTTTTTTTAGACATTAATTCAAAAAATATTTTATAGAAGATTTCATTTAAAACCAAGGAAACAAAACATTACTAATTGTTAGTGAAAGTCAAATCAGAAAAAAATCTTGTATTAACTTTGCTTTACGTACAGTAATATTAGAAACAATGTCAATAGAAAATAATAAAACCAGGAAAATAGGTATTAAATCATGTTAATAATATTTTAAATCTATGTTTATGAAATTACATAAGGATCAAAAATTATTTTAAAAATGATATGTAAAAGTGTCATTAAACCTCATTTTATTGATAAGCCAGAAGGTTCTTATAAAATATTTTTATACAAACATCATTTAATTCTATCAGATCAGATACCTTTCTAAGCGTCTATGAACAATTCTGTTTGATTAATGGCTTAGACAGGTATTGCGTCAATTTTACTACATAAAGGTATGACTGATCATCGTACTTTTTGGCTGCTGTGGGATTAGAGTATTATAGAAACTGTACCTTTAGAAAAGACTTCCAATAAAAAAACATTACAAAAAGCAAATGTGAAAATTTGAAATGAAGCTAGCATGATTCAAGAAAAAGCTTTAAAAAAAGTTAAGAACACTTTGAAAGATTTATGTAATTGTAACAAACTCTTTATCGGAAAACTATCAATATTGGCGATTTCCCTTAAATCTTACCAATAGTAAAAAACAGTTGTGGATCATCATCAGTTAAAAAAACCTATCAGATCCATGCCAAAAATGTATTCTATTGAAATAAAAAAATATTAACTTTGTGTTAATCAAAAATTTTCATCGAATCATAGCTATTAGGTATAGGCAAAAGGAAAATCGACAAATGTCGAATTTTTCTTGAATGGTTAATCATTGACGTTGGTGGTTCTTAAATCGTCATTATTATAAGAATATCCGTTATCGTAATTCCTGTTATTTAAATTACACTAAACATCATTGTTCTATCATTATAGTATAATACTATAACATGATAAGGTTGCGATAGCTTCGTCAATTTTATTTTTATTCTTTCAAGAGCCAATGCAACATAGAAGTACTTCTTTAAAGACATATTTTGATAACACAGTATAATTATGCGGACGTCCGCATAGTTCCTAATTTGTCCACATAATAACCCTTCCCCCCATGCGTATGATTGTCCGCATAAGTTATCTTTTCTAATCACACACACACACACACGTGCGCGCGCACGCACGCGTATATATACGTGATTTCGGTGTATATACAAATAACATTGAAAAGTTACGTAGACTTCATCATAATTCTTGATTTGTCTGCATAAATACTCCATCATACATTGTCCGCATAAGTCACCTTTTCGAAACGCGGGCGCGCACACACACACACATATATACATCTCTTCCTATATTACATAGTTTTTTTTTTCTTTTTTTATATTATAGTGCTTTACGTCCGGCTCCTATAAAGGGCACTACACAGGGGACTTAGCACTTGGGAGAAGGAAGGGAAGAGGGATAGGAGGCCTCACATTACTGGGAGGGAGGTAGGGGGAAATTAGGCAAGTTTCAGGAGGTCACCTAAACCCTCCTCGAGGAGCATTGCGTGGTGAAAAAGCACTTGTGAAAATGCACAGAGGTACTTGCCCGAAAAAGTCGAACTGGCCGGGAATCAAACCACGGTCTCCCGCGTCCCAATCCACGACCTAGCCGACTGAGCTACCGCGCGCTCTATATATTACATAGTTATCTCGGTGGGACATTCAACACAACCCCCCACAGACCCCACAAACCATCCACTTACTCCACTGCCCCCCACAAAATAAGGTAAAATCCCGTAGTTTTTTCCCTTGTTTTGACACATCGCAGTTTTTTTACAAAACCCTCCACAGCCCCCCGACACCACCCAATGGACACCCCACGCATTTTTTCGTAACCAATTTTTATATTACCAATTTTCTTTCCTGTAACTATTTTGCCTTCTACGTTATACTTCAACAATTTAGTAATTCGCAATCGTGTACCGTTACACAAGCCGTCTGATATACAAAAATTTTGAATCAACGCTACTATTGTACGTATTTTAAATTTAAGTTCATGAGGTAGTAAGCCTTCACTAATATTTTTTAACATTTCAACGGGAAAATTTGTATGAATATTATTATCTGATTTATTAACACCTTTATAGGTTGCATTATCAATGATGTTTGCCAAATACAGCATGGCGATCCAATAGTATTTCCTTTATTACTTCCAGTAGGAGATGAAGGATAAAGTTTATACGATAGACGAGAATTTTCAACAAGAGCAGAAAATCTTACGTTGCTTCAATATTACTTATATCAAACTTTTTATCGACCAAATAGTAAAATTTTTAGTCCCATACTCTATGCTGGAAGATTAGTGCTACAATTTTTTTTGCATGCATATATCATGATAAAAAAAAATAAAATGAATTTTTCCGCAATAGCCAAAAAATTCCAAGGATTGAATATTATCAAGGATTAATAGATCACATAATGCGTAGTGCCGCAAATAACTCTAAAAATTTTGAAAACAATAAAGTTGAAAATATTTTTATTTCACCTTCAACATACATCGGTGGCACTAGGTTTATGCAGAAACACTATCAAAATGTAATGGCAACAATGTGAAAGTTTAGACGACCTGATTTTTTTATCACCGTAATATTTAACCCTAAACAAAAATTAATAAAGCAAATTTGAAAAAACTTTTCTAAAGGTACTACTCCGAATGATATACTGAATATAACTGTTAGATTATTTAATCCAAAATTAAAATTAATTTTAGACGATAGAACTAATCACAATATTTTCAGAAAAGTTATTGCTTTCGCTTACACCATTGAATTTTAAGAAAAAGGATTACCTCATTCTCATATTATTGTAACATTACATCCAAACAATAAATTATTCACTACTACAGACAGAGATAAATATATTTCAGCAGAAATTCCACTTGATTCACAAATATGAAAATTAATTATTAAACACATACTTCATGGACCTCATGGTAAAGAGAGTCCATGTCTTACCAGTCATCAAAAAATTTGTACAAAAAAGTTTCCAGAGAAGTTCACTAATCATACCATTTTTACAAAAAATGGATACCTAAACTACAAAAGAAGTGACAATAGATGTGATAATCACATATATACAATCAAAAATAGTAATGAAAAAATCCTGGTTGAAAACTCAATGGTAGTAACATACAATCTATTTTTATTAACAAAATATAATTGCCACAAAAATGTTGAGTATTGTGCATCTATTTAAAGTATGATGTATATTTCTGATTAAGTTTATGAAGGAGGAGATAGAGCATAACGTTAAATAACGAAAACAGATACGAGTGATAAAAAAGACGATGTATAAATTTTTTATGAAATATCAGAGTATGTAGATGGCCACAATTTTAGCCCCATAGAAGCAGCATGGCTATTGCAAGAGCTTCTTTCTGTGGAAGTAATCATTCTGTATTTAATTTACCAGTATTTATTGAAAATGTACAAAAAATAATTTTTCAAGAAAATAATATGTTTAAAGCAATAGAAAACTCTGAATATAGAGCCACCTACGGACTCTGAGTGTTTTTTTTTAAAGTAATTTTAAATCAGGTGAGTGGAGCTAAATTCTTTGATGGTTTGAAAACAGTTGATAACATACATTACAGTACGTTTAGATATACTGCTATTGCTTAAGGTTAAGTTAAACACGACTCTAAAATATGTAAAATACTTAGAGATGCTTGTAACGTTATGCTGCCATATCAACTGAGAAAACGTTTTACATGATTATTAATATCTAAAGCCGTTTATTGTAAGTCTATTTGGAAATCACTTCCAAAACTTTTTTTTGACGATTTAAAAGACGATTAACAGTATAATGCTTTATTACATTTAAATGAAATCTTCAAATTTGAAGGAAATTTATGTAAAGATTATGCATCACCAGAACTAAATGAAACAGTAAAATCTGAAAATATTGAGGAAAATAAAACTGTAATTGATTTCGAAACAACTTTTGAAAATTTATTCGCTAATCTTAGTAGTGATCAAAAAATAATTTTTAATGAAAATATTAATAGTGATACAAAATTATATTTTATTGATGGTCCAGGAGGTTCTGGAAAAAAATTTTTATACAAAACATTAATTTTTGTTTTTTTGTTTCGACAGATATTGTTTCAACTTCATTACTTAAAGAAATGACTAGTCATAGGAAATTTTCATTAACATAAGATGTAAATAAAATTGAAAGTTTTTTTTAGAATACAAAGCTAATTTAAAAAAATTACGAGAAATATATGGGTAAAATCGAAAAATTATGTAAGCAATTATAAATCGATGTCTCAGAATTTGCTCAAAATTGAACCACATACTTTCTACTATCTGCTGACTAAACTCATCAATTTTCAGCCAAAAATATCAAGTACAGCCATAGTTATGGACCGTAAATTATGCGTTTTTTTCAAAATTTTTCATCATAGCTCTAGTAATACTAAATTTTTTTTAAACTGTATAGCAACGTGATCTTTCTTGCTCTTTCCAATAGCAATGTCTGTTTTGTCCCATCCGTATAAATACTGTGGAAAAAATTAATGTTATAGAAAAAAATCGATTTTCCGATGTTATCCAATCAAGTTAGCTAAAATCTGAGTTTACCATCGGAAAGAGCGGGAAATTTTACGTGAAAAACAGTTTAAAAAAATGGGAATTTGAATTGGGACTCAGGTGAAAAATTTAAATTTCAAACGTTGAAAAACGTGGTATTCAAGTTTTTGTTATCGAAATTAATGTTTTATCAAACAACAACTATTTAGCATTCATATTTTACATTTACATAAAAGGTTGTTTTTTCTTACACTTTATAATCCATTCTGTAACCAAATTACACATGAAAGGGTAATATTTATCATTAGATTTCGATAATTAGAAATAAGAGTTTTTTCATTCAGATTACAATTTTGTTACATTGATTCAAGTTTGAAATGGTTTTAACAATAAGATATTAATTATTTTCGCAGGGTATGAACGCATGATAACTTTAAGTACCTTTAATAGTCTTTAGATTTAAGAATCTTGTTTTAAGGAAATTAGAATATACTTGTATAAGGAGAGAGCGTTAAAAATAGTTTGATTTCTTAAATTAGCTCTTCATGCATTGCACTTGATTGTTGCTCCTAATCCATCGCATGGCCCTTTTCCGTGAGAAGTAGCAAAAAAGTGTCACTCTGCATGGATACTGAAATCTTCATAATGCAACGATAGATTTTTAAAAGCATTCTTATTTTTGAACTGTTGTAGAGCGCCATCAGAAAAATGAAAAATCTTATCGATCCTTGTAAATGTTCTCTTTAAATTACTGATTATTTTTGTTTGAAACATGTAGGCAACTGTACTGTGAAAGACAATCTGACAGGAAAACAATGCTTATATTTTTCAGCTCGCCATTTTGTTTGTAGTAAAGTTAATGGAAATATTGTGCACTGATTGTTGTTCTATTGAAAAGCTTGAGCTGCTTCTCGATAAATAAACGCATAATTCTCGAAAAAATCAAGCACAATAAGAAACTCATTTTCTTTCAAGTTATTTTTCAGTTCAATATAAAATTCACTTTGTGATTTTGAAACAAAGTCATGAGGCACCAATTTTTCCAAACGTTCAATTAAGTTCTGTATGAAGTCTTTAAAATTGCATATTATTTTATTAGTGCACATCGTTTTTTAATACACTAAAATTTATATGAAATTTCAATCATTGATGATCCATCGAAAACTTGCTGTAATAATTGTCCTAAATCGTCGATTGGTGGGTAGTTTAAAAATTTTTGAGAAAAACACTCTTCTGTCTGATCAATGCACACAACTTTCAAGAGCAACTGTTAGTATAGCGATTTCTTATCACCTGCATTGTTAATCCATTCGTTATTTTCGAACAAAGAGAATAATTCACTTCCTAAAAATGATTAACAATGAAAAATGAAAAAAAATCAAAATTTTCTTTTTTTAATTGCGAATTTCTCATTTAGTTGTACGAAATGTTTTTTTGAATCGACTAAATTTGTTTCAATTAAAAGAAAATATTTAACGGAATGAGGGTAAAGAAATTTTCTTTGATTCAAAGAATTGGGTCGCTCAGTGTAGNTCTTAGTAAACGACGAGCTAATTTGTATATTCTGAAGAATGTCAGATATCTAATTACTATGTTAAGACATGGTGAGAAATGTTGAGTGACTGGTAGTCAAGTGAAACAGCTGTAAGACTTCTTGACTATACTTTAAGAGTTTCTTATTGATACATTGTTAACTGACATTTTTTTCTTTTACCGTTGCAGACTCACCATGACATGATGTGATGGAGCAGTAGTAAAATGTACAAAATTAATAAAGTTTTAATTGGCTCGCTATGAGGATGTCATTGGAAGGAAGGTCTGGTATCGTTCATCATTTCTACACGTACTCTTATAGAAAGGACTTTCCAAGACGCTAATGATAGCCCCTACAACTATTTTTGCTTTGTAATGGTTAAAATGGAATTCAATTTGTAATTGAGGATAGTACCATCGATTTTCAGGAACAAGCGTTAACATCAGATAGCCAAGTATTAGGTTATTAATAATGACGATCAGTTAGGTCACAGACTATATTTATTTTTTCTCATATAGAGGTATAATGAAGTTGGGGTTGTATTTAATAAAAATAATATAACGAAACACATTTAATAAGAATTAAAATTAAAAAAAAATTTTTTTTCCACTTCTGTAACGACTTCTTCGTATTTCCTTTTAACATAAGACTTTTGATCACATCTGCAAGATTTTTATAATTATTTGTAAGTAAAGTACATTGTATAACTTGATTACAAGAGGGGGAGTAATACACAAGTGCGTTCTATTTTTACTTGAAATATTTGTCACTTTATAACCTTTAAATAAGCGCACCATCAAGTACTTATATTACAACGTCGAGGGATGAAAATTTTATTTGTTGTGATGACAGAACTTGCTGACGTTTTTGTACTGGAGACATATTCAAAACATTTTCCATGGATTGCGTCAAATATTCATGGGAAGATTAACTTTCGAGAGTTTGACTTTCAGTTGACATTTTTTGTGATTGACTACCTAAAGATTTGCTCTTGATAGATTGAACTTCAGATTCTTCTCGACAATCTGATTATATAAAACTATTACCTTACGCTTCAGGAAACTGAATTCTCACATCATCAGTTGCTTTTCTCAAATCAGCCTCATTTGGATCGTCTAACATGCATCAAGTTCATTGTATTAACAATTGCACGTAATAACTCCAAAATAGTTTAACTAGAGATAAATGTACTTACAAGCTGATTTCCAAAATGGATTAACACACTTTTCACGAGAAGGCATTATGTCAGAGTAATTTTCAAAGATAACACTTATTTTTTAATGTAGTAGCGCCTTTTTTAATGTGGAAATAAGGATTCAGGTAGAAGTAAACATTAGAGTCGCATATCACACTACCTACACAGTGGCGTCTGTTATGAGTCTGCAAAACAAGTAATCAAGAAGCAAGAGAGCCAACTGCAATCAGTAAAGAGTACTACTGAAAGAACACAGTTTTTTTTTTATGTTAAAAAAATTTTTTTTAATTTTAAAAATGTACAAAGTTTATTTTTAAGTCTTATAGTAGATTATAAAGTGTACAATTTTTTAAGAGAATGTATTTAAAAAAAAATGCCTTAGATATATGTGAATTATTATTAATGCTTCATAGTTTCTGTTCAGTAAAAAATTAATTTCGATAAAAAAACTTAAATATCACGTTTTTCAACGTTTGAATTTTAATTTTTTCACTTTAGTCCTTATGCAAATTCCATTTCTTATAACTTTTTTTTACGTAAAGTTTTCTGCTCTTTTCGATGGAAAACTCAGATTTTAGCGAACTTGATGGATTAACACTCAAAAATCGATTTTCTTAAAAAAAAATCAATTTTTTTCACAGTATTTATACAGATGGGACAAAACAGACATTGCTATTGAAAAGAGCAAGAAATTTTACGTTGCTATACAGTTTAAAAATAATTTAGTATTACTAGAGCTATGATGAAAAATTAAAAAAAAAAACGCACAATTTACGGAACAGTCTATAACTATGGCTGCACTTGATATTTTTGGCTAAAAATTGGTGAGTTTATTCAGCAGATGGTAGGAAGTATGTGGTTTAATTTTGAGCAAATTGTGAGACATAGACTCAAAATCACTTACAAAATTTTTTTTTTTTACACACATATAATTATTTGGGACGAAGCTTTAATGATCTTTGTAGATAAAACTCTAAAAGACTTATGTGATAATAATATTTAGTTTGGTGGAAAATTATTTATTTTAGGAGGCCATTTTATACAAAGTGATAAAGCAAGAGTGTAAAAGTTTTATAATTAGTGATACTATGAGGTTTTCATTCCTATGAAAATACTTTAAAATTATAAAATTAAAATAATTTATAATTTATAAATAATTTATACCAATTTTACAATTGTTATTGACAAATTATGTCATTATATTAAAAATTGATTTTGAAATTTCCAAAAGCATCAATTGCAAAATTTGTAAAATTACTACACTTCAACTTGTATTTGATGT
This sequence comes from Copidosoma floridanum, assembly GCF_000648655.2. The sequence goes on along the minus strand of NW_019379770.1, from coordinate 180,104 downwards.
TTCTTTTATTGCTGACGCACGCTTGCATCATCACTGATCCAAAAATCTCAATCACACTAGTGAAAAAAATGTGATTGATACTGTTGTATTGTTACTTCTTAATGCATGAAATCATAACATAAAGCATCATCGTGCAAACCTACTGTTTTGCTGTCAACGCAGTTGCAATAAAATTGCTAATTGGTTGACCTTATTTAATGGAAGGCCTTCTTTATCGCTCTGACGCTATAAAAACGCACCATTGAGAGGAAAAATTGCTCTCTTTACGTCTGTCATCTATTCTTTAAGATTCTAGTTTCTCTTAACTCCTACGACTTGTAAGTACCTCATATACGTAAGACATTACGTTGGCTAAGGCAACTCAGATGCATTTTGAGGGCATAAATAGCATCAGACTACGTTAAGGAGCAAGATACAGCAAAGGAGATGCGTCAACAGTGGTTGCAGCGACTGCAGAGAAAGCAGAAAATGCAACATCTTTCCGGCCACGCACTCATTCGTGTACTTTAAGGGACAACTGAAAAATACTGATCAAAGCATTAGGAAACTCCAAAGCAGCAGTAACAACAATTAGTGATCGAAGTTATTTCTCAGTTTTATAATTAATCACAAACCTTGTAAGAGTGCTTCGAATAAATTGTGTTTAAAAGAATAAATTATTCTTTGTTACTTAAATGAAAGAATACAGTACCTAAAATTGTCTCTATTATTCAAATTAAGATATTTATACAACTAAAAGAACAAATAAATATCACGAGCTGAATTTTAAGAGATCCACGAACGACACTAAAATAAATCGGTTAAGACCATACTGTAAACAAGCCTGGTCATAAAACAAGTCCCACACAAGTCCTGCTCAAGTACCACTCGAGCCCGGCTCAAGTACCCCTGAAGTTCCATTCAAGTCCTGCGCAAGTACCACTTAAGCCCCGCTCAAATCTCGCACAAGTACCGATCAAGTCTTGTTCAAGTCCTGCTCACGTTCTGTGCAAGTACTGCTTAAGTTCCGGGTAAGCTCTGCTCAAGTCGTATCTCTGTCCTACTCTTTTATGTCTACCACTTTTATCCCTACCTTCTTCCTCTTAGTAAACGACGAGCTAATTTGTATATTCTGAAGAATGTCAGATATCTAATTACTATGTTAAGACATGGTGAGAAATGTTGAGTGACTGGTAGTCAAGTGAAACAGCTGTAAGACTTCTTGACTATACTTTAAGAGTTTCTTATTGATACATTGTTAACTGACATTTTTTTCTTTTACCGTTGCAGACTCACCATGACATGATGTGATGGAGCAGTAGTAAAATGTACAAAATTAATAAAGTTTTAATTGGCTCGCTATGAGGATGTCATTGGAAGGAAGGTCTGGTATCGTTCATCATTTCTACACGTACTCTTATAGAAAGGACTTTCCAAGACGCTAATGATAGCCCCTACAACTATTTTTGCTTTGTAATGGTTAAAATGGAATTCAATTTGTAATTGAGGATAGTACCATCGATTTTCAGGAACAAGCGTTAACATCAGATAGCCAAGTATTAGGTTATTAATAATGACGATCAGTTAGGTCACAGACTATATTTATTTTTTCTCATATAGAGGTATAATGAAGTTGGGGTTGTATTTAATAAAAATAATATAACGAAACACATTTAATAAGAATTAAAATTAAAAAATACAGTATTAAAAGAAATTTATAAAATTATGAATACTGCTCGAAATGTTCACCGTCATGGTCAAGACAGCATTGGAGTCAGCAGACAAAATTGTCCTTTAGGTCCATCCTTTCTGGTGTGACACTTTCAAACACAGCTCTTGTACGGTTTTCCAGATCTTCAATATCGTTGACTGGATTTCTATGGACGGCATCTTTTATCATGCCCTAGAGGAACTAATTCAGAGGACTAAGATGAGGAAAGCAGGGAGGCCAGGTTATAGGATCTGGTAATGTACGTTTATAAGGATAAAGATAGGATTGGTCATTTTAAAAGGATCCAGAACTTATGTCCTGCATAAGATTAGAAAAAATGGAAAAAAGGCAAAGAAAAACAAAAAAAAACTCAAAATCAGATAAGTTTAGTATTGCAATAGAAAGAGTACGGTAAGGGAACCGTTTGACGGCTAATTGGACAAAGTTAAAATTGATTTCGATGTGTACTATGGGTAAACTAATCACTGGTCATGATGGAAATTGTTAGGAATCGATATCTCCCTTAGTGCTTGATATGTCAAGGTATTTTATCTCATCAAATGAAAAATAATACAAAGTCTTGAAGCTTCTTATTTCTTTGCCATTGCTTTACTATGTCCTGTACTGTCAACTCCATAAACATATACTAATAAACTGATTATTTTAATAAGCTTGCTGACGTCGTAACTTGGAAGGAAAACATGAGTTACTGTTAGAGAAAAAGAGCACCGACCACTCATACTGTATGTACTTCTCACATTCGGATGTCAGCAAGCCCATTGGGATGTTAAGTTAATTATTATATGCCTGCGGTTGATACTGTGGGCTACTATAGATTAGTAGCTGGTACCTCGAAAACTAAGTAATCATCCTGACTAAACATAATAATTGATTCTAACCTTGTCTACTTTGACGTAATAAAGAGCCCACGCGAATCGCACTAACGACCTTTGTAGTTTAAGGTGAACTGTAAAAATTACTAGTTACTGTTTAGTAAGGTACTTATTTTAAGTCAAATAATGATAAATAAAGTAAAAGCAATGCTAAAAGTTGTATGGGTAAGCATATATTTTAGAAGTTTAGGAAAAGCAATAATGCTTATATAGGATTAATAAATTGCCTCCTCTGCCAATCTAACGATCAGGAAACATTTCATTCAGGGTTTTAATAACGGATCAAGCCGCGTGCACAGAAGCTCCATTATACTGATACCAAATTTGCTCTCTTACATCCTGCGGTAAAATTTCCAGCATTCCAGGAAGGCGGTGTATCAAAAAAGTGTTCTATCCTGCAGCAGTCAAACGGTTTTCAAATTGATCGGGCCCAATCTATTGTTTGTTTTAATAATATAATTGTTTTTATACATAAAAACCGTAGTGTTCCCAACAATCATGTGTTATTTCTTGCCAAATCTATCTTTAGATCACTATGAAAGACAGTAATGACAGAATGAAGTTATTCGATACATTGGCTTGAATAAAAAGAAATGGTATTAAAGACGTATAAAAAATAAGCTGCTAATAGATATGCTAAGGAGTCGGTGGATTAAGATGACCTATTGAATAGTGTGCAAACGGTAGGGCGAAATTATTAAATTCGTTAAACCATGAGGCTGCATTCGAAAGGTAACTTAGAAACAGAGTAATATATTTCACCACTATATAAATATGTCTTAAGCAGGATAAGGATGAACTGTTAAATGAGAAAAGTTAAGAAATTGATATTAAAGACTACATATCCTTCACAATATACTAATAAATAATGAAGATAAAATAGTCTAATAACGAAAAAAAAAAAAAAAAATAGCAAGAAATCCTATAAATCTTTTTATTAATAAGGCCAACCCATACCTATTACAAGATTACTTTTAATGATATTATAAAAACTATTGATTTAAAAAGCAGCTCTTTGTTCCACTCAGTCAGTTTTCAACAGATATGAAGGGTTATTGCAAGCTTTTGCTTTAGAATAAGCTATTTGATATCATTACGATTTTACTTAACTTCATACGTATAATCATTAAAATTACAAAAAATATTTAGTGTATAGTATATACCATCTGATTTCCAATGACACCAGCCCACTTGTTGGTTGAAAAACTGACGTGGTGGTAGCGAACAACGACCACAAGAGGATTTACTTCAGCCTAACAGTGATTGTTATAAATATTAAATGTCCCACATCTACCAAAAGTCGGTTCATCCGTGAAAAGGATTCTCTTGTGGATGTTCGGATCGATGACAATATGGTCTAGCATCTCTTGACAAAACGCAATTCTATAAGGGGTTCTTGAATGTAACATAATAAAGTAACAAGATAATTTTATGTGTTCCTCATTCAGCTATAATAAAATCATATTTGAATACATTGCGTTAAAATGTTAACACTGATTAATCATTTCAATTTTCTCATAATATCAAATAAACCTTACAAAAAAGGTATTTCATTAGTAACTATAAATTAAATAACCTTCCAGGATAATCGTGCTCATTAAGTTGCTGTGCACGAGAGTAGTGATACGCGTGCAAGCGATTATCCTTTAAGTTTTTTGTCTACTACCTAATACGATAATTCCAACTCCCTAGCAATATTTATTATGCTATAAGTGGGATCCTCCTCGATGCACTGAAGCACACGCTCTTCATTCCGAACGTTACGGACTATCTGAGGAGCATCCACTATTTGTCCACCGTGGTGACCACCACGTGCGGCTAAGGGCATTACGTTATCATCTTCGTGAAGAATGTTAAAAGCATCACAAATTACGTTAGCATGTGGATGGTGGCGGTTTGGGAAGCCCTCAGCGTAAAGCTGAGCTGTCATAGCAGCATTTCTATTGCACTCACCATAAATCCACATTATCTCACAGTATTTTGCAAGGATAAAGGGCGCGTTCGGTGGTGGGTTTAGCCATGCAGCAATGATAGTAAAGTCCTTTTAATACAGGTAAATTTTGCGTATGCTAAATAGTAGATCAAACTCAGGACTTGTTTTCAAAGCTCTATACTATGCTTCTTAATTCTCATGGAAACCACACTAAAAATATATACAAAAGACATCAAATTATTATAAATACTGGTAGAACTTAATTAATTACTACCTAAAAGCGCTAATACAAGAACTTCAGTTACTTATAAATACTAAACTAAAACATAATTGTCAAGTACCTGCCAAGTGCCCGCAAACTATCTGTAAGTACGTGGCAAGTGCCCACAAAATACATGTCAAGTAACTGACAAGTACCCGGCAAGTACGTGCTAAGTACCGACGAAATATATCCAAGTGTCCACAAATTATTGGTTGAGATCCTGGGAAGTACCTGCCAAGTACCAGTCATATGCCTGAAAAGTACCTGCCAAGTGCCTGCCCAGTCGGCTTTAGCTATCTCTTGAGATAACTTTGCTAACTTTCTAGCACAACTGCATAAATCAAATTGTCTGTTAATGGACTATTATTTCGAGTATCATGATGCTCAAACCTACCGATTTCTGGATTGAACTCCTTTAATTAATGTCAAGTGATATATGTATTTATAGAGAGTGCGGTGGCTCAGTCGGCTCGGCTGCGGGTTAGCACGCGGGGACTACGGTTCGATTTCTGGCCAGTGTGACTTATTCAAACGAGTACCTTTGTGAATTTTCACATTTGCTTCTTCACCGCATAATGCTTATTGTGAAGGGGATCCTTTTCGCAGCAAAATTCCCTGTCTTCTTCCTACCCCCCTTCTTGCGATAGGAGGCCTCCAATCCCCTGTTCTTATTTTTTTTTCAAAGTATCAAGTGCCTTGAGTAGTAGACCCGGATACATTAGACTATAATATAAAAAAAAAAATCATTTATACCTATTGTTATTCTTTGATTTTACTTGAATCAAACGTTAAACAATAGTACTATGTTTCAGGTAGGGTAAAAATCAAACATATGATGAGAAAATTAATACCTTGACTATTGTAGGTAAATTCGAGTTTATATGTGATCTCTTGTGCCCTAGAATCTGTTCAAAAACAAATTAAGTGGCCACTGTTTTAACAAAAACTTTTACTATATTACAGAAAAAAATGTTCAAAAATTTTAAATTTTAAATGGAACTACGTAATTTGCTTTGTAACGCAATCTGAAATTGCGTCATTTGTACACGGATAAGTTTGTGCACGTGAAGTGCGAGAGTCGCCACACTGAGTTTTATGTGGTGGTAAACATTGGTGTTTTATTAAAATTAATTAGTGCTCTAGCCACTGCTGTAGCGTAGGTCTCGTCAAGCGAGCGAGAAACTAGCTTTGGTTTACGATCAAATGATCCGGGTATATACTGCGACTTAGTGGCACTCGATTCTCATTGTTCGCTTTCGGATTTTGCTACATATATTATTATAGCTAGCATATAGTATTACGCATATGCATGTTGTCATGTCGTACAGACATTTTATGTGTTGAGTTCATATTTTGGAAGAAATTTTGGAAGCTCTTATCCACTTGCAATGAATAGTATTCTTCCTTATGAATTTGTCGCCTTAAACAGTTCTCAAATCTAAATATAAAAATGGTAAAGTTATTTTTTTTTACAACATACATTTAGTATGTCACTCGTAGCATAATACTGTTTGGAACTCGTAGATTAACAAAATCTAACTCAGTAATATTGCCTTTTGACTGTTACTTCATGCAAACCTCAAATCAAATACATTCATGCCTTAGGATGTCAAAAGTATTTGAAAATGTTAAAGCAAAAGTCAATGTTACTTAGTTTAATTTTGTTAAAATACGAGTACTAAACAATATTAAACAAGTGACATACAAAATGTATGGTGCACTAAAAAAAAAAAGACTACCGTTTTTCTATTTGGATTTCAGAATTTTTTAAGGCGACAAATTCATAAGGAAGAATACTTATTCATTGCAAGTGCATAAAAGCTTCAGAAATTTCTTACAAAATATAAACTCAACACATTAAACTTATCCAACATTTAAGTTTTGTTAAAAGCTATTTTTATGGGGATATTATAACTTTACAGAAAAATACAATTTTTAAATTGTTCAATATTCAGTTGTATCCTCAGGATGATCTATGATGTGCATAAGAAAAGAGAAAGAATGCCTAAGTTAATATATATTGTGTTTGAGGAGTCGCTTGCGTGTGACTGTAGAAAGTGTGTACACGTTTGTGTGTGTGCGAGTCGTTCTTCTAGGATAATCTATAAGTTTCAGACCAGCGTCAGGTTATGCTCTATGCGCAGCTAGAGCCAGTCTCCTTCTTGCATTGCTCGCATTTAGATATTGTTAATACTCTTTTGTCCCGCAGCTCCAATTTTCAAGTATCTTTCTGCCTCAAGACTCACCTACCCTTTAGTCTTTCTATTAAATAGCTACGGGGTACAAAATCGACAGTTTAATTTTACTGTCTTTCTTTAAGTTGTTTTTTACCGTACTTTGTCTTAATTTGCAACACATTATAGTAAACAAAAATTTCTCAGTTTGAATAGTCTTTTAGTAGAATCAACATTTCTTTGTACACATCATCTGAATTTAATTTTCTTCATTGTCCAAAATTGTTTCATTTATTTAATAAATTCTGTTTATACATTCTCGCATGTTACTAGTGCAGTGTTAGTGTAAAGTTATCATTATAGTTAGTGCCTACCAGCCCAACTTGCTTTCCGATCCCTTAATGCATTCCCGGAAAAAATAAATATTTTACACGTACAGCTTTCTTGAGCTTTGCATATAAATGTTTATTTCAAAAAACTTAATATTATTGGATATCGCTTGTATTAAAAAGTACTGGATAGAAATAAAGTCTGTACAACATAGCTACGGTGATCTACAATGGTCCCACTAAATTTCTACTCAAAGTTCCTCGTATTAAGATGTTTTAAATATACGCATGTGTGCAGAGATTAATTTGTACAAATAGTTTATAAATTCACCTAACGAAATAAATTTTTATAAAAAATACTGTTTTAGGCCTTATATCTATAATGTTTTTTCTTTTTCTTTTTTTTATAAACCTAGTTTATCATATAATTCTCAACAATTTTTTCTTTAAGCTAATTACATAAATTAAATTACGCTTTCCAACAAAATTTTTAGATAAAATACTTAGTAATTGCATACGCATCAAAACTCCCAAACTGGTCATTTATTCAACTAGCTTTTATAATAGTGTCTGTTTTATAAATTGACGAAATTCAAACATTTTAAATTGCAGTTATTTAATAACTAAGAAAGTCTCACAAGAAATAATTATTTATTACGAAAATGCGTATGAAAATCGTAAAAGTATTGCCTAAGTTACTTACGCAATTGTTTGTATTAAATGATTTCTTGTTTTACTACTACTTTAAAAGTTAATTAGCAATGTACGATTATTAACAACCCAAATCGCAGAGTTGAACAAGGCTTAGGATTAAAACTTGTTATTCAGGGCACTCCTTGAAATAATTAGAGTTTCCTATCTTACTGATAAAATTATGTTGATACATACTTCAGGCGGAAAGCAAGCGCTCTGCCATCTTAGCTACTGAGAACTCCTAACGCTGCGTGCTATTTACTGTGAAATTAGGAAGTACCTGTAGCCGATATCACACGGTTGGCAGCTCTGCTTGATTTTAAGAACCCGCCTATTCTAACTATACACAAGAATAATTTGGCTTACAGCTATCTTAACGATAAGAGAATTTCTCGAACACTGAAAAAAAATCTTGTTTTGAGATTTTGAGATGCACATGTCTCGTTTTCGTTGTTCCAACGTTTTTTTGACCTATATTTTTCGGTAAAGCTGTGGAGTAGGATTAAAGAGAATGAATTAAACCAAAATTCATCAGAGACACCGGCAGAAATACTTAATTTTCGGTATTTAAATATTCGAGTATGTAAATCTGAAGTTAATAGTAGCGTGGTCACCGAGGCTCCGTCTGCTTTCTCAAACTTCCCTCGTAGCGCTCCCACGCGACTTGATCGACCAAAAATAATAATTTTTATATGTGTGCTCGCGTGTACAATTTCAATAAGCAGCTGTATTGTCAATGACCATTATGTCAGCGCGATTAGCACAATACTGGATATTTATGACCACAATATAAATACTATTCACTTTCTGGAACACACACCAATAAAGAAGTTCATTAAAATCCATAACTTCTAACCCCTCACATTTGAAGTGCCTCTGTTACAGCTAACGTACTATCAGATAAATAATGTCTAACACAAAACGTTGCTTGATTTCTTCGAAGTCTTCAAAAAAACAGAGTAAAAATCGTTCTCCTTTCCAACTTAATTTTCAAATGTAAACATGTATGTAAAAAAATGTGTATAAAGTATTAAATGTGTATAATACGACAACCTAATTTCTGAAAACAAGATAAAATGCTGTGTCTCGAAAGGAAAGCGAAATTAACTTAAACAAAAATTTTTGACAAGTTTTCTAAAGGGAAACTATATGATCAAGGCGCACAAATAGAGAGGGGTTGGACTATGCACAAATAAAATCTCAATTATTTCTTTTTTCAATAGTATCTTGAAAAGAGGAGGTAAAAAATAATTGTTAATTTGTATGTCATGTTTGAAATATTAATATGAACATTTAAAAAATTTTTGAAAAATTTTTGTCGCAACATAACCTCTCAAAATTCAAAAAACCGTCATACCTCGAAAAGGAAGCTTGATGGACCAAAAATAACTATTTTTACGGGTACTTTAGAGGAAAACTACATTATCAACGAGCAGAAACAGAGAGGGGTTAGACTATGCACAAGCATAACCTCAATTTACTCATTTTGTGACTTTATCTTGAAAAGAATAAGTCAAAAAAATTTTTTATTTAGCATGTCATTTTTTGAGAAATCCGTATGTTGACAAAATCTTCAAAAAATTTTGTTATAACACAACCTCTCAAAAACAGAAAAACAATCGTATCTCGAAAAAGAAGCCAGATAAGTCAAAAATAATTCAACGTATAGAAAATAACTATTGAGGTGCAAGAATAAATATGTTACACGGATGTACACAAACAATCGTTATAACTCGAAAAATTATAAAAGTCATATCTCCAAGGCAAAGCTACATCTTACACATCTTCCTTATAAATTGATTCATTTTCTATTCTTTATCATGTGTTAATGGAATAATAGTCGGGTGACTAAATCTATATGTTTATTATTAATTTTGAGATTAGATAAAGTTAATTAAGTACGGGTAAATTTTAATATTAAATTATAAATAATTGTAAAAAACAAATTGAATGAAACATAACAACTTTACAATAGAAATAGCTATGTGTTCATTGTTTTCCTTAATCTCAATCAGATAGAGTAGATTATTTTACTTTTAGGGTAGCCAAAATTGAAAAAAAATTTTTTATTTGTCGAATGCAAAGATTTGGACAAAAATTGATTGTACAAATATGAGGTCATATCAAATGCACAAATAGTAATTTTTAATAAAAAGAATTTTCGTTTTGCGTAACGAGACAGAAGTACGTTCTTTCGGTGCAGTATGTATTCTATGCACGCGTGTGCTAGAACACGTATTAATATTAAAATTTTCACCATTTTAATATCAGATTCTTTAAGACCTATTAAAATTAGGTGTACTTTAATTTTTTCAGTTTCTGATATACCGAGTTTCAGAACATAAGAGATAGAAGTTTCATTTCTGTAGAGGGTTCCAAGACCAACACCTGGTTTTTTTGTGGAGGAAGGGGAAATACTTTGATGCACACCACAGGGACAGCCGTAGTATGGAATTCAGTGGATGTCTTTGATAAAACTACTAATACCCACTTAAACCCCTCCAGTAATTTTTTTTTACACACTTCGGGCTCAGCTCTTCCTCTAACGTTCTTACTTTCAGCCCATCACTAAAACTGTAAGACCTCCTTTAGATTTCATAAGGATTAATATTAATAATGATATTAAAATAAAGAAAATTATAACTTTTAGTACAAGTACTAAGCTTTAACACAGTTTTTCAAAACCTGTATACAATATGTACTGTAGCTGCTTTATAGGTAATTATAGCAATAATTATAGCTATAATTTATAGGTTTAATAATAGCTATACACTTTTGACTGGGTAGGTCCGACATTTTGTTAAATTGAAATAGTTATAAAAAACTTTCTATTTAACAATGGCTCTTGTGTAAATTTTTTAACAAGCCCTTATTACTTGTTTATTACTATTTCTAATGGAACTTGCAAAATAATAATGCAAAATATTAATAAATACTGAGTTAGTTTTCATGCGGAATGTATTCCTAACATGAAAGAAATCTTTCACCATCAAGATGTTTAAGAAACTCAATTATGCACCAGTAATTAAACTTTGCATACTAACCTCTTAAGATGTCTGCCATGAACATTAAAGATAAAATCTCTTCAGAACAATCACAAAAAAAGTTCTAACTACACTATTCATTTCACAAATCCTTATAAATTAATACTTCACTATTGTTGAAATTTGTCCATTTTAATATTTACATAGATGAATAGATAAGTTGAACCTTAATATTGACATCCAAAGGGTTGTTTTTGATGCTTGATGTAGTCCAACGCGTAGATTACGAGGAAAACCATTGAAAAATGAAAAGCTTGAACAGCGTAAAAATAGGATATAAAACTTACTTTTCTAATATCTTGTAAATGGGGGTTGGATAAAAATAGAAATACATCCTTGTATACCATCAGAAAATTTTCACACGATTTGATTTTTTACTTTTATTCGGGGTAGCACTAAAATTTAAGATAAAAATTTAATAAAATTTTCTTCCAAATGTGTGAGGGAGTGAAACAGAGAGCGTGTAGACAAGCAGGTGTGTATGCCAGTATAAGCATGCTACTGACGGTTGTCGTCAACTGGCAATATGTGTAGGTATAGATTCATATGACAATATGAGTATTTCTATTATTGATAAAAAAGGTACAAATAAGTCGTGAGTTTACTTACATATAGAAAGATACTACCTCCCAATTACCTACCACATATAAAATTATTATTATTTTTATAATTATAATTGTTTTGGTAGGTGATAAGTTTCTCTTATGACACTATTTTTGTTGCATGATTTTGTTCCTTATTTTTGTAGTACTTACGCAATTACACCAAATGGCTTTGGAATATGACAACATAAGGAGTAGACCATATTAACTTAATAGCATTAACATCCAACCTTTACATTATAGCAGTACAATAGCAGACACTCTTGAGTACGCATTGATATTCCGATGAATAGAGCTAACCTACTGATAAATGTCAGCGGATATGTCATCTGAGATGTCATCTGATATGTCATGTCAAAACATCACCTGTAACTTAACTGAAAACATTACAATTCATAACAAACTGTTAAATTGTGCAATTTACGGCTCTTCACCGTGTCGGTTTTATTCGTATGATACATCAAAAAACATACCTATCGAAGCCTTGAAGCGTTGATTTTTATCATGGAATATTTTGAAAAATTCCAGATGACACGTCAGCTGATATGTTAGCTGATATATCAGATGCTGTGTCATTTGAAATTTTTTTAAAACTACTAAATAATAAAAATCAACGCTTTAAAGCTCCAATAGGTATGTTTTTCGATGTATCATGCAGATGGTACAATCATACTGGCACTATAGAAAGCCGTAAATTGCATAACTTAAGAGTTTATTATTAATTTAAATGTTTTCTGTGAAGTTACCGATGACATATTAACATGGCATATCAGCTGACATTTACAGCCGTGTCATAGCCTTCCAATCTTATTTAGTGGTAATTTGGAATGTATTTTCAATCACTTCCAATTTTATAGTTATTTGCCCTAAAAATATAATTTCAGCGGAGTTCGCTTCAGAAAAAATTGCTCTTCACGCCATTTTCCGGAAATGCCACCGTTAGATGTCAGCCTCTATGCTCTATGTATGCAAACTCATGTGAATGTAGACATGCGAGCGTAAACTTGCATGTATATGTGAGAGCTTTTTTACGAGCGTGTAGGATCATGTGTTGGATCATTCAAGAATATAAAAACGGTGCTTTTCATGTATGACGGAGTCATTTTTCTCTGACCCTATAGCATTAAGCGCCGAAACGCGTCATCAAGGCGGAATCTATGTGTATTTATAAAAAGCTAATAAAGGTCCGGGTCTGTGTGTTTCATGTACTACGTGAGAGTAATCGGATACAAGTGTAGCGCCAAAGAGAGAAAAGAAGACAAGAGAGTTGCGGGAAGACATGCATCAAGAGTACGGCGTACGAAAACACACACACATGTACTTAGTAAATAAGGATTTGTAGTACCTCACGACATATGTATATATACTTGTAATTGCCATGTCGCGTATATGTACCAAAAGTATCGTCGTCTATTGTTGTAAGCAGCGCCGCGTCCGAAAGTATGTGTATGAGCGGGAGTATATGTGTAGGAGTAGGAGTAGCTAGTATGACTGTCAATACCTATGTAAGAAGATATAGAGCGGTAATGCGCGAGGCTGCACTAATTGGTGAGCCTAACGCGTCAATCTTGTAGTAGCATTCAAGCGAACGAGAGCTCCCGTTTTTTTCGCGTTTTTCGGTAGTTAATTGAGAGAGAATCGAGAGAGAAGAAGAGACGGACAACGAGAGCCAGCGACCACAATCAGCCAGCCGAACCCGACCTTGCGCCCGACAACTAAGGAACGATCACCACCATCATCCGTTGAACTGCGAGGTCAAGGTCATCAGCTGAATATCCGCGGAAGAAGAGTGTACGATGGTAAACCCCGAGGTAAAGTAGCGTGTAGTGTCGTCGCGATAAGTAGTGCGTGTGTGTATCGGTCGCGTGTAGCCAGGGCGAGCCGCGGGAGCCAGCCCCTGGGATCGTGAATCGAAGGGATTGTAGGGCGAGAGCGAGCGAGAGAGAAGCGTGATTGTTGGAATTTGTGCCATGGCATGGCGCCGGATCGCGACGAAATTTTCCGGGCCTAGACGCCCGCGTAAGTGTCATAACGAATAAAGTGAATCTAATAATCCGAGAAATCCGCATTTTGTGTCGTTATTTGTAAGCCAGTGCCAGACAACGTTTTCTTTCAGGGCGTGGGGCTCGTTTCTCCCAGTTGAGTTTGGCAGAGCCACGAGCATCGTTAAGCGGTGGTATTTTTCGTGTTTCAGGGGCAGTGCCATTTGCGTCGTTTCCAGTGCCGAATCGGTGATAATTCAAGTGTCTTTAAGCGTTGCTTCGAGACTGCCCTGGCCGGGACACTCTACGTGTCACAGGGCGAGAAAACGCAACGTTACACATGTCCCAATCCCATCCCCATTACAACGTCAGGTACAGGGATCTTCATAAACTTTTCTTAATGATCAAGAGAGGTTTTCTGCTGCAGGTACGACAGAATTTAACGTATAGGATAACTTTTTTATGCATTTTAGAAAAATAAAAAAAAATTTTATTGAAGAACAGGATGCAGTTCAATTTACGGGACCGTAATCTGACACATTTAGTATTCTCTCAAAAAATGCTTTCGCAAATGTACGCAACTAAATTTCGGTACGCAAATTCAAATGTATTGTATTTAAGTTAATTAGGTTTAATACATGACTTAGTTTTCTGGCCGATCTTTGGTTTTATTAGTTACAAATATGACAGCTGTTTTGGTATGACAATGCTTTTTTTAGACGCATGTACGACAAGACTGAAAAATGTAACACATTTATTGAATATACACACACACACATCTCATGGTTCAACAACAATAAAAAATACACACTAATTGTACAGAGTTTATAAACATACAAATACGAAATTTTAATTTAGTTAAGATTAATTGTTAGGATATAACATGTTTTTCAATAATATATATAAATTTTTAGATTTATTGATTTCTAATGCTTCTAGAGAATCTAATTTTTTTCTTTATCACATAACTAGGAATATCCAAATGTTGTATGTCTGCATTCTTATGGTCTCTAAGTCTATTCTTAAAAGCTTTAGCTGTCGGCCCTCTGTATTTTTATTCATAAAATTCCAACTAAGTTATTAAACACCTGGCCCATTTTCTATAAATTTTTTGCCTTTCTTAATTTTAATCATAACTGTTAGTAGATTTTATTAGACTTGAATGCTATCGGTAAATTGTATTTTTTAAAAATAGTTTTTGATTTTTCTCACCAGTTTCCTATTACATGCAACAACAAGACAATTATTATTGTCTCTTGGGAATGAAGGGAAACACTTTGTATAGTTATCTTGTATTTTATTTTTTCAACTATACTGTTCATAACTTTACGAGCAGACCCTGTGTTGAATGCTATTGAATTGATAATGTTTAATATTGTGTCATAATTATCAGTTTTATATTATAGGGAGCTTGAGTACATTGCAAATATTTTTTACTATTTTTCAATCACGACTAGCCTGTGCTATTGGCATTCTCCAGGAGGCCAAGCCTCAAACGTCGCTTTTCTGCAAGCATATGGAAATCAATTCATAGTACTGTTAACGAATTCGTAAGATCAATCTCTCCAAAACAAAAATTAAGAGCCTGTAAAACAAAAAATGTCACGTACTTTCAAGAAGTGTTCAGTTATTGACTTGGTAGGTAATGTGTTAAAATAAAAATGTTAAATACAAGAAAGAGATTAAATTTACATTTGGTCGACTGATGTTACTGATTTACGCTCCTATTTTTACTAAGAGTCTATAACGCTACTCGTAACATTAGTATGGAAAAATTCTTTTTCAGCGGAACCAACAAAATTGTTGTTTGTATTGGTTACTTATAATATTTAAAAAATATAAGAAAAACTAAAAACCTTAAGCTATAGAAAATACTCCATTTTTTATACAGTGACACATACATACCAACACGTGAGCTTACGCGAGAGCGTGTGTGCTTATGCATAGAATAATCACGTGTGCACATGAGCTAATGCATGGATATCAAGTCTACTTTAACGGAAAATTATTGTCAAAGGAAGCTTGGAGTAGTAGAAACAGGAACTATATACATTGTAAGAAATACAAGGTTTACATTTTAACTGTCGAAAGTAAACAAGATGACGTCATTTTCTTTCCACTGTTTTGAAAAGATGATAAGGGTTGCAGTAGGGCTGCACGGCATATACAATAGATTGTATTCTCCTAATAAAGAGAAAATAAGTACGTCATACTTATCACAGTAAATGACTTATCTCTACATTACTTAAAGGGAGGAATTAGTCCGGAAACCCTCATGCATCCGTAGAAGGCTACGCTCTTTAACACCTGAAGCTGGTGAGCAAAAACTACTTTCTTCCACCAATAGGATGAGGGCTCACATAACCATATAAACTGTTTAATCTACGATGCAGCGTCTTTATTGCATATGACAAGAGCCATGAACACAAGTACATGAGCTGACTTAGTCGCGTACAGATTTCAATACACATACACTCGTATACACATCTTCTCCCTTCTTCTCTCTCACGTTACTATTTACTGGAGTCCGAATCTTTCATGACAGTTCGTGCAATACATATAAAAACGCAGTTCCTATCCCTGAGTGCTGTGACAAGTACGCCTTGCCCAAGAACGCTGTCTTTTTTAATAACTCTATTTTTAATTAGTACTCTACTACGTTATTTTGTTTAAGCTTTTACTGACTCTTATACTTCACCAAACGCATGAATTTTTCAGCACTCACATTTGTTATCATTTGTTATGCACGCCACTATTCTTACCATCATTTTCGTAATCGTTAATTTTATCTATAAAGTAAGGGAGCTATCTGTCTTTCCTGTATACTGTACCCTCGTGTCAGGATGAACAATGAGAGGTTTTACCTATGCGTAGAGGTTATTTATACGAAAAATAGGAAAAAAGTGGTGGCAAAATTAGGAGCAGAAGTACATGTAATGTACAAGTCAAGCCAACCAACGAAAATAATAACAGAAGTACACATGCGTGCAAGAGGTGTAAGGTTGACTATACTCGAGAGATACTACACACTGAAAGCGTATCTGTAACTGAACTAGAAGGCCAACAGATGAATTCCCACGCGTAGTCAACATAAATATAATACTAGTTTTAATTTACAAGTACTAGTGAACCTTCCAAAATTACTAACTGAATAGTTATTGTCAGCATAGCCGTGTCTACTGCGCGAGACTGCTTCTTTACTATTATGTGCTAGGGTACAGGAAATTAGGTAAAAGGAAAAGCACACTGTCGGTTATATTTATAAAGTTAAACTGAATTTATTGTTGTACAGCCTTGCTGTCTTCTACATACAAAAACCCTTACCGTCGTTTATATCTGTCGTCTGTACAGGCTGGTAGCTTGTATTTAACTGACTTGTAGACCGATGCGCAGCATCGATTATATACTTAAGTACTACTATAATTATATAGATGGCGCTCTGTGTAAACTTTACATACAACACTCCCTTCAGTTTCACAAAACGCCAATCTCAAATTGTTTATGACTGATTGTCTTGCAAAGTAAACTGACGGTCTTCCTCTCGCTGTCTTCTGGAGCTCCCTTTACTGATTGTTGCCTAAAACAGATTCAAACAATAATGGTTAGTTTTGAAAAATAGACTTTGATTCACTGTCGTATAATGTTGTCAGTCTTTTAGCAGTTTGGTCATGCAATTCAATTGGTAAAGCTTTGGTAAAAATGTCGGCAATCTGTTCTTTAGAGGCGATCCATTTGATTTTTATAAGCCCGTATTTAGCGCACTCCTTCACATAATGTTCTCGTACAGACGCTATATGTCTGAGTTTTGTTCCACCATAAGACTTAGCGCTTGCTTCGGCCGCTTTATTGTCGCACCATGCAGTCATTGAATGTAGTGTTTAACACTGCTGTCAAAGTGTTTCTTAGAGCCATTAGTTCTTGACATGCCTCGCTCATTGCAATGTATTCAGCCTGGCAAGTCGACAACGAGACAATAGTTTGTTTGGGTGTTCTCCAAGACACCGAGTCGCCAAACAGTTTTATAACGTATCCGCTAGTCGCATGTGAATCTTTGCAGTCCACGAAGCTTGCGTCAGAATAAGCAGTCATGATTTCTGTGTTTTCTTTAAATGTCAGTCCTTTCCTTTTAGTACCATTGAGGTAACGAAAAACTCTCTTAACCATTTGTCCGTCTTCTTCAGTACGATTAATCTGATGTCTACTTAATACATTCACTGCATAGGAGATATCGGGTCGAACAGTGTTTGCCAGATACAGCAAACTGCCAACCGCTCCCCAATATGGAAAAACTTCCAGTTTGTCCATTTTTCGTTCTTCTTCGTTCCCAGATTCTTCTCTTTCTCTTCGCTGTAAGTTTGCGACTTGTCTCGTCACCATAGGTGTTTTGCACTGTCGTGTATTATCTAAGCAAAATCTCTGCAGTATTTTATTTGTGTAGGTTTCCTGTGTTAATCGAATAGTTCGATTTGCTTTGTCTCTGTCAATTTGTATTTCCAGGAAGTTATTCGCTTCCCCCAGGTCAGTCCTTTCGAATTCAGCTTTAAGCTTATCACATACTTCTGTAAGTTTTCTAAAATCGTTGCTGGCCATTAACATATCGTCCACATACAGGATCAAAATCAAGAATTTGTCTTCAAATTTTCATATGAATAAGTAAGGCTCACTTAGGTGTTCCAGGAGTCCTATTTTCACAGCTGTCTCTGAGAATCTATCATTCAAACGTTTGGGACTAATCTTAAGTCCGTACAGGGATCTTTCCAATTTGCAAACTTTGGTCTTTCTTAACTCTTGAGCACCAGGAATACCGTCTGGTACTTCTATGTATATCTCGTCATTTAATTTACCATTCAGGAACGCAGTCTTTACATCAAGCTGTCGTGTTTCCAGATCATATTTATTAATAACTGCCAACAAGGCTCGGATTACAGCCAGTCGAGAGACTGGGACGTAGGTTTTTAACAAATCATACTGATTTATGTCTTTAAATCTACGTATGACTAATCTGGCCTTGTATTTTATGTTTCCGAAGTTGTCTTCTTTTCTTTTTAGAACCCATCGAGAATCAATTACATTTGGTTTTCTGCCTCTGCCATCAGTCATTGGTTTCTTCACAATCTTCCAGACGTTGTTGTCATTCATTGCTTTCAACTCTTTATCTATTGCTTTCAACTATTCTGTGCTACTTTTACTCCTCAGGGCTTCTTGGTAGTTGGTTGGATCTTTGTGGATTTCTGCCAATAACGCATGGTACACTTCATCCTGATTTTGATTTACAGAGCAATCTTCTTCGTCCAAGTTTTCTTGCCCAAAGCTGATTTGGTTGTTTGGGTCATGGGCTATTCGCAGTCCTTTGAAGCTAGTGTCATGAATCGGCTTCTGTTGTTTTGCTGGTGCAGTCTCTTCAGTCTTCCCTGTATCAGATTTCTTCAGCGGTCGTCCTCTCTTTCATTTAACGGTCTCTCCCTTCGTTTTTGTACTCTCTTACATTTCTTCGTCAAAGTTCAGGAGCCAGCTGTCATTACTAATTTCTTTTGTGACCAATTCCCAATTCAATATGTGGTTCTTTAGATATATGTCCTTGTACACCAGTCGTTCATTGAATCTCACGTCTTTACTCTCATAAAATTTTCCGTCTTCTGGTCTCATCAGGACAAACCCTGTGGCAGTGTACCCAACTAGAACAATTCGCTGAGCTAACGAGCCGAATTTTGGACCGTTATTCCTTTGTATTTTCATATAGCCCAGGCATCCAAACCGTTTCAACTGCTCGATGTTGAGATTTTTATGAGGTGCAAATTTCGCCAACGGGATGTCCATTTCATTTGATCTGTGAGGTGTCCGGTTATATGCGTAGACTGCCGCGCTCAGGGCCAAGTCCTACATGTTCTCTGAGAGACCGGAGTCAAACGTGTAGACTCTCGTTTTCTTGGCAATTATTTGGTTGAAACGTTCAGCTGTTCCATTATGCTCTGGTGTATCCGGGCTAGCCAGCTGCAGTTCAGCTCCCAGTCTTTGTACCACTTCTCGGGTGTATCCTCCGGTGAACTCTGTGCCTTGGTCAGACCTAAGGTAGCAGAATTGGGCGTCATACCCTAAGATGTTTCTGGAACTTTGAACAAAGTTCTCCAAGCAAATTCCAGTATCACTTTTATCTTTCATTGGATATGCCATGGGCATCCTGGAGTAGTCGTCCACAAACACCGACACATACCTGTAGCGTTTGGGATGTGAAATCGGACTTATTGGACCCATAGTGTCCGAATGAATGATCTGGAGGGGAGCTGTAGCTCTCACTCTTACTGTCTTAGCGGGAAGTTTGCTGAATTTTGCGATCGAGAACACGTCACAACTGGATATACTGTCATCAAACGTGACTTTCTTTAAATCCTTGTCATCAGGAAATTTTTTCTGAAAAGCTTTAAGGTAGGCGAGGGAAGCATGCCCTAACCTAACATGCCACAAGATCGCTTCGTTTATGGGGTTTGTTTTCTCGAGGGTTTTATAACTGTCATTGATGGATGTATTTTCCACACTTATTTTATCTGGATTCAAAAGCTTACGGTCTTTGATTGAGTTTTCGAAGCAAGAGTCTATGGGGTGTGGCATTGATAAATTTTTAGTCAGTTCCTCTTGCTCGACATTTTTACTACAGTTTCTGTCTTGGTTGCTGTCTTTTATTATCGCTCGGCTTCGTGTATTGTACCAAGGTTCGCCCGAGCCATTCGTCACCAGGTATGCTAGCCTTCTGTCAGTCTTATTTTTATCTTTGTTATGAATGTTCAGTTCAACAAGCCAGTATGGCTGTTGGTAAACTTCTGTGACAAACGACTCGTTCGAAGTCGGATCGAATATATCGATTTTATTATTGTCAAGGTATATGGCTAGGCCGAAGTCTACAAATTTTCTCAAAGAGAGTTAATTCTCTGACAAAGATTCGGAGCATATCCCATTATTCAGTGTTAAGTCGTTATTATAGTTTTTGCCAACAACAGTACCTTCTCCCTCCGTTTTCAAGTCTGCCAAAGGATTACTATTTGCACATTTAACTTTGTCTGTCTTACTGCAATTTAAGCTCTTAAATACCAGTCTGGAGTTGACTAAGTGATCGGTTGCTCCTGAGTCGGCTATGAATTTAATTAGGTTGTAATTATCAGTCTTTGTGTCACTGACAGCCCTTGAAAACAGGGAGGAAGTAACGTTGCTTTGTCTAAGTACAGTCTCACCTTTCTTTTCGTTTGCGTTTCCACCTTGTCCTTTGGCTTTACTTTCATTCTTATGACCTTTGTCATTTTCTCTTTTCTGTCTTTTATTTTGGGTATTTCGTTCACTGTCATGCTCTCTTTTTTCCCTTTTAGGCGTAGAATTCTTCGATCGCCAACCGTCTTTATTTTCCCGTCTTTTAAAATCCCGATTAACATTTTTCTTCTCACCTGATGAGGCTCCCCTGCAGGTTCTTTTGTGCTCCATGAGGTTCCTTTGGAGCCTTCCACAGGAGTAGCACTTCCTCAACCCTGCATCGACCAGGCAGTTGTAGGAGTGGTGCCCAAATTCGTCACATCGATAGCACCGGGTGTTGTCGTGCGTTGAATTCGGCTGGTGCACCCGCAGCGCCGTTGTTAAAGCAGTTCCTCCTGTTACTCCGGCTCTTTGTCGTCTCGACTCAGTCTTGAAAAAGAAAGATTTTAAGCGGTCATGGGTCATTCTCTTTCCTTGCGCATCTTCGATCATGGCATCAAGGGTTTCAATCTGTGATACGTTGTTAACGACGGCATTATAGAATGCGTCACGTATCTCTTCTTCGGACAAGGATTGATTCCCCTGTAAATTTTCGTAGCTTCAGAGGAGCTCTTCAAATTTATCAACGAAGTCCGACCCTGTCATTTTATTGGGGAAATACCGAAAGGTGTACAGTTTTCGTCTGATCTCGTTCGACGACAAGTTAGTCTCATTTCTTTTAATTTCTTTCAGTTTATTCAACAGTTCTTTGGGGTTAGAATAATGAGCAGTCTTTAAGTGATAGAAATCATCAATGTGATTAATTATTATATGTCGTACTCTTTTTTTGTGATCATCTAATTCTTTGGGTGACAAAAAAGTGGGAAATTCAATAGTGTCATCGAAATACATACAGCAGTCTTTCAATTTCTAACTCTGAAAATAATTTATCGAGAAATAATTCTATCTTCGTTTTAGGGGTTAATTTATAACCGTAACGAGATAGTGAGTCCTTGTTCAACAATTCGAGTTGAAATCTTTCACTCCGATCAAGATCAGTCGTTCTGTCATGCAATGTAGGGTTAAAGACCTTTTCCGAAAGAGGATCTCAATTCTATGCTCGTGGTTTTGTTTCGACGAGAATAGAGCCGTTGAGTTTAAGGCATCTGATTGACCTTCCTCTTGTGCTGTCATGAAGTTTTCCAGTCGTTCGGTCAGTCTGGAGATAGCCGACACTGACTCTTCTGCAGCCTTCAGCCGATCTGCTGTCTCTGTCGTGGTCCTCAGTGTACTCTGATGCTCCGCCTTCTGTCGTTCCTCCAGCCAACCCATTTGGCGTCGCAGGGTCGCCCTTTCCTCTGCAGCCGTTCTCCTTGCAACTAGAAATTTATTTTTATCAGTCGTCTTGAGTAGTTATTAATGACTTGTGTTTGAGTGACAAGTCTGTCCTTTTCCCTGTCGTATTTAAAAGCAACCTTTTCGTTTTTTACAATCTTCAACTGTCTTGGAACATCTGATTTCGCTGATTTCTCTTTTGGTGTTCTGTCGTTGTATTTACCGAAATGCATTTTGCCGTCAAACTCATCGTCTGTCTTTTTATCAGTCAGAAAATCAGTCCTTTTCAATTACGTCGTTTTAAATAATGCTCTCTTTAAATACCTGGGCGAGAAATCAAGCGCGTCCATGCCTTTTGGAGTTCTCAGACTTTCAGTGTTTTTCGCAGACAGAAATATAACACCACCAGAATTTTTAATCACACGTGATATTTTGTCAAACTCTGATGGCTCAAAGTTACTCTTTGAGATGGCTGCGATCGACTCTTTTTTATTTGTATATATAATCAATTCATCGTCTTCTCTCACGGATAAGTTCCTCACGAGATCTTCTCCACAAATGTCCGCCCCCAGTTGGAAGAGTCGCATATATGCGTCGATTACTTCTTCATCTAAAATAAAACCGACGTAACATGTGTATCCCTGTCTTTGCGCACACAATGCATGTAACCATTACGCGCGCAACCAGTCGCCAGGCTAGGCCGCTCTTCATCCCCCCCCCTCTCGGCACGCACAGGGAAACGTAGAACACATATGTCCCGGCGCGCCGGGATAAAGTTAAGGAGAGATAAGATGGCGTCCCAGCCGCCCGCGATAGCAACCACAGCACAACAACGCCAAACCGTCACCAGGCCCACTCATCTCCTCTCCCGGGGTAAGTCCTAACCCAGAAGTTCCCGGACGACAGAGGCCACATGCGACCACACAAACACATCCGCCGCCACTTGCAGTTACAGAGGGGAAAATGACTTACTGTTCACCTGGCATGCCACGTCTCTCATTGGCCTTTCCTCTCTCTCGGTCGTCCGTTGTTCCTGCCCTTGCTCCTCCTGGCCCTCCTCGTCCGCAGCTCCCGTCGCTGGTGGCACCACCCCACCGTCATCTGTCGGGCCGTCGACCAAAACCTCGGCCTCGGACTCAAGATTCTCGCTTTGCTCACTTGCACTTATGTTCAGCAAAGAAAGAAAAAAAGAAAGGAGCTCACTATGACAAATAAAAGCCTTTTACTTCAGGGCTCATACAAAGAAGACGGAAGCACAAGATCCCCGGCACAAAACCCCTCGCAAAGGAGAAAAGAAGACAGTCCCGCGCAGTGGAAGCGTGCTGGGCCCATAACCTGTCAGCATAGCCGTGTCCACTGCGCGAGACTGCTTCTTTACTATTATGTGCTAGGGTACAGGAAATTAGGTAAAAGGAAAAACACACTGTCGGTTATATTTATAAAGTTAAACTGAATTTATTGTTGTACAGCCTTGCTGTCCTCTACGTACAAAAACCTTTACCGTCGTTTATATCTGTCGTCTGTACAGGCTGGTAGCTTGTATTCAACTGACTTGTAGACGGATGCGCAGCATCGGTCATATACTTAAGTACTACTATAATTATATGGATGGCGCTCTGTGTAAACTTTACATACAACATTTATACTTCGTCCTAAATTTCAAAGTATCAGTTTGTAGAATTATAAAGTTACTGGTGCAATGAATATGTAACATTTCAAAAAATTTTCTTTCTAATTAGTGCATTTGCCAATTTATCCTTATTGTTTATTATGTCACACTAAAGTTCATATATGCGTAAAAGGAGCTTTCTCTCAATTTGTCTGATGCACGTTTTCTTACGTTGTGCACAGTTAATCAAATAAAAAACACCGCACCTGTATAACTATTTAACGTTATCTTTTCATAATTTCATAAATCTTGAAAATTTATTTACTGGCTTTTGAATTCCTCTGTAATTAGACTCCTTTAACTTGTCCACTTGTCTCCTTCATTCCATCGTTTTCTTTTTTTGTCCTGCACTGTCTTGAGTATGAGCTTCGTTTCCTAAGCATCCATGTAATGCAAAAAAAAAATTAACTTTCACACAGTGCAGCAATGCTAAAACGGTAACGTATCCAGAATTACTATAAAAACATGCAATAATAATTATTTACTTTTTTATTATACTTAAACAGACCTTTAGTACTTGCATCAAAATAAAGTCATGAACGATTATATTTCTTCATACGTTCCTAACAAACTGTATTGGTTTACGTATATGCTAAGAATCTATGTTAAAACTCGATATTTTGTATACAAGCTTACTATGCGCTTAAATAAAAAACTATGTTTTGTAGTGCATGTCTGTACGTAACACTGTTTGATAATAGCAGATAAACAAAGCCAAAACAGCAGGGCATACTACCGTTCTGAAATTGCTGTACATTAATATTGACAGCACTACTGAAACGGCGCGGCATTGGCGAGATGAGGTGACTCCATAGAATATTTTTTTTAATGTTTCTGTCACGAAAAAAGTAAAGGCATTGAAATAACCAGAGAAATTATTTACTGAATTAAATTATAACCACTTCAAATTCAAAATGAAATTCCAAGAGTAATTTGATTAGAATGCAGATAAAGAATTTACCTTAAGAAAATTGTTACTCGTAGTTGATAAACATGCATAAAATTTTCATTCAGATGATTTAAAAATTTGATATGAAATCATTCTTTTTAACATCAAGTAGTTACTACACCTCAATTATTAAGTACATATATTATGTAGAATATTTTATCGAGGACAGCAAAATTTTTGTCACGATATGACAACAAGACCGGAAGTTTGACTTGAATAAAGTTTTTGAATTAACGAATAGTAAACAATATTCACTTATGCCAAAAATTATGTCGCAAACAACAATGACCATTTTACTATTTTATCCAAGTGTATTCAGGTACTTAAAAAACAGACTTTTTTTGACATATTTTAAATTACCGTAGTAATGTGTGTGTGTGTGTGTGTATGTGTGTGTGCGTGTGCGTGATCATTGTATAATTGTATTCTTACTCTAGCTTACTTACCGCTCTACTACATTCCTCTTTTTTTCCCTCATTTTCGTTCTTTTTACGCAAATATGCGACATGCGACATGTTCTCATCAGGCAATTTTGTCATCCAACCTCCTGAAATCTATTTGTAGCAAGTAGTGAACATCTTAAACCTTGTTATCAGGCGTAATAAAAGAACCTCTTCTATTAATCATCTAACTTGCCATACAAACCTTTTAAAACTGATAGTAACTTTACTAACAAGCTGTCTAAGTGTTGACCACCTTTGAAAACGAAGGTCTTGGTGACTGGTAATATTTTGGATTAAAGTACTTACTAACAATCAGAAAATGCAAGATTTCTAAATCCGCTGATTTGTTAGAACCTTTTTACAGCATTTTTACCGATATACCATCTATTTGTACGGAAAAGATAAAAGGAGTAGTTGAGTCAAACAATGCCAACGTGCACAAGAAGCAGCTGTGAGTGCAAACAGAGCCAAGTTTAGTTATCTATTTAATTATACGCATTCATTGGTTGCTATAAAAAAAAACTAGGATAATCCTTAAAGCCTATGTTAAAAACAGCGAATTAAGTTATTTCATGTTATCAAAAAAGTCTAAGAAACATCTCAATATTTTATTACGAGATTTGAAATGGGTCCAAAGCTAGTCGCTTACTCAGAACCACCGATTCGCGATGTGCAGAGGTTCTCAACCTGTATACCAAACATCAAAAATCGCCCTAATTAACCAATGCACAGTGCACAAGTTCATACAAACAGAGTAAACAGCTTGTATATACACGGTAGAACCACATAAGCGTAACCTTACATATCGTTATTTAACAGAAAGAAATGCTCCTCCAAATTCTTACATCAGATAGTGTGACGTTAACAGTAAATATTGCAGACTGGAACAGTGTTAAAAAAAAAATATTTTCTAAGGTTCTTTGATGCCTCTAATACTCTATAAATACGGTAAATAAAAACAAAAACAATCTTCCTAAAAAAATTATGAATAAATAAAAAACTGTACGTAATACGTAGAATAGGCAGTACATATAAAAATTAAAATTAAAAAAGAAAAAGTATTCTTTTTATAAAAACCGTTTTTTCATAATTTATCTGAGTGTTTTAAATGTATAAGCAAAGTTTGAGCGAAAGAACACTTTTCAAAAAAAAGTTATAAACGAAGTAGGCAACTTTTCCCAGTCACCTAATCGGTAATTGACTGACAAAAATCACAGTAGCTTTAAAAGTAAGAATGTTGTTTTTATAAAATTTGTTTTTACAGTTAATCTGAGTGTCTTGAATGTATGGACAGAGTTTTAGCAGAAAAGCACTTTCCAAAAAAAAGTTATTTACAACTTAAGCAGCCTTTCCGTGTCACTGAATCGGCTATAGACTGAGAAAAATACAGAAGCTTTAAAACTGAGACTGTTCTTTTTATATAAATTGTTTTTATAGTTATACTGAGTTTCTTGAATGTATAGACAGAGTTTAAGCAAAAGAGCACTTCCCAAAAAAAGTTATTACCAATTAAGCAGCCTTTCCACGTCACTGAATAGGGTAAAGACTGACAAAAATCACAGAAGTTTTAAAACTAAGAGTGTTGTTTTTATGGAAAAAGTTTTCATAGTTTATTAAAGTTCTTAAATATATGGGGAAAGTTTTAGCAAAAGAACACTTAAAAAAAAAAATAAAATAAACAAACTAAGCAGCCTCTCTAATTCACTAATTAGGCTATTCGCTGACAAAAATCTTAGAAGATTTAAAACTAAGAGTGTTTTTTTTATAAAATTTGTTTTATAGTTAATCTAAGTGTCTTGAATGTATAGACAGAGTTTTAGCAAAAAAGCACTTTAAAAAAAAAGTTCTTCACAATTTACGTAGCCTGTTCACGTCGATGATTGGCTACAGACTGACAAATGTTACGGTAGCTATATACAAATATAATAGTATTTAAGCTACAAAAATTTTGTCAGTCATCAGCTGATTCGGCAACGTAGAAATGCTACTTAATTTGTTTATGAGTTTTTTTTTCATAATGTTCTTTTGTTGAAACTTTGCCTATGCATTCAGGACACTCATAATAACTACAAAATCAAAGTTTATGAAAAGAACAATGTTGGTTGCAAAGCTACAGTAATTTTTGTCAGTCATCAGCCGATTTGGCTGTGTGGAAAGGCTGCCTAATTTTTTTATAACTTTTTTCTGGACAGCGTTCTTTTGCTGAAACTTTGCTTGTGCATTTATGATGCCTATACGAACTATAAGAATGATTTTCATAAAAATAACACTTTTTCTTTTTAAGTTATACTAATTTTGAACATGTTCTGCCTATTCTACGTACTACATACATGTTAATTTAGCGTATTTGTATAGTTCTAGAGGCAACAAAAAAGTTTTGGAAACATTTAATTTTGTTAAAATAACTGTTCCAGTCTGCAATACTTACCGTTAAGTGGAGAAGCAATTCTTTTTGTTAAATAACTATGTATTATATTACGTTTATGTGATTATATTGTATATATACAAGCTCTATACGCTGTATGGACTTGTACACTGTGCATTGATTAATGAGGGCAAGTCTTCATATTTGGTGTTCAGGTTGAGAACCTCTGTAATTTGCGAATCAGTGACTCTGAATAAGCGGCTAGCTTCAGACTTGAAGTTTTAAGTTTACTTAGCAAAAACAAGACATTTTAACAGATTTTTTTTTCAATACGTACCAGAAACATGAGCTGTGGTTCTCATAGGATAAATTCTGCAATTTTCTATAACTTCAACTACTACTTCTTTATAGTCAGAATAAAGATTTATCCAATTTTTTACTGAAAAATATTATAAATAATAACTGTCACATATTTTTTTTCTATTAATACATATTATACAAAAAAAATTCCTAAATAAACTTACACAAAAGGTAAAAACAAAAATATGTTTATTAACGAGAAAATTTTTTGAGATACATGTAAAGCAGACATAACCAAAGCCATAATTTAACTTTCATTCTTAAATAGCATGGACTTTCACAATTGGCATTCTCTCAAGTATAACAAAAAGTTAGTTTGGATGTAAACTGATGGTTAACTACTATTCAATAATAAGTAAACGATGGCTAATTTACTTTTTTTTTTAAATTTAATCAATAAGATAAACATCTAAAAATGCAAAGATCGAGATCCTTTAAGGATCGTCAGGATGTATTTGAAAATTGGAAGGCTTGTGAATAAGATTCATTTAAATTTATAGCATTGCAACATTATTTATAGAATAATTAACTATTTTCATAGTACTTCTTCCTTCCTTCTCTCACTCTTCACGATACTTCTTCCTTTCTTCTCCATGTACATATCCAATAAATAAAATAATTAAGAAGCCATATGTTGAGTGTGTGTCTTAATTTTAATGAAAATTGTCGACGTTTCGCTCCTCACGGAGGCCTTTACAAGATGTATTAACAGCCCCGTTAGAGCAGGTGCCTAAAGCACACAAGCGAAACGTTGATAATTTATATTGAAATACATACACACTCCACATATAGCTTTTTAATTGTTTTAGTAATTAAACTATTTCGTTAAAAAAAGAAGAGCTAGTACTCATTTTTGACACTCCAAAAAATAAATCAAGGCCAAACTCGACAGACTAACCTATTATTCGATGCAAAATGTATAAAACGTATTATATGACTTATAAGGTGCAATCTGATATTCCGTTTTTCTTTCACAATTTGCAATCAATCTCACCCAAACAGAGTCTACTTATCTATTACAGATTCAAAAATTGGTAAAAAATCTTTTTTTTTCTATAGAATATTATACTGAAAAAACTTTCTGTTATATAAATAGTATTTTCTAAAAAGGACACAGTATAATATTACTTTCTAATTAAATCAGTTGTCCACCATGTGGATTAATAGATAGTTTATCAAATTAACAGTTATTAATTAATTTAGTACATTT
Organism: Copidosoma floridanum; assembly: GCF_000648655.2. The sequence goes on along the minus strand of NW_019379770.1, from coordinate 150,956 downwards.
GGACAAAAAAAACATAACTGGCTTAAATTTTTTCTTTTCACGGAATGAATAGAGCTTTGTTTTGGCGAGATATTTCGTAACATGAAGAATCGTACGAAAAAATTGTATCTCGCCTCGCAAGTCTAACATCTGATTTTTCTTTAATTTCGTTTCAATTTGTTGATTGGCAGGGTGTAAAACTAATTTAATTAGACAATAATTTTGTGCCATTAATCGATGTTATTTTTAGCAGAAAGTTTTTTCAATGGAGTATTTTAAAAATAAAGAGCTGTCGCAAATTCGTAAATATTTAACAAGTAATTGTATAAGGATATAAACCAAATCGACGTTATCGATGAATTAGAAAACTTGAATTAACTCTGGATTTTCCAGAACGGTCTTTTCAGTAATAAAAACAAAATTCACTACCCAAAAATTAAAATAACTAAGAAAATTAAGCGCCAAGCACATAAAAACTTGTGACTTTATTGTATATTTCATTCAAATTCGAAAACTTTGAAACATTAGATTGATTACCTACTTAAAATGAGTAGTATTCTTCATAGAAAAAGATTAGTTTTTTAAAACAACTTGTAGACTTACGATTGCAAACGTAGACACTTTAGACTTCGGCTTTTTGAAGATTTTAACAATTTTCTAGAACTTTTAAATTAATAGAATCTCAAAAGTATTTTATATACTTGTATAGTAGCCGTTACAGAATATCTCAAAATTTTCTTGATCAGATCTATAAGAAAGATTATAATGATTGACACTGTCAAAGATGACAGCATGCTTTAAAGTATCCATACTAAGTTAGGTTAGGAGTCATCGTATTTAAAACATACGCTGGATAATGATTTTTTTTTGTAGTTATCTATACTACTTATATAGTCGAAAGTTGGAAACGTTCCGTCATTTACGTAGAATGTCAAAAAACACACTGAAATTAAATCAATGTATAATATGTAGTAATTTAGGCTCGTATTAATTAATAAAATAAGCCTCATATCTACTTTCTTTAATTTACTCAAGATGAATTTTTAACAATTAATAAGTTGGGATGTCACTATCATGAACTATTTTATATAAGCTTTCTAGTCATAAAACATTGATAAGTATGTTTTTCAAGCAAAAAATAATATGTTGTTTGCATGTAGATCACAAACAATAGTTACAATTAACGCCAAGAGTACGGTAACTTATAGGACTTAATTTTTTACTCTAGCAACATTAGGATTCTCAATTAAATATTAGATACGGTAATTAAAACTTGTAACTTATAACGTATAATTTTTTGGCATAATAATTATAATTTATTTCCTTCAAAAAAAGTTTTAAACGCTTTGAATTGATTTCCATCTGCATTCAAACTTTGAATATTAATTTGATTTGATTTTATTTTAGTCTTCTTGTATTATTTTATCGTTTTTTATTATTTATTTTTCACTTTAAAACGAAAGTTTTCAATTATTGTTCTTATAAAATGCTTGTCATTTTGTGCGAAACTTGTTACAGTTAACCTTTAAGTTCTCTAACATTATAATTCAAATAAAAATACGTTGTAATACGGATTGTACCGATCAGTCGACACAAAACAGTCAAAAAATTTTTTTTGTGGCTACTTCAGGGCATGCAGTATATACTCGAGAGTTTTAGCTTTACTTTAGCCTTACTGACTACTCCAGTTTAATGATTCGTAATAAATCATTTTATATCGCATTTAGTATTAAATAAGAGAAAGAATTGTCAAACTGTTACTTTAAGGAATCATTGAGTACAAATTTGTTGCAATCCATGGCAAACGAATAGAGATAAGTAAAATCTTGCAATCATTTGAGAGTACTAAGGTACCTATCGTAGAAAATGTAAATATCCTCAAAAAGTAATGCACTATATAACCTAGAATTCAAACAAAACTTTAAAAATAATAAGATGAATAAGAATCTTCTTATCGTTTTTGTTAACATGTATAGTTTGAAACTGAAGTCTTATATTTACCTATAATACGTTACCTACAAATCTATAAACGTCAAGTAAATTCGTTTTTCAAATTAAATATTAACAGAAATCACAAGGAGACGTGCATTAGACTAATTTAAAAGTTCTGTTGAAATTCCAGGTCATTCAATGCATTACTTTTTGAAAACAATACATTTTATGTAATAGGTATTTCAGTGTAATGTTTATCAACGATGGAGTAAATACAACAAAGCTTAGGTATATATCAAGTCATGGTTGAAGCTAATCTCCTACGAAAAAAATTGCAACAGAAAGACAACATTAAAGAATGGCGGATGACAAGCAAAATATGGACAAAGGAGTCACAGGTACCCTACCACCAAGAAATATAACTTCGAGTAGCAACATGAACACTCTATGACAATAATGGTTTTAAAAATTTTACTGCAGTAGATAAACTAGGCCGATACCAGCACAAGCCAAATTCAGCAAACGCTCCCCTTTCTGCTTACGTGGGTGACCGTTCGCGGACAGCCACTACTCGACATGAAGCACTAGGAGTTGTGCACAGCTTCCTTCTATCCGGTTAGCTTGTAGAAGAAAGTGTTGTTTTATGTGTATGGATGAGAGTGCTAGCCATACGCTCATATCTGTGAGGTATGGCGAATAAAAAAGCCTTGCATGTCTACCACATATTCCATTTTATCCTTTTTTCATGTGAAAATCTTGAATTATTGTTTGAATCTTTCATAACTTCCACGTTTAGGAAATGTTGATTTATAGTTAAGAACTTCTTTGTTAGTTTTTTCAACTAAGATTTTTTATTTCTGTCATCATTATCCGTGGTTGAGAGTTTTTGATATTTAATATCAGTAGTGAATTTGCTAATGTTAGGCTTGTGAGACATGTTGATCAATTAGTATCTTTTTCATCAAGATGATTTTTTTTACTGTAGGAAATATTGCAATATTTATGATCTTTTGATTTTTACCTGGATTCTTCTTCTTTTCATTTCTCAGCGTGTTTTTTCTCAAACTTTTTCCACTCTGCTAGTCTTTGCTTATTCTCTTCTTTTTTTTTCGTCAAACTTCTCTGACCTTTCTCCATGGTGGTTAACAGATAAATGATGTTTTAAGTATTATGCATCGGGTTTTATAGCCTCACACAAGTTTTTTACATCCCCACTCGTTGAACTGTACTGTACGATGCGATCGTGTAAAATTAAGCAGTAAGCTAAAGTACTATCAGGAAAATTGTCGTGAGATTCCAATTTCTAATTGTACATTTACAGGAGAATTTTTTAATGACTCGTTTTATTTAGAGCATCCAAGGACAATCAAAGGTATAGCATGTTAAAATTAATATTTGCTTAAAAAGGATGCACGATATTCATCACAACATGAAATCTGAAAGCTTGCATACATGTCATATAACAATGAAAAATGATTTTTTGTAGTATTAATATTAAGATCCCTATAAGAAAAACATTTTGAAGTTAAACACAGTCTTGCATTTCTTATATTGCAATAATTAAATTGGCCAGAATTTACACCTCTCTGACTTTTATGATACGTCTGGAAGGCTAATATAATACAGCACGGCTTATTTAACTAATTGGGCGTTTTGACCGTCCAAATATGTTTTCATGTAGTAGGTAAAAGTAGATATTCAGAAAGTTTTCAAGTTCGAAAGCTCATAGATACAAATTCATCTTTCTATAAATAATTAAGTAGACGAATTTTATGCGCACATGACTTTACAACATTGGGCATGAAATATTCTACTTCTAATGTTAATATCTTGAAGTCTTCCTAAGTTGCCAAGTTCATGCTTTACATTAATAACTATTGTACGATAGTCTTCAGCAAAACCAAAAATCATAATGAGAGAAATCAAGAGATCAAAGTAGCCGTTATGATTAATTATATCAAGTTTATTCGAAGTAACAAGCCGACCAACATTTTTAGTTAATACGTCTTGATCAGGATTGAGCGTCAGCCACTTTTTAATGAGAGTTGCCGAACTTACATTTTTACACTAATCTATCTCTATATCGTTTACCTCATATCTTATTTCTTCGAATAAATAAAGGATAGCATTGTTTACTTATTTAGTATTTTCAACCGTTGTTGTACCATCTGCTTTGACTAACCTTTCATCAATATGTAGAGAACTGTGAAATGATAGCAGACATAGGTCTTGATGTTGAATTGATATAAGAATTTCATTACTAATATTATATGTTGATGATGCATATGGTTTATGATAATGAATTTCGTAGTGAGTGATAGACTCATCAAACGTTACAAGAGACTGAATGCTTAAAATGTCATCAATCTTTGAGGTAAAAAATTTGAGCGTTAGTTCATCCCTTTTATTTTTATGCCAATACTTTTTAGAAACTGTATGTTTTGACAAGACACTTTTTAACGATTCCATTGTCTTTTCTGACGTCTGGATGATTTGAAAGCTTGCCACCGACTAAGCGTAGCAGTACGTATCAAGCTGTTTAAATACTTTTTCTGACTATAAATAATATTCATTACGATGAAGGTTTAATGTGTAATATTATCGTTATGACTTCTCAACAAAAATGAATTAAATAACTATCTTGATTAACTACGCGTAGTTGTAAGTGATCTATGACTCCTTCAATGAAAGGTAAGTAAATTACTTGGGATGGAACTTTAATATTTGTATATCCTGGTGGTACCGCAGAAAAAAATTAATGAATTGTATAAACTTTTTTTCTGTTTATCTCATGTATTTTCGTTAGTGATACTGCACTCAACTCGTAATGCATTAACCTTGAGAATGGATACAGGTAAGTCAGAATCATAAGTCAAGTAATCTTGCAGTACTTGTTCGGTAAAACACAGTAGTCGCCCTATAGAATATTTTGGTCTCAAATTAATAGTGTGACTACACCTTATAACACAAATACACTACTGCGCATATTATTATTTGGTTTGATTCTGATACTTTTATTTTTCGGTTATAACATATCTTCTAAAAATGATCCATTATCTTGAATTTCATAACTGCCAGTTGGAATAACTACTACTTGATCCACCACGTAAGATTCATTGTTATTTACGGCAATATTAGGAATTGAACTAAACGTTAGGAGTTCTACTAAGCCAGGAACATATTGGTGTTTTGGTGATGATCCAATAGGTGAAAAATATTGCGCATATAGCGTAGAAAAAGTACCAGACAAACTGAGTGTTAATGTTTCTTCTCTATACGTCAATGTAAAGCAGAGCTTTTTGTATTATTTCAAGTCCTTATCTACGTTCTGACAAAAACTTTAAGCACAAATAACCATAGTTGTAAAAGTAAAGTAACAGAATTCAAAAAAATTTGAAATTTTTACATGTTGAACATCACACTAACTCTACCCTTAAGGTAATGGATTAGTTGAGAGAGCAGATTTCAGGTTTTATTAAATTGAAGAAACATTCCTTAAGTTCATTTACAGGGATCTTTATATCACATGTGTTTAAGCTATTTCGGTAGGGCTTTTCACCGACTTCCCCCCACTGCACCTGCAAACTTCTAAATACTTGAACATGGACTTACTTTCATCAATTTATACATGTCATCTAAAAATCAATTAGATAAAGTTCATACATATAAATAATCAATAATAGTATGTAGTAATTATATTAACTAGTTTATAATATTATTATAAATTGATTAATATTAATTTTATTTTAATCTATTTGTAAGTATAAAGTTCTTGATGTACTGTGTTTATTAGTTTAAGTTACTGTTTAACTATGTATATTTTGTCTCTTATTCTTTGTGGGGGGGGGGGGCGATAATTAACCGAATGTATTGACAGCTCGGACGAAAACAAATCCAGTTCAGATTTTTTAATGTTATTTTGAATGGGAAAATCTGAACTGAGCTTGTTTTCGTCCAAGGCGTCGATACACTATGTGCACAAAAATAATACAAAATAATTATGAAGCAAATTCAATGTATATTTAAATGATAATATTATATAAAAATATAAAGACTTCGAATTGATACATTCATAAAACTTTTAGCGTAAACATAAAAAATGCCAGTTATAAAGTTTCATTCAAACTCAATCGAAATGAATACTAAATGAAATATTAACTAAAGACTTGATATTATATTTTGCAACTTGCTGATTAATATGTAAGGATCATTTCTTCAAATAAAATATGGTAACTTTACTGTTAAAATTGAATGTAAATTTTAAATTAATCAGAAAACAATTATCTCTTCTTCGGTATCAATAAACGCATAAATTATAATAGAATGCCTATTCTCGGTTGGGTCTCATACGAGATAAAGAAATTAAGCATAATTTTGCATGCAAACTAATAAATTAAAGCTCTGGTTAGTTTAGAGGAACATATAACAGATCTTAACACTAAATTCGCCGTAGCTGTATCGAGTGCGCAAAAGAAAAGTAAATATATTCGAATGCACGATCTTTTGATTCAATTTTCTCTGTGTATTAACTACTAATAATTTTATTATTAACATCAATCCCTCCACCATATATACCCTATTAGACTGATGAATTTATTTTACTTAATAATTATAATACATAAGAAAAAAGAAAAGGAATGTAATTGTTGACGCGTCACAGAATTAATAGGGTATGTCAGCTAGATGGCACGGTACGACGATAAAAAAAGAATCTCCATAGAATCGCAATAAAAAATAGGCATAAAAAACAAAGACGAGTACGTCGAAGAAGCCATTACGAGGGATTTATTGCTTCAGCAACGAGGAATCATCACGAAGACGACTCGCTCACTCATTTCATTCGCTAATTAAAACACCCCCTTCTACTTACGAATACCAGAAAGAGGAAACCAAGCAGAGGCGAGAGGCTTGAAGTCAAGGTGGCCTTGCTTCTCGAGGGAATTAAAAGAAAAACCAACGTTTATGTATCCATTCATTATCCATTTAGAAAGCAATTTTCAGAACAACTGTTTGATTAAAAAGTTTTGTTGAAATTGATATTATTTTAACAATTAAATATTAAAACTTCAACTTTACTCATAGTATTGAAAATAATTCTAGTAATTCAAATTTAAAACTTTTTTCTGGTAATCAAGACAGCAGGCATCATGACTTTTAACATCATAATAATGTTGGAGTTAAGGGAAAACTAAAGAAAATTATGAACAAAATTATTTCAATTAAAAAAAAAAGTTGTTATATAATATAAACATTACAATTTCTAATAAAAACCAAAAATTAATTGTGTCATGAATAATGAAATAAGATCGAAAAATAGTAGTTTAGGAAAACAATGTGTCAACGAAACAGATACAATTAAAAATACTACACACAAAAAAACTTACATAAATAAACTATTCTGGTGAAATGAATGTTAAATTCGGATTTTGTTCAGCAATTTTGGCAAAGTGTAAGACAGAAATGTAATTGTTGTAATCGTGGAGGAATATTTTCACCTGCTTTAAGTCTGTATGATAAAAAATCAATGCAGTTATTGCTAAACGCTGATGATTTTACATATTTTATTGAATATTACAATAATCTTTTCTCTTTTGCATTATTCAGTGCAAATCTCGTAAGTGAAAAAAAGCTACTTATAATTTAAAAAGTCAAGGTTAAGTTTATCATATGATACATAAATTTATTTTAAACAATTGAGATAAACATTCTTACAGTGAATTATATTCAAGATGACGACTTCACTTCAGTAGAAAAACGTTTAAAATAATACCAAATAATATCTAAGCAACATAATAAAATACTAACACAAATGACGAAACAAAATCCATATGAAAAAATTATAAACATTTAAATCAAATTGCAAACATAGAACGTCTTCAAAACTATAAAATTAACTTTTTAAAAAACATAATCAAAATCATTAGTACAGTAAACCTGTAACAAGAGAATGTGGAGATAAAATTGTTTAAAAATCATAAAATATTGGGACTTAAAAGTGTATCAATATGATATACAAAATAGTGTACAAATAGTTGTATAGAAACACAAAATCTAACGTTGCATTACTAATATTTGTAGAGAACTTCTTATCAACTGAGCAGTAAGATTGTTTGTTCTATACTTTATGCTGAAAGATTAACGCAACATTTTTTTTCATGCATTTGTTATGATAGAAAGTTAAACGATAAACTTTTTTCTTAATAATCACAAAATATTAAGGAGTAAGTGTTTCCATGGTCTAGGTTGTATGATGCGTAGTGCATCAAATAGTTGAAAAATTTTTAAAGTAATAAAGTAGGAAACATTTTCATTTAACCTCCAACATTCACTGGTGGTGCAAGGCATTTGCAAAAACGTTACCAAGATGCAATGGCAATAATGCGTAAATTCAGAAAACCTTATTTGTTTCTTACAGTTACATATAACTTAAAATGGAAAGAAATGAAGAAAGTTTTGAAAAAATTTTCTAAAGGTACCACTCCTAATGATCTACTGAATATCAGTCTCAGATTATGTCATACAAAACTAAAATCCATATAAGATGATATAAGCAGGCAAAATACTTTCGGAAAAGTTATTTCGTACGTTTACACAATTGAATTTCAAAAAAAGGCCTACTAGGCTTACATTATTGTTACGTTACATATTAACGATGAATTATTAACTACTACAGACATTGACAACTATATTTCACCAAAAATTTCACTTGATTCAAACATCTTTGATGAAAAACTCGTTAGGGATCACACAAAAAATTGTAGGTTTTCCTTGTCTCACTAATATAGAAAGCATAGTCACTAAAACCGTTGTAATCACTAACCACGAAAACTATTTAACCAATCTGACTGAAATTTTGTACTTACATTCCCTACTTAACTATCAGTCTCATCGATTTTTTTGAAGGGCCACTGAAGTTTAAACTACCTTGCCAACAATTACATTTTTACTATACTTTCCGGACGATTCGTCGACTAAAAAACTGCGTAATGCCAACCACTTTTAAACCAAGTCAGTCATTCATTGGCAGACGTCACGAGCGGGGATGTTTGAAGCAAGGCTGGGAACCCTGGTGACTGACAACCCTATGTTACATTTTCCTCTTAACTCTAAGAATTTAACCAGGAATCACCGATAATTTCTAAGGTATGCGCTGGGCAAACCTAACAGCTATAAAAAAAAAAAAAAAAAAACTTAAGCCTATGGGACAGTCGCTAACGGGCAAGCACCACGAACCAATCTCCCCATCTTAGATCACCAAAACAACTAAGTCTGCAAAAAAGAAGGTGCTTTAGACAATAACGTCTTCGGCGTAGTACAAGGAGACGTTGGAAAAGAGCTCTATAAATAGCTCCAAAGCTTTAGACTTTGTAATGTTTTTTTCGACCAGTCTGGTGCTACAACAGTAGGCCAAAGAAGATCATCCTGGAAATCTAGGTAGTCACGTTTGCAAGAAACTTCAATCAAGATAGAGTTTACTTTAGAAGCTTTCCATTCCTTTTGAGGGCCATCAGACGTTGAACTACTTTGCCAACAAATATATTAGAACTTAACAAATTCGACAAAAAACAGCCTTCATGGCTCATAAAACTCTTAACCATGCCAAAAGTTGCAAGAGGGCAAATTGAAAGAAGAATTTCAAATGCATCTAATGAATAAAATTTTAAGCGACAAGAAACTTACACAGAAGATTTATCGAGACTGAAACAGCAGCGTCAAAATCGATCAATAAGGAATCCGTTCCGTGAGAGATCAGCTTTTTATTGTACCCTTACAGTCATCTCTTAAATTTTCTATATTTTTAAATAGGTAGAATATGTATTTTTGTGGCGATAAAAAAATGTAGAGATTAAGCTTCAGGACTTTGTTGCTCTGGTAATAAAGTTGTAAGGTAAGAGAAAAAATTTTTTTTATTTTTCGTGAATTTTAAATCTTTGTAGCTTTTAAAAATAGCCCTTTTCGTTGATTATTTGGGAGAAACTGAAAATAAAAGGCCCTTCAGGGCCAAAGAATATTTTGTGGCATAAGAAACGCACGGTACTTTTTAGCATTTTTTTTTATTTTTGATCTAATAAATTGTATGGATTCCGATCAAATATGTTCTGAATAAGTAGATTTTTGTTCTGAGAAGTGTTAGAAATAGATGTTAAATTTTTAACTATAAACATTTCATATTACATGTCAAAACACTACGGTGTCTCATTTAGTGTGTCTTATGGGGGGCCGCTTGTATCGTTATATACTTTGATCCTTTAGTTAAAACTGGGTGAGGTGTAATTCTGGTAAGATAAAAAATCTGTAACTTTACTTGCCACACATACACACACGCGCGCGCGCGCTTACTTAAACACATCCACTGACACTTATCTGTATAACTTTAATGCACTCATGCACACTAAAATGTTTTGTTATATGTATATTCATAAACAAACAGATTCTAAAATTATTCGATTTATACTGATGCATAAAATAATATATATTATAACATGTTTCTCCTCTCTTTAATTTCTTATTTTCACATCAAAGAAGCATCTAATGGTAAACAAAAAATTCCTAGATACTTTTTAAGACAGAGCACTACTTCTACATATTTACCATTAATTTTTAAATATCCAGAATTATGAAGAGAATATTATAATTATTTTAATTCTTGGGTGACATACAAAATATTAAAAATAATCTGTATCTTTGATTTTTCAAAGTTACTGTTTGAAGCAACTGTTTCAAAAAATTACGATCATTTTTCCATGAGATCGAGAAAATTTAAAAACGTGATAAACCAAATACTTAGCGATTATTAAATTTATAATTTCTACAACTTTAAGCATGTTTCTAAAATTTGCTAGATGCATTTCTCCCAGTTTCTCAACTTGACATTTAATATTTGTACTGTCACCATGACAAAAAAATGTATTTTTCATCTAATTATACCTCCCAAGACATTAGATGCTATGTACTAGTGCCTGATTACATTCAATTTTATTAACACTAACAAATTATAATTGAAATAGTTCTTACGAGAGTCATTAAAGAGTTTTATGAGATCTTATAAGAATCTTACAAAAAGATTAAAATACTGTGGTATTCTATGATTTACACTTGAATAGTCAACTCCATGGCAAAATCCCCGAACTTTTAATGCATCTATAGCTGTTTCTTTCTTTGCTCATGAATATCTTACCTATTGGCTCCAAACGTAACATGAAAAATTTCATTCCTTATTCTATGTCTTTATTTTTTTTATGTATTATCTTATGCGCAGATAGTTAATCATGTTTGTTTGAAAATAATTGTATCAAAGTGTAGAGACTAGCATATGTCTCCTACATGTATGTACCTTAACGTTAATGTAAAAATATCATTATTTTATTATAAAGTATGTGCAGCGTTGACGGACTCTTATAGTCAACGCTGTCACTTGCGTGATGAGACCATATCCAACATGAAATCCACAGATTATCTTGGAAATAAATGTAACAAAGAAGATGGACTGTACTTTTGCATACCTATACAAGATGCAAGAATCTGCTATACGGAGTATGTTATGCACATTTCATACCGACTTGGGATTAAAAAATGGAAAGTACGTTATTTACATCTGTTTATATATAATCTGTTCACATCATCAAGAATTTAGAAAGAAGGTATAAATTATTGTAGACTATCCAAAACAAAATCATGGATAAACAAAATGATGAAAACACAGCGTGTACCTTTTTCTATAACTTAGAAGACGTTAAGAATTAAGGGGTTGTGGTTATTAACAGTAAGGTTGTAGGGGATTGAATAAAATCTGTGGGGGTACTTAAAAGGGTCTCTTGACGATGGGGCTGTGAGAGTTATTTATAATACTTAAAATTTCATTAAAATAAGCATATTTTGACCTTAATTTGCGTAGTGTGGTAAGAGGGATATTATGTAGCCCAGCACGAAAATGCTATGAATTGCAGGATGGCATATTCTCTGTTCCATTTTCTGACTAATTTATTTATGCCTAACATATATTGTATAGTTTTCAAGACGAAGCTGTCCACACTCTTCTTCTTCCTTTATCTTCCTAGCCCCTCCTTGCCTTCTCAGCTTCCCTCAAAATAACGCAAAATTCCTTAATTAATTCCTTAAAATTAATCCAATGAGATTTTAGATCACCCTCCTTTATCCCCCCCTTGCCAGCTCTTGCCCCCTTTTATTTGTTTGCTCCCTCACATCCCTCGAAAACAATAAAATATTTTAATTAGTTTTACTCTCCTCGATGCCTCTCACATTGTTTGAGCCCCTTTACCCTCCCCCTCCCCCTTAAAAAGACTTTTCATCTGCTACTCCTACGCTTAAAGAAAAGACATTGCAAAAACGTACATAAAAAAAAAAAATAATGTAAAAAATGCTATTTATCGTTAAATTTTACAGATTATTTTTGAGTGCTAAAAGATTTAATGTCATTTTCAGCTTATTAAAATAATTATCAAACAACATTTTAAGTCTTAGCATATATATAGTTTAGTTACAAAAGGGTTATTGCACAGAGTGCGCAGGATGGTGGACAGGAAGCTTATACCGACAAAACAATTGCAAGGATCATTAATATATTGGAAATACTGAAATTATGCAAAAATTTTACGATTTGTTTTTATAATAGTTCAATCGGTATGTAAAAAATACTACCAACAGTGAATTTCAGAGTTAAGAGCGCTGATATTACAACCTATAAATGAAGGCTTAATTCAGCTATTTGTAGACACAATTTTAAAACACAAAAATAAGAACTACAAGAAAGACTAAAACAAATTCAAGAAAGTAAAATTAAAATTTTATTAAAACGTTCTTTTTCTAAATCATTCAAGATGTTACGTGCAATGTTAAAATAAGTAAGAATACGTTAACAGATATACTTTACTAAATTTTTTTTCCTGTGTACTACAAACGATAAGCATTCGCGTAAATATATTGTAATATAATTTGACGCTCTTGCATAAAGTTTTGGTTCTTTGGCTGCTTTACATACTTTTTGTTAATTTTATATAATTTCAGTATAAAAATTTGTTACAATATAGTTTTATGTATGATTTGTTAATAAATTTTTACATTAACTCAGATGTATTGCTATGAAACGCTGATTTCCTTTTTATTCCTAATTAGTTTATCAATGGTGATATTGACCGGGTAAAAGAATGATACATGATAAAATTATACTTAGTCGAAAAGCAATAAACAAACTTACGGAATCTGTATGCAGCAGACCTTACGAGTCTCTCTATTCACAACTTACCACATTAAATGGTAATGAGCGTCTAAAGTTTTTTTTTTTTTTTTTTTTATTTCATTTTTTTCCCAGGTTACCATGACAGCACTTAGAGGCTAAGTCGCCGGGGCCACCCACTCACCACCTATGTGTGGTGGTGTATTGCTGCACCTATTTTCCGACGCTTTTACTGATGTTATACCTAATCCATGGGCACAGTGCGAGTATCTCCGGTGAAGCATCTTGCCAGTTGAGCTGATACTCTCTGCCCCAACGGTGCATCGGGTCCACTCGCCACTGTGTAGCCTTTCCCCGGAGAAGACTCCATATTTCAGGACGTCCACTCCTCACCCGTTAAGCCGGCACTGTCTGCCGAAGCATCGGATTCAGGCTAATTAGCATAACCGGAGAAGTCCTATGTTTCAGGGACCACTCCTCGCCAGTAAGGCCAGCGATCCCTGCCTGGCGTATCGGATTCGCTAATCCCCATAGCTCCTAACACTGTTTCGCATTTATCCAGGCTCAAAGACCTGTGGGTAAAGGAAAAGACCCTGGAATTACTCTGAAGGAAAATTCCACGAAAAAACCCATCCTGAAACAGCCGGGGTTACATAGGAACTTTTCTCGATGAAAACAGTTTTTGAAAAAATCTGCATTCACCGAGAATCGAACTTACGACCCCTAGAATAGCGTTGTGTCAGTAATAAGCACGCTTACCACTGAGCCAACGCCGCTCGTTGAAGTTTTTTTAAATATTTATGGTTTGAGAATATGAATTCTAATTTTTTCTCTGATTACAATTTTTGATGGATTTGAAAAAAAATTATATCGTAAAAACGAAAAAAGTAAAAATTATTTGAATTAAAAAAATAATCGTGTCGAATAAAAATCTTCAAGTAAGAGAAAACGTAATGATTTCTTTTTTCGTTGAGGTTCGTTTATTTTAGATATAGAATACCTAAGATGATAGTTGTCACTGAACTCAAAGGTTACAGTTTATTTATTATTTCTAGTTTAAAACAATAATTTTTTTATCAGTTTGTGTTTAAAGCAAATTCAATAATTTAATTCTTAAATGCGAAAACAAAACCACGTCTTTCTTAGACCGAGAAGTATTCAACAAAATTCTCTTCCTTTAACTATTGTTTAGTTGTTTCTTACAAAAAAATTTCTATGTACAAAAACTTATCTACGTTAAATCTTGTCTTACATTTGTAAAGCTTTTTTGTAAAATAACACGAGCCTCATCTATACAGTTTAATCTATTTCTACTTATTTTTTCTATATTTTGATCCTTTTAAAATGGTCATACTGTTACGTCCAAACTTCTAAGCAAAGGGTGAAACTCGTTGATTTGTTCGAAAAACAAATTATTTAAATTTTTGTTCGTTAGGAACCAACCATCGACCCAAAGGCCTTATTTGCTCTGACTTACAGAATACTTTGCTTTTACATCGTTGACTGTTCGTTGTGGTATTAGATTTCACCGAGCGATATATATGGAGTGGTGTTAATATGTTATACGCCGAGCCGGCGTTGACCAGCTGTTTGAATTTATATCTTATGTTATGCAGTAGTAGCATATTTTATTCGACTCTTTATCTCGGATGCTTGTAAAGGTCTTTGTCATACTTTACCTATTTACCTTTTTTTTGTATTTAATATATTAATCAAAGTAAAAATTATGTTCCTATCAATTTAAGTTTTAAATTTTGATTTATTCAACTAAAGAAAATTAATTTAATCAACAACCAAGTTATAATTTATCTGATGATTTAGTAAAATTGGTAAAGCTAAAGATAATAGATTTTTACAAATAATATAGATTATAAAATTTCAAGTTCGCATTTACAGTGTTTTAACAAACTGTATTTTTTCTTAACTTAACTTACTTTCATGATCGTTTGGTTAGCTGCTGCTTGCGCGCTAGCAGTCGCAAGATCTTACAAGGTTGACCGCAACGATGATTCTAATCCTACACGACAGTACTCGTGGCGATGATAATAATTAGGCTGCCGCTTTTAACATCAGAACCCAAGTTGACAGTCCTGTTTTCTTGTTCCTGTTTAATTCACTTTTTAGGCGAGTCTACAGTGGCCTGGTTTGCTTGAGCTTTTTTTACACAGCTCAGTCATCGAAAATTTGCTTGGATGTACTAGTATCGAACACATTCTTAGATGTACTAGTGCGAATTGATGTTGTAAGATGAGCGCTTCGTTCGATTGTTTGGAGATTGCACTCGTAGTTCGAGTTTTGCGAGGGTAGCATGTTTTAAAAGAAGTTAGTTATACGTAATGCGATTGCAGAAGCAGGTGTACTGCTCGATGTTTGGAGATCGCTGAGCATTCGCTATTTATAATTTTAAAACGAAACTCTGTGTTTTGAAGTGATAAATACGAAGTAAATGAAATTGGATCTGAAGCATTCTTAAAAGTTATATTGTGGTCACACTTTTTGAATGTTGAAAGTTCTTTAGTATGATGCAGTACTTGTTCAAGCCATGTGGGTACATTTTTCTACTTGAAAAATTAAATTCTTTGAAAAAAATTTTGGATGGACATTTCAATTTTTGATTGTCAGTCGTTTACGTGTTCGAAAAATCTGATAATTCTTTTAAATGCTTCTTATTATGGTAGTGCTGTAAGTTTAACTGATTTTTAAAAAAATATTAAGCATTTTTATTACTATATTTCATAGTTCCTCACAGCATTCTTAAAATAAAATGGAAAAGGACCTTGCAAAATCAACAAAACACGGAAAAATTCCCGAAAAATGTATTTTAAATTAAAAAGCTTGAAATTCAAAGAAAAATTAGAGATCGGAATTAAATTGCTATAAAAATAACAAATATTATTTTTCTAAACATCATAAACCTTTTTTCTTAACTAATTTTAAATATAGTTCGAGAAACAATATCATTTGGAAGTTTGAGGGTGCGTAACAACATTATTTATGAAACATTTAAAGCAACTGTCATGGCGTTTAGCAGAGATTGATCTATAATTTAATTATATTTTCGAGAAAATCAGCGGCGTAGTTCTTTGTTTTTAATGAAAACAATCATTTGTTTTCTTGTTACTTTCAAAAAGTATTTAACGTAACAAAAGTTAGGAAAAGTGTACGCATGATATATACTATATACTTCTACATATAAATTAAATCTCCTAATCGAAAGATATATCTTGTTACTCACATGAGGTATAAATACAGCAATATGATAACACTAAAGGAATACCATTCTATAAATTATTGTTTGATTTAATGTTTATTCAGTTGGATACTGACTAAACAAACATATTTTAAATGGAACGTGAGCAAAATGAAAATTTTTTTTTGATTGATAGTCCTGAATAATTAACTAAAAATCAATTCAAACAATAGTGTAACCGTTTTATAAAAATTAGAATCTGAAAAAATGAAATAAGGAGAAGTGCTTTTAATTTTATGAGAGAAAGCCTCCATGAGTCTCAAGAAGCTATGAAAATAATGGATAGGACATCATATGATACCTGTAATACGACAATTTTCTTTAGAAACAAATAGATTGTTTTAGAGGGAGATTTTTGTCAAATACTGCCTGTTTTGAAAAGAAGTGCAATAAGTATATTAATTAGAAATCTGAGTATATCAGATGGTTTCCGAAATTGTACGACATTAAAATTAACTTAGTTATTCAATTGTAATGATGAAGCATAAATAATACTGGGTAAGAAGAAAAATATCCGTGTACTACCCCCTACCATCAGTTGATAATTTTACATTTCTAACAAATTTTTTATTGTTATTCCACTTAACCTTGAATAATGGTATGATTTTCTGTTTACTAAAAAAATTATTTGTCATACAGTTTTATAGCACTTTACACGTCAATAAGTTAATCTAAACTAAATGTTATTTATCATGTATTGTTGTAAAACAATTTATATTGTTAAGTTATTTGTAACAATTATAAATGTAAGTAGATTTCCACACCGCTAATNTTTTAATCTAAAGGTAAGTGGAAAGTTTTGCAACTAGTCATTTTTTTCGGTGGTCGTAATAATACAATGCCAGTTTAGGATATTGACAAAATTTTTTTTCTTTGTTATACAAAGTAATAAATTCATGAATTACATGAAAAAGTTCTTTTTGACTACTATAAATTTACATTTTTTCATCTTGGCAAAGTATTTTGGTATCCAGGTAAGGGTTGCTAGTGGCATGAATTCCAAACTAAATATTAAAAAAATTATACGTGTCTTAAGATTTTTGTAATTATACGTATCAATTTATAAGTGTTCAATTGATTTAAACATTTTGATTTTATTCACTAAAAATTGCTGTATTGCCGTGAGTTAATATAAAGTAAATGTTATTATTTCACATTTCACAAATAACAATTTGTTGTATTAAATACGAAAGTCATCAAGGATTTAATAAATAACCAACTGTACTTCTTAAACAACTTTTAACAGAAATCTTTGAAACAAGCTAAAACTGTATAATTACTCATTGAACAACTAAAGTAAACGACCGACTTTACAAAAAAAATGAAATTTAATAAGTGAATAAAACATTATCATGACGTATATTAAGCTTAAAACATTTTATTTACTAAAAATCTCATTAGAAAAACCTAATTATTTTTTATTTTTCAATTGTAAATTTTTTTTTTAATCTTGCAAGAACTATAATTAGAGAGAAAATCAGAACAAAAGTTTTTATACCGTAAATGACAGTGAATAAGGAAAATGCATTTTTTAAACCTTTTGTTTTATACACAATAGTAGTTTTCGTATTGCCATGGGCAAAAAGTAAAAAATTTTCGCCGGAAAGGTGGGGCTTTCGTATGTTTATACCCAAGGTGCGAACGCCGTTTTTCTTTCTGAAGGCTGAAAAAAAAATTTAACCTAATGAAATAATGGATGAACTTAAATAGTTTCACCTAATATATATTGAGTGGGGCTAATATGGGATCCATAGGTATATGAAGATTAAGGGCATCCTAAGGGAAGCCGAAGACCGGTTATGTGAACAATTGAACCTAGTGTTACATGGAAACTGTGGTCGTTGAACCTGATTTTACAGGAAGGCTGAGGGGGTCAAAGAGTATTAAAGAAGAGAGCGGTGCTGAAACGGGCCGAGATGGATTATTTAAAAAAAAGTAACTTATAATTTGTGTATTGATAAACTAATTTAATTTTATCTTGTATTGAGAGATTTGAAAAAAGGCTTGTGATGGGCTTAAAGAAAACTGAGAAATAGTAAGAAGAGGTTGAGAGAAAAGAATTAATGTTTTCCTCATCAAAAATAACCAAAGAAATTAAAAAGTTTCATTTTATTGTGAAGGAGTCTGAGATGCGGCTAAGAAAAGTGAAGGGGGTATGGAATTACTTTCTAAGACCACTAAATAATATAGGTGTATATGTGTATCTTCTTATGTTGTATAGTTATGAGGTGAGGCTTTCAACAGAACATATCTTTACTTTCAATTGAAAATTTCTCCCTAAACAGCATTTTCTGTTTCTGAATTATTGTCACATTTAAATTGCATAAATGTTCCTTCTTTAGTCTCGCATTTTAGTAAGAAAACATATTATCTGTTTAGGAGAAAATTGAAGCTTTCTTAAGTATAAGCCTATTTTATCAAAATTTTTCCCTCAGAATTTTTTAATTATTATTGTGAATGCTAAAACTAGAGAAAACAAATTTCTGTAAAATATGAAAAGTATTGACGAGGTATTATTTACCGTAATAACTATTCCTCCGGCTTTTAAACTTAGTTCATGGGGTGTTAATCCCTCACTAATATTATTTTATATTGTAGTAGGAAAATTTATATAAATGTTATAATCTGATTTATCGACACTGTTGTACGTGGCATGATCTATGTTATAATAAGTTTTTGTGTTGCCTTTTATGGGATTCGAAATATTGTCATTTAAAAAAAAGAGTATTATAATGAGCAGTCAAAATCACACTACTTAATAAAATTTCGTTATTTTTACTAAGAATTTCTTAACATACATAATTTTCTATATTTTTTTTAGAAGTGTTGAATGATTTTGTTTATTCCTCTCTTATTTCTAACGATAATTAAGAAGCATTTTTAATTACCAATCAAATGCTTGTATTTAATTTTAGAATATAAAAAAATTTTTGAAGAAATTATCACTTCATAGTTTCTAATGAAATTATTCTTGTATTACTGTTCCTAATATCACGATGTACTTGATTGAAATCTCCACCAAAGGTTTTTTATCTGTTTGCAAAGTGTGTATGTGTATTTCATAGATCACACAAAGTCCTGTCCACTATTTCAAAAGCTTTTTTCGAAATCATACAAGCCTCATCTTAAACGATTACATATTATACTGTTAAGATTTGAATAGCTAAGGGAGAGAAAGAATTCTTTGTTCAGTTGCTGCTTGTAGTTTGCTCGAGAACTAAGAAGGGGCTCACACACCTTAAAGTGGGCGTAATTGACTCTCTTGCATGTGTGTGTGCCCCCCGCCTATTGTCTCATTCTCAATTGCGAGATATTGGCGCAGTTTCGTCTACCACGAACGGCGCTCTCGCTCTCTAGCTTTCCAGACTACGAACAGTCAGCACGCGTTGAAAAGCAGCTCCTTTTTAGCTTCAAGACCTAGTTGGCAATTTTCAATTCGCGCCAAACTCGTGCAGTTAGCAGCAGTAGCAACAGCCTTTCGAAGAGAATCAGTTCTCCACTTGGTGTTGTTGAATCGCTCTTTTTTTCATTGTTTCGATTCTTTCTTTTTTTCAAAATATTATCTATTTTATAAATTTTAAGCACTAAAACAAAAGCTTATTTGTTGATGCGCTCTGCACACGAACGATTTGAACTCGTCGTTTCGTTGCGGTAAATTTCTTAACAGAATAAGATAGTTAACACCAGCCTTTTGAAAGTCAAGTCATCTTTTATAGATTATTATTTTGTAGTTATTTTTCTTTGAAAAATATATTCTTTATAAAATTGAAAACTCTTTGATGTTAGCTTGTTGAACCCATTCCTGGTGATTTATAATCAAAGTCGCACCAACCAGGTAAGTTATGCCGTTTAACTAAAAACTAGAAGTTTAATACCTGGGATTTTTTTAATTCGTGGCTTTCGAAATTCGAGTCACGAAAAAAAACGCCAGTATCAAAACATAATCTTTACCTTAATTTTTTTGAGATTTGAATTTTATAAAATGTACTCATAATAATATTTTAATCTAAAGGTAAGTGGAAAGTTTTGCAACTAGTCATTTTTTTCGGTGGTCGTAATAATACAATGCCAGTTTAGGATATTGACAAAATTTTTTTTCTTTGTTATACAAAGTAATAAATTCATGAATTACATGAAAAAGTTCTTTTTGATCCTCATAGACCATGTATGTAACAAATTTTACTAAAGTTCAAAGATATAATTTTTGAAAATTTTTTTGTTTAATTTTTAGCTGAGAATACTTTAAATACATATTTCCACAGAAAGCAATTTTTTCTGTTATTTTTTTGTAAGTCAACTTTATTTGGTAAAAGTAAATTAATGATTTACATGATCATTTTTAAGTTCAAATATTTCTTTAATGTGCAAAAGAGTACAGTTCATTTTATTTCGAACGATTTTGCTAGTAAAATAACTTTTATCCATGTTCCAAGTTTTATCGCCTTGTTTATTTTCTAATATTTAAAATCATACAACTTTTGCCTGATCAGATCAAAAAGCATAACAGTGCTGCCGCTAGCTTCTTGGATCGATCTACGATTGATTTGTAAATTAAGTTTGATTGAACTTGTATCTTTTTCAGTATTTTAAAATGTTTTACAAGTTCTCTCTTTGGGTATTTTTAAACCGTTAAATGAAATTACTCTGTTCGTTTTATTTAGTATTATTTTATAAAGCATCTTCCATTATGTTTTGATAACATTGTGTTCATTTTACCTGTAATAGTATTTCATATTTTTCTTGTAATTTTAAACAAAATTCTTAGTTGGTTAAAAAAAAATATAATTTTCTAGGGTAGTGATATACTTCAATGATTTCGTCATCATTATTGTATTAAATATTATTAATTACATTTTATGCAAATCAAGCAAAAAGTTACAGGTGTCATGTTTTTATTGTCTCTTCAGTTTTATTAGTTCCTAAAATTGATTTTCATTTATTACTAATAAATAGGTAAATACGTAAATCTCTTAATATACACATTTTGCGGCTATTTTTTTTAGAAAGCGCACCGTGAAAACAATGATCGCCATTACAGAATTTTCAAATAGAAAAGAATAAAGCTACAAAAAAAAACCAGCTGCGGCTGGGGGTTAAAATTTAAATCTTCAGTGAAAAGAGTTTAACATGTAGGGGGTAAAGCCCGACTAGTATATATACTATAAAGGCTCCTTCTTTCTACGCGATCCGTACGCCTACCCCTTTATATCAGATAAGTGTTAAATCTTTATACAAATCTTAATACTTTACTATGATAATGTTGTAATGGCTTTCACAATTTTCTTGTAATTCATTTGAAAAGCCAATGTGCCATGGTAATACCTCAAACGTTAAATGAGTAAAGGAAGTATAATGGTTATGTAGCATTATTGTACAATTTTATACATTTCTTAATCCCATTTGTCTGTAAGGTGGTAAGTAAATCTATCAGTTTAATAAAGGGGTTGCAATAGGTGGATTGGGATGAAGGGGGGTGGCCAGGTGTTGGTAAGAGCTTGGCTGCTATTAAAATCCTCACAACTATATATATATATTTCAATTGTACACAATTTCTTCCTTAAATTGACCTAAGGACCAACATCCTCCGAAAATAAAGACCGCCCTCACCCCCCTTAGGCTATGTTACAGTCTAAGGAGTCCCCTTTGCTCCCCCTCTTTGATGGTACTTGTTAATATCAAATTATGAATCATAATTAATAACTGCATGATAAAAATACTAAACTACATCGTAAAACTATTATTTAGGTGATAATTTTATAAACATAAAACATTTGTGTTAATTCTAGAAATTTACATTGGTGTTATGATTCTTTGATTATTTTTGTACATAATATCATATTTCACACGAACACCACCAACAAAAGTGTTATGACGAATACTTCGTAAGCTACCCCAAAAAGTCAAATATACCTAAATATAAAAAATTTGGACATAAAAGCCGATATGCATTTTTAAAATGAATGTGACAAATTGATTTTATCAGAGAGGCGTAATCATTTTATAAAACCCACTGATAATAAAACTAATTAAAGTGGCCTACATAGAAAAAATAATAAATAAGACGACTACGGTACACTTCAACCCTATGGCAATCAACAGAGTAAAAATACTCCTAGTGTAAAACAACATTGCCTTAATGAAGAATGAAAAGATACTAATAAGCTAACTAAATATACAGTTAAGGCTCAAATATGTAAAAGAGTAGGAATTAATTTAGTTAACACAAACTTAAATGAAAAACACTTGCCACCAGAGGACATAGGTCATGACGATGTGTATTTAAGGAAAGGAATAGTAAAAAATCAGAACGGGCAATGTAATGGTATGGCAATACACAATAACGAGAATGATGATATGACTGAAACAGATCCAAGAGAAATTCAACCCTTCGAATACATTGCACCTGAATTTGACCCCGACACTAATAACGAATATAATAAATCAGTTGTCAAAAACAAACAAGATAAAATAAGAGACCTCAAAGGACTCCTGCGTACCAGTCACTTAAATTTGAAAGAAAGAGACCTAAATCATCAAATAATTTCCGAATTTCCAGGAATCTTTTTCTTACCGTAAGACCCTTTACCCTGTACTAATTTCGTTGCACATAAAATCATGACGAAAAGTAATATCCCGATTAACTCTAAATAACATCGTCACTAACCGGCAAATAAAAAAGTTTTAGAAGAGCACGTAGCAAAAAAAAACAAGATGTGGGTCTCGGGACCCCTGGCAGAAGTGAAACTTCCAACTTAAACATTATTAAACTTGGTATTACAGAAACTGAGAAAATTAAATTACACCTAATTCTAATAGGTCTTTAAGAATCCGATATGAAAGTAGTAAAAATGTTATTACTATTAGGTATTCAAGCACGGGCATGCATAAAATACATGTACTTATCATATACTACTTGCGTTAAACGTGATTCTGGCATTGTTAGTACTTCCATGTTTGCTGTAATATATATATCAATACATATACAAATTGTTGGTAATGTAATATAAAACGAAAAAAAAAATTTCTTCATACTTCCCCGAAAAAAGGTACTTTCGTCCAGTTACGTGGTATATAACTTCTTTTTATTTAAAATTACTGTTCGTGCATTTGATTGGAAATCATATATGTACAACTAATTCTGGTTGGAATCATTGTATCCAACAAATAAAACTTTTTTTGAATTTTGGCCACCGCAAAAGTATAATAATCCACTCTTCTATGACTATAATTATTTATAAATCATTATAACATTTACCCATGCTTATAACTAAATTCTACTAATCTTAAAATTAAGAATAAGAATTAAGGTTTTCGTCACGTGACAATTCTTTTTATACGACACGATAGAAAATGGAAAATAAATCGATCCATACGTAGACTATGGATGATGTAGCTTTGCCTTTGAGGCATGACTGAAGAATTGTTCTGATTGTTCCTATGAATCTGTGCAACATATATTTTTAGCACCTCAATAATTATTTTCTATACGTGGAAATATTTTTGGCCTATGTGGCTTTCCTTTCAAGATACAACTGTTTTCTATTTTGAGAGGTTACGTTGTAACAAAAATTCTTCGAAGGTTTTGTCAACATTCGTATAAATGTTCCAAACATGCCATGCTAAATAAAAAATTTTTTTTGACTTGTTCTTTTTAAAATACAGTTGAAAAACAAGAAAATAAAGTAATGTTCATGCATAGTCCGACCCCTCTATTGGCTCCGTGCGTACACCGTGCGGCCTTCATTTCATACCCCTAACTAATGTTAAATCTTATGGAAGCAAATAGTGCCTGTGGCAGCCACCAGCAACGTCATACCTCCCTTTCCATAAAGCTCCGTGTTGAAGTGACAGCCAGCGCCAGCCCTCCCCTCCAACTTCATGCACAGAGCCAATATTTGTGCACCTCGAACATGTTGTTCCTCTTAAGGAAACCCGTAAAAATTGTTGTTTTTAACCAATTTTGCTTCCCTTTCGAGATACAACCTTTTTTTTGTTGTCTTGTTGTCGTCTTATACATATTTAATACTTTATGCACGTTTTTTACATTCAGGTATACATATGACCATATATGTAATGACCCGGACATGCAACACGTATATATGTGTACAATGTACATAGGTATACTTTGCCTCTAGTATAGGTATGTACAGCTGTTTTTCTCTTCCTTTATTTTTTTCTCTATACCTATATTTTAGCTAGAGCAAACGCATCTTAGTCGTAGCGTAGAAACATACATACCACATACCTCTAATATATGTATATAGACGTATAGTAGCAGCGCTAGGGGAAGGGAGCGCTTGGCGTACATGCGAGAGGGAGACAAAGCAGTAGAGAGTAGAGTAATGCGCTGCGAGAGAGAGAGAGGCGGAACGAAAAGGAATGTGTAAGAAAGGAGATTTAGAAGAGGGCTTGGGCCGCAGGGTAGGTGGCTACGTTTTTTCGTAACACATTTCCTCTCACGCGGTTGTTTACGGCCCAACATAAGAAGTTTTACTTCAAAAACTTAAGGATGAAATGGTTGAGCCTTCGTCATCACCGTATAATTTACTTTTCTGGATTGTTCCAAAAAAAATCTGATATCCATGGAATTCCAAGATGGAGGGTAGTAACTGATTTTTGAGGACTTAATAAAAGGTCCATCGGTGATGCATATACATCGCCTGACATTGCAGATATTATGGACCAGTTAGGAGCATCCGTATATTTTTCAGTTTTTGATTTGGCAAGTAGATTCCAATCAATTCCTATGGCTGATGAGTAGAAAGATGCATTAACGACACTTCCTAGATATTACCAATACAGACTAATGGCGAGAGGCTAGGAAAACGCACCTGACACGTTCCAACGGCTGATGTATCTCATATTAATGAGTTTAGGTTACTTTTCGACCAGTTAAGAGCAGTGAATATGGTACTCTAGCCAGATAAAGTAAAATTTTTTGCGGAAAAAGTAATATTACGTGGACCTGTAGTAAGTTAACAAGGAATTGAACTAGATCCTGAGAAAATACAAGCCATTAGATAATTTCCCCTAACCAAAACTATGAAAAATATTAGACACTTCTTAGGACTAGCAGGATACTGTAGACGTTAAGTAGAAGATTTTTTGAAAATAACAAAGCCATTATCAGTTATATTCAGAAAGGGAAAGAATTTAAATGGACCATAAAGTAAAAAAAGAGTTTCTAAGTACTAAGAGACTATCTGTGTCAAGAGCCTATTTTACATTGTTCCAACTGGAGTAAATCATTCAACTTAATAACAGATGCATCTGACTACGCTATTGGAGCGGTATTAAATAAAAAAAGATGAATTTGACCATTCTATCGCCTATCTTTCAAGAACTCTGAACAAAGCCGAAATAAATTATTCTACGACTGAAAAGGAATGCCTTGCCGGACAGAAGGCAAAGCATCGTTCCCATATTACTGATTAAAAATAAATTCGTTCTTGTAACTGATCATGGACCATTGAATCGGATGCATACAAGAAGAGATCTAAGATAAAGTTTAATGCACTGGATGTTTAAATTCACTGATAATGAATATGCTTTCAAATCCAAGTCAGGAAAACACGATATCAATGCTGATGCATTATTTAGAAATCCTGTTAGACCATTTCTATATGCAGAAATTAATATAAACAAGGGATTACCATTATTAGGAGTTATGATGATGTGTCAAAAGAAAATAGAAGAAAAGAGAAAAACAGAATTACAAAGTAAAAAAAAAGTAATAGTAAGAGCATCTAATTTAACGACTATTTAATCTAAAGCACTACCCACAACCTTGAAGAAGAAAGTAGAAGTAACAAAACCTACGAGCATGACCAAATCAAGAACAGATGTACTTAAGTTGGCCAGGGGCCTTGGACGACATTTTAGTTAAAAAAACGAACAAAAAGCAGCCAAAATTAAATCATAAAGTGGTTGCTTAAAGGACTCAAAAAAAAAACATTTCTACAGCTACATACATCATCTGCATCTTGACCGACTGTATTAAGAAATGTCACTTAAAAAACACCAAAAGACTCTAGCTCATAGATAGTCAATTTTTCAGATACAGAAGCCTCAACATCACACGTTAGAGAAACGAAAAAAGGAATCACCAGAACGAAACCGAATAGTTCGGAAAATGAAGAAATGTCACAGATACTAGTTAAAGATATAATTAACCTTGGTGCATCATCAAAAACAAGCATGTTTTCCAAAAACAAGCATGTTTTCCAAAAACAACCCAAGATATACGGAAAAATCGTCACGAGAAGATACACGACAATCAGTACATGACCCTAGACGAAGTGGATTACGACGAGAATTAACTGAAACGAAAGTAGACTCAAATACATATACTGACTCAGACTCAGATGCAACAAATACTGAAATCTCCGTTCCACTAATTTTATTTAGTAAAGGTTCAAACGACGACGTTTTTGAAGACCAACCTAAAACTACAACAAATAATATTGATAAGGCTACTTATCAAGAAATACAAAAGTCAACAAAGACATTTGACAAATGTCATCAAGAATATTTTAACACGTCTAACTACAACGATGAACCCGAACAAGCTAATACGGACTTTGAATCAGTAACCAGATTTTCTGACGGAGAAAAGCCTGATCCCAAAATTTAAGACATATTAACCAAAATGGACGTCTATGACCCCGATTATTTTGATGATTCTGTATAAGATGAAGGAATTACAGATATATCAAGGCGAACAACAGATTTTTAACCTCTGTTTAATAAAGATAAAATTTTAAAAAATAAATGACGAGTTAAAAATTATCAATTAGCGCTTGTATTCAGAAAAACACACCCTTAAGTTCTAGTACACCAACGCTCACAAGCACTTTTATTACTGCAAAAAACAAAGCATTTAAAGCACTGGACTTGAAACAAATGACAAAATAAATTTTGGATAGATTAAATGAAAACAACAACAAACAAACAAACTGCAATAAAAATAAATGAATGAAGCAAAGCATTGCACCTGATTTCATGCTATTATCGGACTCATACCTTTTCCAACCAATCAACCAATATAAACGATAGTACGGAAAAGTGGACGTAAGTCTTAGTGATAGTAGCAGTAGTACTGACAATAATAAAAACGCAAATAGAGCTAAGCTGATAAAAAATATGATTACCACCAGATATTGCCTTACATACTGTAATGTCGGTAGACTAAAATTACAAACAAATACTTTTCCCCTACACATTCTCTAGGAATGTTGTTTTGAAGGCACTCATGCAAAGACCAACGTGCAACAGAAAAGAGGTGAATCACCTGCAAGTTACTGAAACCTACAGTACAATGACGATTTATGTACATGCACGCTGGCCTATGCTGACCGGAAATGCAAAACAAAATATTTTTCTACAACCGTAGATACAAAAGTTTAAGTGGGAACAGTTAAACTGAAATATTAAAAGCAAATATAATTTTAGATTAACATAAGGATAAACATTAAAATGGCTTAGAATTAATACATAGAAATAAGCGAAAACATTAGTAAAAGCCAGAATCGTCACAAACAACCAGTACATACTACACCACTAGAAAACAACAACATTACATATCAACTATGACAAACCTGGTACACAACATTAGTAACCTTCAAGGGATTATCCGATTTTTACCATTCAAGTTCGCAAGCTCATGATTTACAGAATAACCCTTTTTGCATTGCATTAATAATTTTATAAACATACTGCAATAGTCTTATTTGTCATCTAGTTAATTGCTAACACTTTTTTCCGAATGTAAAGGAAAACGGAAAGTAACCCTTGACTCGGAGAGAGAGTCCGTACGCCTGCCTCCAATAGGGGTTACAGAGTTTCTAACTCCCTGGGCACCACGAGACGACTCCCTCTCTAACTACCAGCAGCAGAAAAATATGTTTACTAAAATTTTACCAAAATTCTGTATTATTTTTGATACATCATAAACATTTAAACTACCGGTAAAACAAATTATGTTATCTCGCGACTGGCAAAGCACTAGTATTCTAACAACTGCTATTCTTATTATCATTATTACGATTATAATTGTTATTATTGTTATTATAGTTATTATTATTATTATAATTATAATAGCAATACTCATCAGCACAGCAAGAAGCTGTTTTAAGAAGACTATGAAACGTAGTGTCTCGAAAAAATTTATAAAACGCACCGTTAATCCACTGAACACAGAACGCCGAGAAACTATAAAAGAAAAACCAAAAAAACACGAACGAACTGAACTTTNTAAGTTATTACGGCCGTAGCCACCGTTTTGGCGTTTAAGTAGTAGTATTAACTAATAAATCATCAATCGTTTGTTCACCCAAGCATCAATCGAATTGTTAAGCGATTTTCACGGCTTTTTTTGCAACGAGTTTAGTTGAACAAACGACCGATGTTTATAATTATAAGTTATTACGGCAGTAGCCACCGTTTTGGCGTTTAAGTAGTAGTATTAATTAGTAAATCACCAATCGTTTGTTCACCCAAGCATCAATCGAATTGTTTAGCAATTTTCACCGCTCTTTTTGCAACGAGTTTAGTTGAACAAACAGCCGGTGTTTAGCATTAGTAAATATTAATAATATTCTGTCATAATTCTAAAGTTAAATTATATTGAAATGCAGTAAAAGGGAAAGGAAGGGCATGTGCAAGTGAATCTCCTTCCCTTCTCTAAACGCAAAGAGGAGAGTGAATCGAATGTGGGAAGTGCCAATTTCTGAGTGGCTAAACTACAGCAATTCTAGCCAATGGGATTTTCGGCTATTGTCATTTTTGCAAGATTCTCCCCCGGCAAGCTCTCCTGCGTTGTTGTCGAACCAGCGCGTGACCGAGGTACGCTACTCCTTATAAAAAGGCCAGGAGGCCTCGGAAAAGCCAGTTAATTTTTGTTTTTCATCCTCGAACGGTCGGCTGAATAGTAAGAGTCCGCCTCTACTATCACTCAGTCCTCCACGAGCGCGTAGCAAAAATCTCTTTACTTACTTCGGCTCGTACTGGTTCGCTGTGCACTCCAGTTGTATTTGAATAAAAGTAAGTGTGAAAGTTATAATTTTTTAGTATTCTTTTCCGTTTTCAACTTTTTTCGGACGGGTCCATAACTAAGTTCTTTACGCGCGCACCAATATCCGCCACGATGTTGGTACCCGAGGATACTTGAAAATTATTTAAAGTTGTTTACGTGCTCCCCAATATCCGCCACGATATTGGTACCGGAGGATCCTTAAAAATTATTTAAAGTTGTTTACGTGCGTACCAATATCCGCCACGGTATTGGTACCCGTGGACCCTTGGAAATTATTTAAAGTTGTTTACGCACACACCAATATCCACCACGATATTAGTACTCGTGGATCCTTGAAAACTGATAAGTTATTTTTCATGCACGCCACTATCCGCCATGGTAGTGGTACTATCGGAGCAAGAACTAACAGAATTAAAGCAAAAGTCAGTACTCGCGACGGTATCAATACATCCAAGCCCGATCGCGAGAAACAAAACTCTTTTCCCGTAACGGTGCTGTCATCGTCTAGATCGCGGACGAGATACTCTTCGGTACACCGCTCTGGATAAAACCGACTAACTTTAGACACACTGCGGGCAAGTTAAGTACATCAGGATATTCCTTGCATAATGATTGCTTCAAGTTGTGTTAAAACAGTCGTAGCCTCTTTGCAAATATCGTGTCGTTAGAAAGAACTTTCCCTTCAGCTCCGTGTTCCATTAACGTGTCCAGCGTGTGTCACGAGTTATTAAGCGAAAGCTTAAACTCGAATAGTACGTCGCACCAACGTAACAATACAAAAGAGACCATATCGTTCATTTTATTAACAAAGATTGTCAACCAGTTACATTTCTCTAAAGACTGTTGAGATCGATAGGTGCACTGGACTTTAGTTATTCAAAATCATAGAAACCAATAGTTAGCAAAATATTAATAACACCTTATGGAGGACATAATATACTGTCAATCGTTAAAAGTAAAACACTTAACGATTAAATAACTTTAGAAGGTCTTACAAAAGCTTTTAAACCAAGCAGGAAAACATTATTGAGACGAAATCTTAAAACTTTCCAACTTCTAAAAAGGGGAGATTTTACAGACAAAATAGAACATGGATTATAGACAGCAATGTTATTAACACTATTTGACAACATACCTATGAAAATTGCTGTCTGTTACAGTAAAAATGATTTTGCGAAAATTTAG
The DNA here is from genome assembly GCF_000648655.2 of Copidosoma floridanum. The sequence continues at coordinate 120,383 of NW_019379770.1, read as the reverse complement.
GATATAAAGAAAAAATACAAATGCTACACAACAGCCCTGTTAAAGGACAAAGGGAGTAAGCCAAACTTATTAGAAAATAATTTATTTTAGTATCATTTAAATTCTATTCCAAGGATAAATAAGATACATGAATTCTGAAAGTGCTAATCTAGCATTGCAGAACGATAAACTCAAATCTCGCATGAGATACGCTAAACTAATTAAAAAGTGCGAAACAAAAATAAACAGGAAATTGACTTACTCTCTAAATCAACATCAAAATGAGTTTATTATATTAGAGATATGTCATAAAGTGCAAAAGACAAAAAAGTACACAAAATTTAGAAACAAGGTTGACCTTCGATAAAATCATTGATTCACGAGAGAAACTCTGTTTTAAGATTAACTTAGGCTTTATAAGAACAATTAGCGAATCTATAATTAGTACAATTATTAGAATAAATTTATGTAAAAAAAAAGTGTATTTCTATGCATCAACCCAAGCATGACCTTTATTTACCAACATACATGTACAAAATAAACTTAAACGGCATGATTTTACATATTGAACACTTACACGTACACTTACCGTATCAAGTACATCAAATGGTTATTAATTACACTTACAGAATTACGTTCATAAAGGACAAACAAAATCCTAAAATTGTCGAAGCAATGGCTGATGGACTCTGACTTAGCATACTATTGCAGGAAAATTATAATCGACTTATGTTAAAAAAAATACTGTAGAATTTTGGAAGAGTACACTCGATTGATCAGGAACCCTGTGCTATGGGTTATTCGAGTTTTGAGGTGTCGTTTAGTTCACCGCCGTATGCAGAAATTGAGGTTAACAGTTAAAAGGCAGCACCAACACTACAGGAGTTATTTAATTCACTACCTTATTAACCGCTTAACTTGAGAAATCAAGCAGCATTAACGGTAACCGCGTCCCTAATAAATAAAAAATTAATCAGGATTTGCATTGTATCGAAGAATGGACATTGGTTAACTGTAATAATTGAAGGGCCGATCGATAAACATCAAATGGAGAATATTCCTAAATAATTTTAATCCTATGCTATCTTGGAAAGAGCAGCCATGCATCGCACCATACACCGGGTATGAGGCTGAATATTATCAACTATATAATGCAGCCATTGCGGCAGCAATCCTGAATGCAACACCAATCATCAAAATAGAAAGGGTTCACTAATCATCAGTACAAAAAACAAGCACCAATTGATGTTGGAATCCAAGTGCTGAGTAAGAGTATAAAACTAACCACAACAGTGGGAACTCCTATAAATCATAATGAAGTAGGAACTGCCCTAACACTATAATTTGTAAGAGTGAATCGTACCAGGACTAAATAAGCATCCTTATGAAAAAACTCTTTTAATCCTAACTATATTTATTTTTTAACTAAACGACAGACACGAAAAGATGTTATTCCCGTTTATACAACCTATAAAACTACTGAGTAGGCATAAGACATATGCCACACAATAGTATATTGTATAACCCAGCAGCCAAAAGATGTAAAAATTAAAAATATGGAAAACAAAAACACAACCAAAGAAGAGGATGCTCCTAAAGACCGTGACCCTTTTCAATAGAAAGTAGTATCTAAGGTGCCATTCATAATGAATCCAGACGAGTATACCTGGTTGCTAATGACCTTTGGTCTTCTAAGCTGTCTAAAGTACGACTCGCAATTTATCTCAGTTTCGCAACTTATTGTAACGAAAAACTAACAGCAAGAGCCCTCGACGGACCTAAAATATATGGGGCAAAATATTTAGATAAGGATAGTCAAAAATGCCTTGAAACAAAAACGCATGCACCATGTAGAAATTGAATAAACAACAGCAACCTCGAAGTCTACAGTCTTTTGTGCAAAAGGCAAATAAATCTAAGAAATGCTAGCCCATCTTGCCAAAACGATGTCAGCCTAGTGAAATACGACTGCCACTACAAGCTTTACCTTGAAACAGGCGTTACAGCAAACCTTGAAGCCCTCATCAAATTTATTATTAACGGAAAAAACCAAGAATCAAAGAGAAAAGAGAAGACATTAACCACAACTAATCACAATAAGTCCTATTATCGTTCCTTTTTGTACGTTCCCAAATAAATGTAATAGTGTTGTAGAATAATAACCACTCTCTTAAGTGTATTGCAATATGCTCTTCTGTATGTTTCAGTAATAGTTTATTGTAAGAAAAAAAAAAAAAAAAAAAAAAAAAGAATGGAAGAGTATATAATCATTGTAATATAATTATTCTTATAATTCTATTATGAACATTGAAGATTGTTGCCTATAAATTTTTACTTGTTCGGTTGGAATAGTTTTGAGAAAGAAAATGTAAAAAGTAGAAATTTTAATTTTTAAGTATTAAACTTACCATGTTCCACTTCTTACCTTAATGCAGATTGCTTTAACATATATATTAACCAAGGACGTTGATAGTTTTAAGAAGGGTTGGCTGTTGAGTGACAACTTACATAAATGAATAGATTTTTTATTTTATTCCATTCAATGTTGCAGTTATTCCCTTATTCAATCATAAAATTTCAAGACTTTTACAAGAGTCATACTTAAAGAAAGTTGTCACCTATCAAAGCTAACTGTGTACTTCGTGACTCTCGGAAGTTCCAAGTGACAACCGAAGCGAGTTGCTAAGCATAAACGCATAAAGTCAGTAAGTACCGGCTCCAAAGCATGGAAGACAAAGAAGTTTTAACTAAAGCTTCCCGCAAGGTGTATTTTTTCGAGCAGCGTTTTAGTTAGTAGCTTTCCACCACTCATTGAGTGTGGGACCATTGTCTATTAATTTTTGTTAGAGGTGCCACTAGCCAGTTTATTTTACGTGGCCTAATAGTGTTTTCAATAATATCGATAAGTATAACAATTGCTGAATAAATACATATATAAAAGTAAAAGTTTAAATTTAATGAAATCATAACAGGACGTAGCAACAATCTTGTAAAGATAGATTGAAAAAGTACATAATCTCTATGGAAATAAAAATAAGCTAAGTCAATTGAATATTCCTTAATATCTACACATACACACATTCTCTCTCTCTCTCATCTTTCTTAGATAGTAACAGGACTATCTGCTGGTCCCAAAGCCTGCGAAAAAGCATGAGACTGCATTAAACACAAAGATGTTAAATTTTAAGAATGATTAAATTTTTAATTTAACTTACTTTTCGACATGAAAAAAATACATTACTGTTGTAATTTTTAATTACTTTTATGTGTAGCAAGCATCCTTGCGGAGTCATCTCCTTTTTTTTAAGTTAATTTTTGAGAGTAAGCTGCATTAATTATTTATCACAAACAAAAAGACTTGAGACTCTGATCTTTTTCAATCATTTCTCAAATGAGCTTGACGGTAAAATGTATTGTTGAAATTTTTCTTACGTCCATAATTTTTCGATACTGAGTAGTACTAAACGTCAAATCAAATGGCACATTTAGACGTCGATGTTTACGTTCTTTAATATATTCTCTGATGCTCAGTATTAATACCAGTAATTAAGTTAAAAAAAAACGGTAGATAACTGTTTTATGAGTAAAATAAGCTTTTTACTTTGACGTTTCACAGGTGGACAAAAATTTTACCAGTTAATTAATATGAATAAAAATTTCATTAATTTTTTAACTATGTGAATGTTCCGTGGTACGCTATTACAGCCAGTCACATATTATGACATAATGTAATTGGAAATAAAACATAAAAATTAAAGGATAATCAAAACTTAACTGATAAGTGCTCTTAAAAAATTAAAAAAATCTTTTCTGGATCCATTAATATACGTAAGAATAATGTTGAGTTGTATTGGAAAAAAATTTGTCAATATTAATTTAAAAATAGTAATGCACAACTTAGTGCAACAAATTTACTGTAAACCAGTTATTTGTGAAGTACAAAAGCAGCGCAATTGGTAATTCTAGTTATTGTAAGGCTTATACGTTACAAAGCCACTTTGATTTACAAACTATCACAGAATATACAATGACGTTAATCGATTTATGGTTAAAGAAATATTCACTTTTTACTTATACATATATGATAAAAAAAAATGTATGCAATTAAAAATTGTACTTACTTAGTTCGTAATCATTTTCTTCCCCTCATACAGATGCCTTTAATTCAAAGTAAGAAAATTTTCTTAGCCAATCAGCGTTGATATTCTTTAACAACTCATATCCTTGTTTTAATTTCGTAACTCAATCATATTTGTAAGTAAAACTACTCAAGTAAGTACGTCGTACATCATTTTTCAATTACTATCTAACATTACTTTGTGAAATATATTTTTCACAAGCATAATTTGTTAACAATAAATTGAAACTAGCATTTTCGAAACATACAGCATTACTTATAACCAAACTAGCGGCCCTCCGTCTCGGCTTTGCCCGAGACCAGAGGTCAAATCGAAGAAAGAAAGGGAAGCTAGTTGTTGTACCTGAGGCGTAGAGAATACGGAAATGCTAATAGAAGAAGGTTGCGCAAGTTCAAATTTACGGGATCACCACCAATATGGCTAATGAGTGGTGCCATGAAAAGAGAGAAGCGGAGAGGCTTTTTGAGAAGAAGGTTGCATGTTCAAATTTTACGGGGTCACCAGTGTAGGAAATGTTATATATTAACCAACATGAAATCCGGGCACTTGCGAGTAGGTCAACTTCAATGGTTGGACACCTAGCTGATGGTTAGAGAAAGACGAAGAGCAGTAGTGAACATGTGGTAGTGAGGGTCCCCACACATGCACATGTTTATATGACCAAACCAATCAGAGAAGGAACCTGTATGACGTCATAATCAATGCTAAATTCAAATTGTACATACATAAATGAGCAGCAAGCAACAAACTGTTTTCGCTAATTTTTCAGAAGGTGAGTGTTGATGGTCACTGTTACTTGAAAATACGAAGCTTCATTGATTGGGAGTACTAACAGCCCCCCGTCTCGGCTTCGCCCGAGACTTACTAAATAAAACATCGTAGTGTGCTGCCATGAAATGTGAAACGTTTTCAGTCAGAAATTTTACATCTATTCCTGACACGTCTCAGAACAAAAATCTTATTAAAAACATATTTGTGCGGAATCCATACATTTTATTTGGTCAAATAATAAGCTGCAAAAATTAAAAAAAATATAATTATGCTGAAAAGTACCGTGCCTTCCTTATGCCATAAAATAATCGTTGGTCATAAGATTTGCAGTTTCTCCTGTATAATTTACGAAAAGGGCTATTTTTTTAGGGTATTAAGATGTAAAACTCCCAAAAAACTAATTTAGAAAGGAAAAATTTTTTTCTCTCATTTCACAACTTTATCACCAGAGCAAGAAAGTCCTGCAGCTTAATCTCTACAATTTTTTTGTCACAAAAATACAAATACATTTTTTACTTATTTAAAAATCTTAAAATTGTATTCATTAGATACATTTAAAGTTTTCTTTCCAATTCACCCTCTTGCGACTTTTGGGAAGCTTAAGACTTTTGTGACCCGTAAAGGTTGTTTTCAGTCAACTTTGTTAAGTTCTAATATATTTTTTGGCAAGGTAGTTCGACGTCTAATGGCCCTAAAAAAGACCGGTAAGCTTCTTAAGAAAACTCATTCTTTACTAAAGTTTACAGTAATTGTGACAGCCTGGATACCTCTGGGAATCTTCTCTGGCCTGCTGTTAAAGCCCCAGACTGATCGGAAGAAAAATTACAAAGTCCGAAGCTTTGGAGCTAGTTGTAGTGATCTTTTCCAACGTCTCCTGGTATAACCCTGAAGACGTTGGTGTTAAAATCACCTTTTTTTTGCAGACTCAGTTGTTTTAGTGATGTAAGAAGGACAGATTGGTCCGTGATGCTTGCCCGTTGGAGACTATCCCGTTTGCTCAAATTTTTTTTCCCTTCATAGCTGTTAGGTTCGTCTAGCGCAGACCTTGGAGAGGATCGGTGATTCCTGATTGAATGCTTAGAGTCGAGAGGGTAATATAGGGTCGTCGGTCACCGTGGGTTCCCAGCCTTGCGAAGAAAAACTCCACTCGTGACGACTGCCAGTGAATAACTGAAATGGTTTAATAGTGGCCGTCTTTTGTTAACATAGTCTTTTAGTCGACGAATCGCTTCCGAAAATGGTAATAAAAATGTATTTATTGGCAAAGTAGTTTGAACTGAGATTTGTTGGTAAGGTAGTTTAAACTTAAGTGGCCCTTAAAAGAATCGATGAGATTTATGGTTAAGTAGGGAACATAAATACTTATAATGGCCCTGAAAAGGGCCAGCGGTATGACTTCCAGCTATTCCCTATTATTATTTCTGATGATGAAGAGCTGGTTATAGGTAGCTTGACTCTAACCCTCGAAGTCTCTGTGTATGGAGACCGTGATGGAGGGAGGTATCCCGCTGACCAAAGAATATCTCGTTTCCGGGTCGTGCCCCGAATAACCAACTGCCAAGAGCCCCCCACATTATTTTCACATGCCAACCGTAAAAATAAAATTTATGCACCTGATTTAACTAAACATTAAAATAACGTAATTCAACTTGTGTCACTTAACGGGTTAAAACAAAAGATTTGTTAACAGAATACAATATTCGAAAAATTTATTATTGTGTAAATAAACTTATAATAGAATAACTAAAGAGGTTAGAAAAGTAGTAAATAAATGATCTCTTAAAAAACCACATCAAAACAAATTTCCTTCTAGACTTCTTATCTAATGAATAAATAATTCCAATCGGAGTCATCGATTGTACTTAAAAAATAAACATAAATTTCTGTATAAAGTATATAAATACTAATTAATATAATACACGAACCCTCACAGTCCCTCCACAAAATAAGGTTGAATTTGTTCGTTTTGACGTAATTTCAACGTAGCGGAGAAATTCGGTAGTCCCATAATTAGTACCCACATGCATATATATATATATATATATTTTGTGGGGCTTCGCCCCTGGCACGCTCTGAAGACCGACCCCCTATTCTAAATAAGGATGCTTAGACTCTAACAAAATCGTTGTAGGTTTTCCTCTGGGTTTATTAGTTAAATACTATCAAAAAGCATTGAATAGATGCAATAATATTTTTAACTATGTCAAAATCACGTATGAAATGATCAAATTGCACCTTATTGTGTGGGGGCTATTTATAACAAATTTTTTTTGGGGGGGGCCATGGGGGGAAATTGTGACTGCCCCACATAAAACAACTATATACTGTAGTAAGATATATATGTATATATGAAGCAAAGTTAGTTAAGCCATTGTAATCGCTAACCGCAAAAACTACTCAACCAATCTTGCTAAAATTTTGCATACTAATTCTTGACACTTAATAGATAGTTGTAGTATGGTTTTTATCTTTAAAAAATTAATGACAATAGCAATAAATAAGCTTAAAGTTTCGTAAAAACAAGCTAGCTTTTTACTTCAGTTCAATAGAATTCACTAGGTGGCATAAAAGTAAAATTGAAGCTACCTGCAATAGAATTTAGTAAGACTGGATATTTTATCTTCCAGCAGAATACTAGATAATACAGTCTATCATCAGCAAAGCATTAAGCCTAGAACTCGAAGTCCTGCAGCCAGATATCCCAGCTGCTGACGTTACTGTTCTCTAATGGAAAAGCGGCTTACGTCAAACTCCATCCCAAACCATCAGAATTAACGGAGGCTACGAATTAAAAGATGGTATCAATGTTAACGTCTTTGGCGAAGTACCATGAGACATTTCTAGCCAGAGTAGAATCTACTATAGCATTTTAAGATTTCATGACCATCCTTTCAATCATCCTGGGGCTACCATAGCAAATATTGCAACAACAGCAAACCAGGGAAACGAACCTTAGGGAATTTGGGCAGCCACAATGACGTCCTTCTCACTGACTGTTCTGACGGCATATCTCAAAAAAAAATTCTCCAGGCCCACTTACCCAAATAACGATGAGCAGTTAGTTATCTGGGAAACGACCCAAAGATGACATATTTTTTGTCTAGCGGCGTACCTCCTTTTAGCACGATCTCCAAACTGAGAGATTCCAAGGGTAAGAGTGAAGCTATCCACAGCCAGCTCTTAATCATCAAGAATAATAATAAGGAATGGTTAGAAGTATCACCACTAACTTTAAGGGCCGTTATAATTATTCTGTTCTGTACCAAATCATCAATCTCATCGGTTCTTTTTAGGATAATCTAACATTAAACTACATTGCCAACAAATACGTTTTCACTATTATTTTTGGTAACGATTCGTCCACTATAAAATGTTATAAAGGCGGCCACTATTAAACCAAGTTAGTCATTAACACTGGCAGACGTCACGAGCGAAGTTGTTTGACGCAACACTAGGAACTCCAGTGACCGACGACCCTTTTGACTCTAAGCATTCAATCAAATAGCACCGATCCTCTCCAAGATTTGCACCGGGTGAACCTAATAGTTATCAAAGAAAAATAAACTTTAGCAAGTGCGACAGTCTCCAATGAGCTAGCATTATGTATCAACCTCGCTACCTTAGATTACCGAAACAACTGAGTCAGCAAAAAAAAAGGTGCTAGACACCACCGTTTTCAGCGCTATACCAGGAGACGTTGGGAAAGAGCTCTATAACTATCTCCAACGCTTTAGGCGTTGTAGTTTTCCCCCAATCTGTCGGATGCTACAATAACAGGCCATAGAAGATCACCCTAAGGTATAGAGGCAGTTACGTTTGATGGAAACTTAAGTCAAGAAAAAATTTACTTAATACGCTCACCGATCCTTTTAAGGGCCATCTGACGTCGAACTACCTTGCCAAAAAATACATAAGAACTTAACATAGTTGAAAAAAAACAGCCTATTAGGCTCTTAAAAATCTTAACCATGTCAAAAGTCGGAAGAGGGCGAATTGGAAGAAAAACTTCAAGTGTATCTAATGTATACAATTTTAGGTGTTATGAAACCGTCACGAATCATTGATGGCGTTTGGAGCAGCAGCATCAAAATCGGCTAATGAAGAACTTAGGTAGAATATGTATTTGTATTTTTGTGGTGACAAAAAATGTAGTGACCAAGCTCCAGGACTTTGTTGTTGTAGTAATAAAGTTGTGAGACAAGAGAAAAAAATTGTTTAATTAGATATTTTTTGTAAGTATTGAATCCTCTTGACTTTAAAAAATAGCCTTTTTCGTAGAGTATACGGAAGAAACTGCAAATTAACGGCCCTGAAGAGCCAACGATTATTTTTTAGCATAAGGAACGCACGATACTTTTCAGCATAGCTACGTTTTTCTCACTTTTTACAGCTTATTATTTGGCTAAATAAACTGTATGCATTTTTGATGGAGAAGGGTGCAGATGGATTCAATAAAAGGGCACACGTAATGCAGGTATATGAATATTTATCGAGGAGTAGCAAACATACTGTCCGAACAAAGACGTTAGTCGTACTCACTAGACACAAAATTTTACATGTGTAGATGCGAGCGCGTTTTTACCTGTACAAACTAGATATAAATTTCATTTCTACCAACACTACTTTTGAAAATTAAATTTGTTGTTAAAAATTAAATTTAATTCCAATTTTGAATTAAGTTTTTGCACTGCACTTATTAGTCGTTAGTTGTTTGGCTTTAAACCAACACCTTTGGTACACAACTCATTTTTTTTTATTTGCAAGGCCCTTAGTCAAGAAATCTGCCACCATATCGTTTGTATTTATGTATTCAATTTTAATTGAATTTTCATCGATGAGATCTCTGACAAAGTGATGTTTTATATTAACATGCTTGGTACGTTGTTTGAAGGCAGACGTTCTGGCCAAGGCTATTGCTGACTGGTTGTCCAAGTAAAATATAGTTGGCTCCTTGTTAAGATCCAATCCCAGTTCCACTACCAATTTTCTCAGCCAAATAGTCTCTTATGCAGCTTCAGTTAATGCTATATGTTCTAGTTCGCAGGTAGAGAGTGCCACTCTATGCTGTTTTTTACTAGCCCAAGAAATAGCTGTACCTTGGTAGTTAAAAATGTAACCTGATGTTGATTTCCTATCGAATTTATCATTTGCGTAATCAGCGTCACAGTAGCCAATCAGTTTATTGTTAACATCCTTGTGGTACGTAAGTGTGTAATCTTTAGTACCTTAATAATATTTGAGCACTCTCTTTACTGCATGTGCGTGATTATAAGATGGATTCTTGTTAAATTAACTTAAGTTACAGATTAAATGACTTACATCTGGCCTTATGGTTCGACTTATTGACAAAATACTTCCAATAATTTATGTCTACTGGTGTTCGCACTGGATGGCAGTCACCTATTCGGAATCTTTGTACACTACTAGTATGACTAACTCAGCATCCTTCTTTCCAATGAACACACATTGATCAGCCTTGCATTTGGTAAAACCTAACTGACTCAGAACAGCTGTGAATTTTTCATCCACTCTCTTGAACCCTGTTTAAGTACATACAAAGCCTTATTTAAGCGTAAGACTTTTTCTGGGTGATCCTTGTTTAAAAAAGGTTTTGATTGATTCACATATATCTTCTCTGCAAGGTCCCTATTCAAAAAAGCAGCTTTGACGTCTAGATGATAAATACTAAGTTGGTATCAATCTGCTATGCCAAGGAGTAATCTGACGGAATTATAGCTAACCACTGGCACGTAAACTTCTCTTAATTCTACACCAGGCTTCTACAGAAATCATTTAGCTACAAGCCTTGCTTTGTATTTTTCTGCTTTACTAATAGAGTCTAGTTTGGTTTTGAAACTCCACTTTAAATCTATAGTTTTTTTATCTGGAGGCAAATCAGCAAAAAACCAGGAATTGTTTTTCTTTAGCGAGTTCATTTTAGCTACCACCACATCCTGCCCTTCCTTGTTGTTTGATCCTGACGTAGCTTTCTACCATGTGGAAGGATCTTGGTAGGAATCTTTATTCACGGTAGTCAAACATCTGCGATCGGTAACACAGTCTCCAAATCTTTGTGGAGCTTATGTTTTCTGGTTGAATTTCTGATAACTTTCTGTTGGTTGTTCTCTATGTTTGAAGGTGGTGTTTGAGGTTGATCTTTATGATGATTTTATACATTTAAAACTGAAACATCCATACCCTCGTTTGCTTCATCTTGATTGGTCGAGTTATTAACTTCATCTGTTTCATCAATCATTGATATAAAAACATGTTTCTTCCTGATCTTATTTTCCGGTAATAGCAGTGTTTTTCTTTTTTTCTTAATAAAATTTGTTTTTAAACACTGTTACGTTTTCACTCATTATTATTTTTCGAGATTCAGGAGTGGAACAACTGTATCCTTTCGATTCTGGCAAATTCCCAACGAATATTAATTTTTCAGATCTTTAATCTAGTTTGTTTCTTTTTTCTTTTGGAGTGCTGGTCATTGCTAAACTACCAAAAAGTCTAAAATAGTCGCTTTATACCTATCTACGCCGCGCCGCATAAGGAGTTAACTTCGATTCAAGTGCTATGGCCTAGCATCTATTAATTATGTACACTACTTGTCGACAGCCTCAGCCCATAAGTATTTTGGTAGGTTATCTTCAGAAAGTATACATCTTGCTCTCTTAACGATTGTTCTATTCTTCCTCTCAGCTAATTCATTCTGTTCAAGAGTATAAGGACGAGAAGTCTGAAAAATAATGTCTTGATCTATTAAGAAATTTTACATAATTTTATTTTAATATTCTTTACCATTATCGGACCTTGATGTTTTTAATTTTTTACCAAGCTGTTTTTCTACTAAATTTTTATAGATTTCAAAATATTCTATTACCTGTGATTTTTCTTTTAAGAAATAGACAATTGTCAATCAACTGTAATAATCTGTGAACGCTAAAAAATATCTAGAATCACCTAATGATTTTATTACCATGGGTCTGCAAAAGTCTGAGTAAATTAAATTTAATAGATCATATGCTCTTCTTGCATTGTCAGCAAACTGTAGTCTTGATTGTTTACCTTCAAAACAAATTTCACATAGCTCGTTTGAACAACTTTGTATTTTATAACCATCGGCCAATTTATCCAAAATCATCAAGCTAGGCCTGTTTGAATGTGCCGATCTTTTGTGCCAAATGTCACTATTTACCTTTTGCGCTGTATTTTGTCCTCTTTTGCAACAAAAATTTTTTTTTTTGAAGTGCTTACTTCATACATATTGTTTACACTAATTGCATCAGCCTTAACAATATTATCTTTTGTAATTCTGCACTTCTTATTCTCAAATTTCTGAAACCTAAGCTATCTAACTTTTTAACTGAAATTAAATTCCCAACCAAATCTGGAGCATGTAGTACATTTTTTAATGTTATATCTTTTATTTTATCATTAACTTTTGCCTTAACAGCTATTCCTCCCATGCCCATTGCTTTGACGTGTCGTGTATTAGAAAAATTTATAAACTTGCTTTACATATTCATGTAATTTTTACATAAACTTTGATCCAGTGATATGTGCTGTGTTGCTCCTGAATCTAAAAACTAGGCTGTTGAACCAATATTATTTTTTCCATTATCTGCTATCCAAGCTATTTGTTCATCCATACCATCTTGATCCACACATGATTTATGGTGATCTGTTTCCTTGTTAACTGTGCAAAATTTTGCAATGTGCCCAAATTTTTTGCATTTAAAACATCTAGCTTTCAAAGGATCATAATCACTTTTGCTTGCAATTTTATTTTTATTTGTATATTTATTTACATACATAGCAGAATCATCTGCAATGTTATTATCTACTTTTACGTCGTTAAGTAATTTAGCCTTAATTTTCTCACCTATTATTTCCAAAGCGGAGCTTTCTAAGCTCATTATCATAGGTTTGTATTCATCTAGTAGGCTCGTTAACAAAAAAGCATCAACTCACTCATCACTAAATTTAAATCCAATGCCATCGAGCTGTTGGGTTGTTGTAAATATTATGTTTACATACTCTTCTGTGTTTGAGCATTTGTTTAGCTGTGTCGTCACTAGCTTTCTCAGAAGACCGTTTTTTCTCGTAAGCTCTTTGTCTTCAAAAACTTCTATTAGTTTATTTCACATTTCTTTCAGAGGAGTTGCCGTTCTTACATACAACATTATACAGCAAGCGCGAGTTTTGCTCGTGCCTTGCTCATGTTACGTGTTACGTACATTATCTATTGCACTAGAGTCACTATCTACGCATTTCCATAAATCTCCATGCTCTAGGTACATTTGCATTGCAAACTTTCAATCGTTTTAATTCTCAACGCCTTGCAATTTGTCTATTGCGGGTAAATTTTATGCGTTCCACATCGCAGAATATCTTTTACTGCACGTGCTCAACAAAGGTTCAACGCCTGTAATACCAGAGGCCACCTTACGCCGCGCGTGTCTCAAACCTAGACAATGCTTTTACTTCGTAGGCCGCTAATCACGTACATACAAACATCACGTGTATATTAAACGGAGGTAAAGCTTTTACAGTATAAGCTACCTTACATACACAAAAAAAAACTTTAACGTGGAACGCTAGTTACTTTCGCGAACCACAGTACTATGCAAACGTAAAAAATACTCCTGCGTAGAGGCCAATAACCTGATAGATAAGGGTGCAGATGGATTCAATAGAAGGGAACACATATTGTAGGTGTATATATATTTATTGAGGAGTATCAAACATGCTGTCCGTACGAAAGCTTTAGTCGTACTCACTATACACATAATTTTACATATGTAGATGCGTGCGCATCCTCACCTATACAAACTAAATATGAATTTCATTTTTACCAACAATTCCGAACAAGTATGTTTTGAATAAGAAGATTTTTGTTCTGAAAAGTGTCAGAAATAAATGTAAAATTCTTAGCTGAAAACGTTTCATATACCATGTCAACACACTTCGATGTTCCATTGAGTGAGTCTCGGAGACGGGGGGCCCACTCGTATATATACGTAGACACACACACACACACACACACACACACACACACACACACACACGCACATATACATATATATAACATAAAATCGAATATTTAATTCAATCATAAATTAATGTTTTATTTTAGTTAACAGCTCAAATGTATTTATTCATTATTTGTAGTACAAACTTGAAAAAAACTATTGAATCATAAGATGATGAATAATATATTAGAAATTTATCTACAAATAGTGTACTATTTATAGTCAAATGTTATTATACCCCTCTAGTATGTACACATATGTGCATATATATGAGAGTATGATTATAATCAAGCATTAAATAGAAATATTAACAATAATAATTATAATAGTACTTGACTTGACGCACAGTATGCTGAAAATATTTGCCGCACACTGTGTGGGAAAATCGATTTTCCACACTAATATCAGTGCGAAAAACACCTATTTTACGCATACTATTGCAAAATAGTAGTTTTCCTACGAGTTTGAAAAGTCTTTGTTTGCGAACCGAGAGGTTTGCGGCCCGAGCCGAAGGCGAGGTCCGTAACGAGGTTCGTAAAGGAGACTTTTCGAGCAAGTATAGGAAAACTGCTTTTTTGCCCGAGGAAGTACCAGCCTCCCAAAACCACCCGAGGGCGGAAAATGATATTAAATTAGGATACTAGATTTTTTGTTATCCCACGTTGTTAATATTAAGTTTATAATAAAAAATACCATCTTTGATGCCCTGCTGCATTTACCGATAGTAATTGTTTATATTTATCGGTGGTCTAGCTGATGATTACTGACTTCAAAAATATTTTTCAATTTTTTTGGTTATATTATCTTCCAAATCCACGTGACACGATTTTTTAAACAAAATTTTTTAACTAGGGACACTATGCGACGGTATTGACTAAAAAAGAGCGTTTTTGTATAAACGGGGTATAATTCGATTCTAAATATGACTACGTTTGATAAGCGCTGTAAAGAAAGTCTTTGGAGAAGATAAAATTAGAGGTTATTATTTTTATTACTTATGTTACTTGATTTACAAGCAAATGTAATTAGACAGCTGGTAAACTAAGTACAACGATCTTGATGATCGATCTATAAAAACTTATACTCACATGTTATGTGCTTTGGTATTCATGCCAGCCCGTTGACGACGTATTAGAATACTTCGAAACTTATCTATAAATAGAAATCTGAAGATTTGTTTACAACTGATAATTACTTGTAAGTCACATACATTTATAGAAGACCAGATAGAGGAAAGTGAGAAGCCAGTCCTCTTTGATATAAGCCAGAGTGAAATCAGTATCAAGCAGTATTGGGTCGTACCGTAAGGACAAATAATCTATCGGAGGGGTGGCACAACTGACGGCAAGAACTAATAGGATGAAAACATCCAAGCATGTACGCCATCCTTAACGAGCTTAAAAAAGAGCACGGATATACGCAAACCATGTAAGAGCAACTGGAATTAGGTCGACGGGTGAGGGCGTCTCCTAATTATAAAAGGAAGCGCAACAAAAAGAAAATTTATAACACAGTTAATAAATATCTATAATGTGTAGGTGACGACAACATTAGGACTTACCTTCACAACGTTTAGTATTATATAAAAATAATTTTACTAAAATTTAATGTTTGGGAAACTGCTTGCGTTAAAAAACCGTATTTCAGAAAGAAAAATCACAAAACAACAATGTTAGAAAAAAATTATTAGCAAATTTATTTTAAAATAAGTGACTTGCTACGTAAGTGATCATACGTAACACGTCTAAGGTCACGATACTTAAGTCCTTGGCGACAATGTCTTACTTTATTTGTATGTTTATGATAAAGTATTGTGCATATTTTGTTTTGTATTGTATATGATAATCTCCAATAAGAAGAAAGATAGTAGTTGTAAGCCCCAGATCCCTATTTTTTCTAATGATTTATTCCTGCTGTATCTTATGTGTATACATCTTAATTAACTTTCCCTTATATAAGTCAAATTTTTATCTATATCTTCTTTTACATTTACAATAAAGTGATACAATTGACAATAAGAAACAGTTGTTTTTAGTTGACTAATTGCTGACCTTCTCATAAATCTTATGATTATTAAAAGTATCTTCATTACAATTATTATAGTTGTTGTTTTTGTTGTTGTTGTTTACATATTTTTGTGTCAAAAGTATTTTTTTATTTAATTCGTGATTTATGACTTATTGCTAGTATCATCGTAGAAATTTTCATTTCAACCAGTATTCTTACTATTAATATTTTTATTGTCTTTATGTCGTAGGGTTTTACTGCTTTTGGTCGAATTTATAAGTTACACAGTTTCACCCTTTCTTTGTTATCTGGTTTACTGCCATTGAGCATTTAGTATTTGCTTTATAGTATTATGTTTTGAGGTAACATAGGTATTTTGTTGTGTACGAGTTAAGAGTCTGATCTGATTCTGCGTCTTAATAGAATATTACTCTTGTGTATTACTTCCTTCTCTTATCAGTTGCCCTGCTGTCTATCAGCTGTGAGTAATAAATAACAATTCAGAAGGGAGCCCCTCTTATTTAAAAAAATGACTTGATACAAAACGTATAAGAAAATTAGTTGTAAGGGATCTATGGACCCCCGGTCGGAACAAAGTTCCTTTCACTTTTTTGTAGACGTTGGCTACATACAGTCATAACGTATAGGATAAAATATTAAGTTAACGAATTAAAAAAATTAATGATAAAATATATTTATAATGTATATGATAAATGACAATAGCGTACAGGAACACTGAAAAAGAAAAAGAACATTATGAGAGGGGAATTGACTAAATAGATCAGTAATTTGAGGATGTATATGGTTTGAGTACAGTAGTAAATTTTTTTTTGGTGTTGACACATGTCTTACGAAATCAGAAAAAAATGAAAACATGAATTGTAACCATGTCAACACAAGAGTTAAATTATTTCTGCAAACTAACAATCAAGTTTGTGATAACACTTTAAAGTATCACTGTAAAAAATTATTCAACAAAAACTATTCATTTTTCTCTAATTTTTAAAATAGCTTCTTATTGTTCAACGTTATACCTATGTTTTCTGACAGTTACTGTCAAACTAACATGGTAGCTCTTTTTTTCACCTATCAAAAGTTTTGGTTTAAAGAAATTTTTTTGCCCTTTGTTACCATTAGTGATGACAAGAACATTGGTGGTCTTAAAACTACTCTATAAGCAATAAAAGCGGAAATAAAAGCAAACATCTTAATGAAAAATTGGCAACTAATCATAAATTATATAATAAATAAAGTTAACTTCGAATGTGGACAAAACTATATTTTCTGTATTCATGGGGAAAACCTGGAGGTAGATGACCAATTTTTTCTTTACTGAAAAATATGAGATTGAATCATATTTTTTGTTTTTGGGCAATAAACTAAGCAGCTACTTTTACAGCCAGTGCAATCTGTTCAATAACGCGGGGTGTGGGAAACGAGAAGAGACGAATACGTTATGTATCGATTAAATCTATTTGTACATTCTTACAGCGGCTGCTGTCGATGTGTAGGTAGCGCTGACAGTACGCGGCGTGAGGAAAAGGAGCTACTAGCCGAGAATAACCAAAAGAGGCCGATCAAAAGAGAGCAGTCGGGTCCTTCGATGCGCGCGCATAAAGAAAGAGAGAAAGAGAGTTGCCTTCAGCAATATATATAGCTTTATACAGGGCTGTATTACTACAGTGGAGACGGAGAATAGTCTTGTTACACTTTTTTTGGTCTAGCCCCCATGGGTTCAAAATTTATAACGCGAGAAAAGGAACTTCGCTCCAAAAGGTGCGTAGAGTAACTATACTGTATTTTCGCAACTAACCAAGGTGAAATGTATTACTTATAATGCTAATCATTTTATGGTCTAAAGTAATTATATTTTGCAACCTTTTTACACATTTTCTTGCTGTACTTACGTTAGATGAGAGTAGATGCTTACGCACACATATGAGCAGACGCGAATGAGTATGTGTGAGCAAGCCCGTGTATTGTGTGACGTAGAAGTATGAACGGGTTTGGTCGCAAGTGTGAGTATGTAAAGCAAGCGACCAGCAAGTCAGTCCGTGCGCAACTGCCATCCAGCGCACATGATATGTAATAAAAAGCATTCAATCAGCGGATTGTACTGTTACATCCACAGTATACTCCTTTATTTGATCTCTAAGGAAATAGACAAGATTACAATATCTACGAATACGACTACAACTGCTATTACGTACAAACAGTCTTCATCATTACACGTAGACCCTTTCGTCCCAGAAACTTCAGAGTGATGTGAATAGCAACAGAGACTGGAGGAAGTTCTCACAATCATAAAACTGACACTGGAGGATAAGGTTCCGCACCAACTATACAACATAAGTAAAACCGCATTTAATAATTTGTATAAAAATGTTGAGGAGGAGAATTTAAAGAAAAATCATACGAGACTCTGAAGAACAAATCACAGGAGCTATACACCCCAGCCGTACTTGAGATCGCGGAAAATTTAAAATTTACAAGCAGGAGGTAGTTACCAGGAGAAGATGCACAAAAATAGGTGAATATGCTAACAAAGATGAGTTTTACACGCAATTTTTGAAGTTTTTAAGAAACCGCTTCACAAAATCAGGTTGTTTACGGTAATTCAAATCGCCGGATTCAAAGCCAACTTTTAGAAACAAAAGAAATAACCTTTACAAAGGCTTCACAATTACTATTGGCAATAGAACTTTCCGAGAAAGAGGCAAATACGTTACATCAAAATACGTACAACTTAACTACACGAGCACAAGTACACGTAACTACAAGCAACGTACATTACAACTAAAGTTGAGTCAAAGTCATGATTTAAACGATTAGCAAGTTTACACTCACAATAATAAAATTTCAAGCATCGATTTAAATTCGAAGAATTATTAATGTTACCGGTGCGGTTTCGATCATAAAGTCAATACTTGTAAATTTCTTGCAACTATCAAGGGCAATTTCTGTGGCAAACAAGCACATTTAGCAAAAGTATCCTTCAAAAAAAGAAGCTCGCTACATGCAATGGAAGAAGAAGAGACAGCAGTGGATATGGATTGCACAGAGGTACTAGGTGTCGAAGCAGAATATGGGCGAGATAAATTTGTCAAAACACTATCGGTCGACGAAAAATGAGGCAACTTTGAAGTCGACATGGGAGCAGCCGTTACATTCGTGGAAACAGAGCAGGCAAAACAACTTTTTTTCAGGAACTCTGGTGATATGAACACATCTACAGCTAATTAAGAACTATAAGCGAAAAAAAAATGTTGTAGGATACATTACAGTAGATTTGAAGAGCTTAAATTTTTATAGTACAGAAAATTTCCACATTACAAATATCGAACGATTGCCACTAATGGGGCGTGAATGGATTAAAACCAGTGGACAGTGGGTGCTTGGGTACCCATGTAAGAAGTTATACTTCTATAAAATTATGTGGCAGATAATATAATCATACATATAAATCCACCTTCTATAAAAAGATATTACGTACGGAAATGATGCAATTATCGTTAAAAAGAGTAAACCTATGTAAGTTTGGTATGGTTTCCATAAATATTTCAATATTTATAACGTTAACAATTATAAACAATATATTACAACACAATACAATAAAAACAACGTATATGCTTGCCAGTACAAGACTGTGCACTTTCATCGAATCTTTCTGTTATTTCAAAACAACTTCCTAGTGCCTACGCTGATTACATCTGTAACGTCACGATCATATCCATCGCATACGACCTCACTTTTATGATGTGGTTGAAAGAAAAAAATCTGAAATTGAAAGTGTGTGGTGTGCTGATATCATATGGTGTAGAGGAAACCGGACGTATGTCGTGGGGGGCGAGGTAAAGGGGGAGAATCAAGCAAAATCCACTTCTGTCACACTTTTTCTTAAGGTCAAAATCTGAAATCGTTGATTTACCCTCACGCATAACGCGCCTATAGAAGTATAACTTCAAAAATTATCTAAGAAAACGGAACCACTACTTTATCCGATTCAATATTACAAGTAAAAATTTTAGAAGTGCAAAAAAATATGCTAATCGAGAAATTATTAAATAAATACAAAAAATTACGAACGAAAATACAAGCGCAATACACGACATTGAAGCGTCATTGATAATAAAAGGAGAATTTAAACCTGTTTTTCTTTAGTATAGGTACGATAGAAGTTGCTAAATCCGAAGTGTCAACTTTTTCTAAAACACTTTCTTTAATAAATAAGTCTAATTATTTATCCTTTAAGGATATCAATTTTAATGTTCAGGCCCTGGGCTTAAACGAACATAACCAAGTAAAAATTTGTAGAGATCTTGTAGTGTTATAATGAACCCACAGTTAAAAATAAATACCCGCTACCTACAGTAGAAAAACTTTTTTCAGAAATGACAGGATGTACTGCATTTGCAAAATTAGATTTCAAACTAGCTTGTTTAGAATTACAAGCCACCGATAAAAGTGCTAATATATTAACGAGTAATATACATTGGAAACTATTTAAATGTAATCGACTCGTGGACGGTGTAGCCCCAGCACCAGAAATTTGGCAAGAGAAGAATGAAAAACATAATTCGCGGTATTAACGGCATTAAATTTTTCAGACGATATTCAAATAGCATCTAAGGACCTTACAGAGCTTATGTTGAGGTTATAAAAAGTTTTCAAAGTATTGGATGAATATAACATAAAAATAAATCAAGAAAAATGTGAATTTTTTTCTTCAAGAATATGTTACTGCTGTTACGTAATAGATAAAAACAGATGACACAAAGATCCACAAAAATTAAAAGCAATAGAAGTAATGTAGAGATCGAAAAATATTTTAGAGTTACAAGCTTTCACCAGATTTTATAATTGTTACGGCAGATTCATAAAATAATGTAAGTTTAATTTTAGAACACTTGTATGGATTTCCACGAACACAAAATAAATTTACGTGGTCCAACCATCAGAAAAAAGCTTTTCTCAAAGCAAAAACAACTCTTTTCAATGAAGAACTGTTAACCTATTATGATCCAATCTAACCTCTCGTGCTGGCGACGGATGCGAGCCCATACGGCATCGTGGCAGTGTTATCGCATGGTTTCCTTTATGGAGCCACAAGACCAATACAAAAAATTTCACAAACTTTAAATATAACATAAGAAAAATATAGTCAGATAGATAAAGAAGCATATGCCATTGTTTATGCTATTAAAAAATATTACCAATACCTGTACGGGAATAAGTTTACATTAATTATGAACCACAGACCACTTACACAGATTTTTGCAAAAAACAAAGAATTGCCACGGTACAGTGCAAAGAGATTGCAACTTTACCCAATTTTTCCACGTGGTTTTAAATACAATATTGAATACAAGAAATCTAAGAATAACAGCAACACAGGCGGACTATCTAAAAGTACCTATAATTGCTGCGGAAGAAAATGTTGATACTCTTGATTTGATCCATATTAATAATTTTGAGACCTTATTGGTTGACGCAAATACCATATTAGGAAGAGCACATAACGATCACAAGTTACTATATGTTATAATCACATTAAAAAAAGGTAAAAATCTTTCGGAAAAGGAAACATGGTATGTTGATCTCAGTTAATTTACTTCAGAACAACGTGTACTGATGCGAAAACATCAAGTTGTAAAACCGGGAGAATCATGAAATACGATTTTGGAAGAATTATGGAACGGTCATTTTGGAATAGTAAAAATGAAAGGTCTAGCTCGAGGACATTACTGGTGGCCGAACATAAGTAACGATATAAAAAAAATTGCAAAAAATTGTTTGCAATATCAAATATACAAGAATAATCCTATCAAAGTAGATATACACGTGTGGAAACCAGCAAAAGCACCTTTCGGTCAAGTTTATACAGATTTTGCCGGACCATTCCTTGAAAAATATTTTTTTTATTTTAGTAGATGCGTTTTCAAAGTGGCCAGTAGTGTACATTGCAAACGATATATTAAGTGAATCAACGATTACAGTTTGTACGGAAATTTTTGGACAATTTAGAATTTCTAAGATTTTAGTGTTTGATAATGGTAGAAATTTTACTTCTAAAAAATTCCAAGAATTTCTAAAGAAGAATGGTTTATGTATTAAAAAAAAAGCCTGATCAGTAGATCACTTTCATTCGTTTAATTTATTTTATAAGTCACGCTATGATAATTACAGTTGTTAGGGACTGACGGCGTAAAATTTAAATTTAAAATGTAAACACGCCATGGTCCATTAATTTACCTTATCATTACATGATTTCTACTTGGGTTTTAATGTCATAAAATAATTTAAATTTAAATTTTGCGGTTCACGAATAAAGCCAAGGCGTGAGTAGATTAACATCCTTTTAGCATTAATTGCCGAAGGATCGGATCCAGGCTAATAAGCATCCCCGGAGAGGCCCCATATTTCAGGGGCCACTCCTCGCCTGTAAGGCCGGCGATCCCTGCCCGACACCTGGCATCGGATCCACTAATCCCTACC
Organism: Copidosoma floridanum; assembly: GCF_000648655.2. The sequence continues at coordinate 97,960 of NW_019379770.1, read as the reverse complement.
TATAGCCCTAAGACTGTTTCGCATTTACCCAGGCCCGAAACCCTGTGGGGTAAGGAAAAGACCCTGGAATTACTCTGAAGAAAAATTTAACAAAAAAACCCACTCCGAAACAGCCGGGGTTACATAGGAACTTTTCTCGATGAAAACAGTTTTTGAAAAAATCTGTATTCACCGGGAATCAAACTCACGACCCCTAGAACTGCGTTGAAGCAGTAACAAGCACACTTACTACAAAGCCAATGCCGCTTCTTATTTATTTATTATTGCTTTGTTGATATCATTTCTATTTATTGAATGATGTTTTATTTACGGTGACAAGAGCTATGCTTTTACCAGGTATTTTGAAACTCACGTATTTTCACGTTTAAATTTTTATTTCCAAAAATTTAATTAAAAAACAGCCTGTAAATTCCTTAATTCTGAATCCACTTACTTTTTTCTGCGCTACATCTTCTAACTCAACAATCAAATTCATTATTTACAAACTTTGCGACATTCAATTACATTAATTTATTCACGTCCGTAATTTGCAAGTGAGGAGGTATCAAGTCGTACAGGGAGAATTAAATTGCAATCTAAATAAGTACTTAAAACTAAAGTTTTTATACTTTAGCACCACTCCTTTTTTTTGTGTTTTTGAAGTGAAACTTCTTATGTTGGGCCATAAACAGCAGCGTGAGGGGACGTACGTATCTAAAAAACGTAGCTACCCACCCTACAGTCCAAGCCTTCTTCTAAATCTCCTCTCTTATACACTTTCTCCTGTTCTGTCTCTCTCATTCGCAACGCACGCAACCTCCACTGTCTACTGCTTCATCTCTTTTTCTTTCGCATGTACGCCGCTTGCTCCCTTCTCCTTGCACTGCTACTATCCCTATATATACATACATATATTATAGGTATGCCAGTATATATGTTTCTACACTACGACTGAACACGAAACCAATGCGCTTGCTTAAGCTATCGTATAGGTATGGAGAAAATAGAAAGGAAGAAAAAAAACAGCTTTACCCATTGGGATAGGCCCCATACCACTAGTGCCACTGTCCTGGGTTGATCTCCATAAAGTGGCGAATTTCTAAAATGGGTAGAGAAGGATCGTGACTGTGAGTGCCACTAGCTTTTCTATCCTCACACATTGTGGCGTGTCTCGAGAGGAGGCTCGCAGGGGACGATTCCAATACTAGAGGCAAAGTATACGTATTTATATTGTTAACATATATACGTATTGCACGTCCCGGTCATTACATACATTTTTATATGAATACATGTACGTAAAAAACATACATTAAGTATTATATATGTATAATACGACAACCTTACCTTCGAAAACAAGAAGAAACGCTGTACCTCGAAAGGAAAGCAAAACTGGATAAAGATAAAAATTATAACAGGTTCTTTAATAAGAAATTGCGATCTTTAAAAAATTGATTTAGACATTTACAAAATCTTCGAAAAATTTTTGGTGTAACGTAATCTCTTAAAATATGAAAAAAATCACATCTTGAAAGGGAAGCTAGGTAGGCCAAAAATAATTTAACGTACAGAAAATAATTATTGAGGTGCAAAAATACGTTGCACAGATTCATACAAACAATCGTAATAATTCTAAAAATAATAAGTCATATCTCAAAGGCAAAGCTACATTCTACATATGCTAGCTATAAATTGATTTATTCTCTATTCTTTATCATCATGTATCATAAAAATAATTGTCACGTGACTAAAACCTATGCTCTTATTATTAATTTTGAGATTAGTAGGGGTGGTTATGGATTATTTTACTTTTAAATTAGAAAAAACGTTATATAATTTGTCGGATACAATGACTCTAACAAGCATAGATTATACATATATGATATTACATCAAATGCACAAATAGTAATTTTATGTAAAAGGAATTTTAGTCTCACGTAACTTGACAAAAGTACCTTCTTTTGAAGCAGTATTGGAAAAATTTTTGTTTTGATCTGCACTACATAACCAACAATTCGTACATGTATTATTTTATGTATTATATTAAACATGGAAGTACTTCGATTGCGCAAATCACGTGTAACATAAGTGGTGTATTAGAACAAATGTACTTTATTTATGCACGCGCGAGCTCGTATATGTAATAATAATAAATTTTTTACTATTCGTATATCAGATTTTCGAAGACCTATTAAAATTAGGTGTACTCTAATTTTTGGGTTTTTGTTATACTAAGTTTAATGCCGTTTAAGTTAGAAGTTTTACTTCTAAAGAGAGTTCCGAGGCTCACACCTGGTTTTTTCTTATTTCGCAAATATCTCGCAAACTATTGATCCACAAATAAAAATTCAAGTTGAGAATAAATCCGCAAGTGTGAAGGAATCGTTGAAGTCCCCAATAGTTGCAAAATAATATTTAATATTTACAGTCACCAGCTTCATAAGTCTCCTATACAGAGAGAGTTTCTACGTGCATGCACACACACATACACACGCTCCGGCTATCTGCTATATAATATAGTGGTTTCTAAATAAGTATATACCTATTTCTGTAGACAAGCGCACTTGCGCTTGCTTTTTCTCTCTCCTTCTTTCTTCCTCTCTCCCTACTACAAATTTACTCTGATGCGCATGCGCGCTACTTCCGTACCCGTAGAAAGAAAAATTTAGAGATCTTTTTGTTCCAGAGGAAATGATAGCCACTACACATAAAGAACCAAAAGCATAAAGAATAACCCGAACACCTCAATTTATTTGGAGTCAACCTCGTTTATAGGCAGTATGGTCTCTAAAGAGTCAAAAGGAACACAGTAGACCATCCGTTAGACGAGCCAGAGGACAGAGAAAAAGACAAAGAAAAGATACGCAGCAACCAAATAATGATAATTCTACAAATGACAAAAAATTCCATACACCAAGAATAATTCGCTTCAATCTGGTAAGAGAACGGAAAATTCCAACTTATTTAAAGGATTATATTACACATTGAACATTATTGTATGCGAAAGTCGAAATTCCTTGCGGAGGGAAGTATTAGATGAGAAACGATACTTACGCAGACATGAGGCGTTTCACGCCAAACGTCCCAGGCCCGCCGCGCGAGCGCTAAAAGTCACTGTTTTCAGCTCATTTTCTTTGCCTTATTCCTATCCTATAAAAATGTTGCAAATAGCATTTACGATGTATTTTTCAGTCAGCTTTCTAATGGTATGGTCCAACAACTTAAATCATGATACAATTGCTGTATATAAGTATTAAAAAGTTATGATAAATTATTTGAAATCCAAGTTTGTAGTAAAGAAAATTTTTTACATAACTGATGGGGTCAGTCAACATTTCAAAAATAAGAGCAATTTTAGAAACATACTTTTCCACAAAAAAGATTTTAAAATTGATTGAGAATGGCATTTTTTTGCTACTGCTCGTGGACAGGGAGCGTGTGACGGTATTGGAGCCAACCTGAAGAGAGGTGCAAGACGTGCAAATCTTTAAGTTTCCTCTAATAACCAAATTTTAACAGCAGAAAACTTGAACGACTAGGCAAAGAATTATTGCAAAGACACAAAAGTTTTTTATTTGAGTAAAGAGTCGTATGAAAAATGTAAACCTAAACTCAAATCTTGATTTAATGAAGCAAAATTAATACTAGGTACTTTGCAATTCTATGCTGTCATTTTAATCGATAATAAAACATTGAAATTAAAAAAAAACATCTATGAGCTCTGAGTATCAACTTTTTCCAAAACAAAATAATAAAACCAAAAAGCCTACATCTCGAACTTCATCTAAAACTCAAAAATAATAGAAAATGTTTGTTTATAAGTAGTTTTAATTTAATTTAAATAGAAAGTATTTTTAAATTAATAATATTTATAGGTAACTTAAGCTCGGCGCGGCACCGCGCTGGGCCTTGGCGCGCGTTCAGACGGCCGAACGTCTACTCTTTGGTATTATTTACCCTAATTTTTCAGTGAAAGCACACTGTGCAAAAAGACGTTTTTAATGTAAAAAAATCTTAGCTTTCCATCTAACCTATCAAAAAAAAAAAAAAAATTAAAAACGCCTTTTTCAAGGTATAGCATGTTTTGTGTTTTTTTTTTTAGTGAAAATGAAATTTTTCGGAAAACTAACCATACCATTGGAAAGCTGACTGAAAAGTAAATCGAAAATGCTATTTGCAAAATTTTTTTAGGATGGGAATGAGGCCAAGAAAATGAGCTGAAAACAGTGACTTTTAGCGCTCGCGCGGCGAGCCTGGGACGTTTTGCGTGAAACGCCAACAAACGCCACATATGAGTAAATCCGAAAGAGTATGCACGTGTGGGCCTGTGTATTATATGGCGTAGGAGTGTAAACGGGTAAGGTCGCAAGTGCAAATATGTAAAGCGAGCGACCAGCAAGTAAGTATGTGCATAACTGCCATTTAGTGAACATGATATGTTATTAGGAGCATTGAATAAACCGATTATAAAGTTGCGTCTGTAGTGAACTCCAATATTTGATCTCTTAGAAAAAAACGTAAAAACTTATTTTAAATTCTTACTTTTCGAAACCCGACTATTCGATGCAGAAAATGCTTATACTAGTTTTCTAATCACATGTAACGTTGTTATTTACTTATCTTACTGTAGTGAATCATATAGTACGTGTTAGTTACGTTAGTGAAAAAAATTATGTTTAAGGTGTGTTTTTCTTAACGGCATAATTTTGATCAACGGTCCTCTCATAGCTGTTTCAGGAGTAAGTATGTTTTTACTCTCTTATCTGAAACTGTGTGTAATTTAAAGGAAGTTTGTTGGAAATGTAAGTTTGAGAGTTTTTGTTTTTTTTTACTTATTTCTGCATGATACGTAAAAAGTTTGACACTTATTTTTCCACGACGTACTCTCTTGTTTAACGATATTTGAGTTTTTAATCTCCTTTCATGGCATGATCCATCGAGCTATTTTTTTCCACACTGGTGTGTATGTTTTATGCCGAGGTAGAGTTAACTATCACCAACCAAGAAATTTTTCGTTTTGGTAGCAGATTTTCTTAATTATCTCAGCCATTTATAGCTTATACCTGCTGTCCATAACACGTATTGCTGCTGCTCATATAGATACGTATTTATTTGCATATATATATAACTGATATGTTATTGTTCACCCACTTTTGTGGTAAGGATTCTTAGAATTTCTTCATATTTTGGTTTCTTTTTAAACTATTAAAAGTAATTAACTCTTAATTCCACAGATTTTTTGGGCTCTAGAGCATGAAATATACAGCAAGATAAACCTCACAACGTCAAAAAATGGTCTAAAATAGAAATTGTTATCACATGTTCGAAAATTCATACCTTGAGTTTCAATTTTACATAACTTTTTTTTTTAATTTTTTGAAATAAATGAAGAACGAATTTATACGTCAACCTTCACAATTTATTAATAAATATGGGTGTTACAATTGTTTTGGTATACCGTACCTTCCTCAGACACAGAGGTTTATAAACTGAACTACATTCGGCTTTACAAATAATACCTGTACATATCAGCATATCGTCAACTTATTCATACTATATACGAACATACTTTTATTTCAAATTTAATAGAAGTAAGTCATTTAATTCTAGCTGACCGTTAAGCAAACGTTCAGTATCCCTCAAACTATCAATCTCAGCCGCTTTCAAAGAATTCAACAATTTGCCGTTATTAGCTATATGTAAGACTTAAAATTCATAATTAAAATCGTGATTACATTTTAACAGATGAGATGCATTATTTGACTTTTCTGTACCATTAACGAAGGCTTTAACACCTCCCTTAAATTTGAAATAAAAGTATGTTTGTATATAGTATGAAGAAGTTGTTAATATGCTCATATGTATAAGTATTATTTGTAAAGCCGAATGTAGTTCAGTTTATAAGCCTCTGTGTCTGAGGAAGATACAGTGTACTGAGATAATTGTAACACACGTATTTATTAATAAATTGTGCGGATTGACTCATAAACTCGTTCTTCATTCATTTCAAAATGGATTTGAATCTTTATCAAGTGACGATCGAAAGTATTACATAATCTTTTTTGTCCTAATTTCTCCTTTTTTTTTTAAATATCAAATCTCTAGGTATTAACGCCAAATTTTTGGAGCTGTGAATATGGACCATGACTTTAAGGAAATTTTTCTAATTTTATTTTTTTCAAACAGCTGCTGAAATTGGAACGATGAACGAAAATACTTTTAAACATCTTGCATTTCAAAAATTATCCTATAATCTTTATAACACTTGTTACGTAAGATAGCATATAGCTATGCGTGCGTGTACCCCCACTAGTCTGGGCCTAAAAGGCAGGGAAATAGAGAAGAGAAGGGATAGGAAAGGAAGAGCCAAGGAAGAGAGGAAAGGGGAGATTAGCTAGAGACGCGAGAGCGAAAGGACCAGGTCCACGAGACTGGAAACAGGTGCAGCTTCTCCTAAATACAAGTAGTGCTGATAAAATATACGTTAACTACAAGTCACGTTTTTATTTAATCCCGTACCTAAGAAAACACGTAACAGCTGGTGTCAGAAATGGAATACAGATAAAATTTTTCTACGGTCTGTCTCGTGCGTGGAAATCATTTTGTCTCGCGGAACAACAAATTTTTTTCTATTAATCAACGTAACAAAATTTAAAAAAAAAGAAAAATATCGCTTATCATAACATATAAGTGTCATTAGTGTTAGACGCCAAATTCATCGTGTCAAGCACCACAATGTAAGGAAGCTTAAGAAAGCGGACGAAGAGAGGGGGAAATAATTGAAAAAATTTCTCAACACTGCTGTAGAATAGTTCAGCAATAAGAAAGGATAATTGCAATTCAAACCACCGAACCAATATACCAGAACACTAGAGGCAACTACTAATCACTAAACCCAGGGAAATACGGATAGAAAGCGAATACGGTACGCCGAGCCCGGACAGCAGACACAGACGGGACACGGGACACATCACACAAAAGAAAAAATTAACGGGGAAAAGCGAAGGCAGTTAAACTCACAGAAGGATTAAAAGGCCAACTCATGGATATACACAGGATCATAATTATACTAACCATCGTGACAGGGATCTGGTAAGTAAATTTTCATTGTTCTTTATATACTATACTTATATCCCCCGAAGGAAATCGCACCCAGAAAGATAATTTTCATATATTGATATTATTACTAAATCGAAAACCTTAAGGACATGATAGTAACACATTGTTGCATGCACAAACATATACCTAATATACAAGTGACAAATACCCCATACAAGAAGTTTTAATTAATTAATAAATAAATAAAAGGAGTAGTTATTACGCTTATTAAGAGTGCAGATACCTATAAAGCAAACCCAAAATATACAACAACGAAAGTGTCTCAGAAGCCAACAAAATATCGTAGGGAGGAGGACGAGAAGACGATAGGCACACGGACATCCACGAAATAAGACAGGACGACATAGAAGACGACATGATACGGATTAACTTAAAACATGATTGAAAATCATGGGCAGAGTGGCAAAAGGCTAGTAAAAAAAAAAGAAGCTGTTCATGATAAAGATTGTGAAAAAGCTTGCACCGAACATAGTAAGACAGAAAACGAATCCAAAAAGTCAGGGAGCCCTCACAGACGCAATACAACGGAAAATTCCTGCTACCGCGGAACATGGATCGATACCCAAAACAAAGTATACATTACCCCATTAATCCGAAATAACAGAGGTAATGTTATGAACGACTCGACAGCAGTTGAAACCCGGGAAGAACACAGAATGAATTGAATACTTAGGAGTAACTCCCGTTTTCTCAAAACAATAGCACAAAAAATATGGATTACAATTTTATCAAAAATTATAACATTCTTAATAGAACGGACGTCAAATTTGTAGGTATACATTATTCACGGCAAATGGGTGATAGGTACGAAGACATGCAAAATCACGTCCTAGAGCCACTGGCAATGCCACCACCTTAGCGGCAAAACTAAGAATTATTTCGCAACAAAGAACTGAGCCAGTAGAATCGTACTGTGACTCTAAATCCAAACATTACACAGCCAAATAATAACTTTATATGACAACAGCCTTATTTATTCTGCAGCACAAAAAATACCGCAACCCACAATCATTAGCCGAAGCAATAGTGATTGCACTGAAAAAAGACAGCAAAATAAGCTTACGCTGTGATGTACTAACGTGGCGTAACTAACCATGCGGCGGAACAGTGAAAAATATTCCAACTCAATATAGATGCCAGAAAGACAAAAAATTAAGTTATACACGGGAACACGACACGATGGTAAGTCTCGAAACTCAATAAAATTTTACTACATCAAAAAATTTGGAGCAGTCCACGGGATTAACACAATAATTATAAAAGAGAAGAGAATTTTTACGATAAGCAAAACCTTTTCAGGGACAATCAGAACAGCCAAGGCTACAACGAAAATGACAACAGATTTGGCAGAAATAATTATAATAATCATTACGACATTAGAAACAATCAGAACAGCCAAGTTTATAACGGAAGCATCGACAGGTTTAGTAGAAATGATTATAATAATTGTCACGATAATTAGAACAATCGAGGCTACAATAGGAGTAACGATGGATTTAACAAAAATAATTATAGTAATTAGGATTATGGCAGTTATATAAGCTACAATGGAAATTTTAATTATCGAGACAGAGGACCTCCGTACGAAATGAATAATCAACCCATGAACAAAACGGAAAACCCGCGTACAGAGCCTTTAAACTCACAGGACGCTTGCACGTACTTCCCAAACGCCGAGTCGACCACAGCAGTAGAGAAAGCAGGAATAAGTATGCCCGAGAAAGAGGTAAAGACAGCAAGTAACAGGCAGGAGTGGGCAGGAAAAAGGCAAGCTCAGCCGCGCGTTACCAACAATGCAAACACAGGTGACGAAGCGCATATACGTAATACAAAAAGAGCCTAACGTAAGCTAGACACTTGCACTACGGGCAAACAGAGTAATAATAACTGTCTCGAGTACACATCGCTGAGGCAAAGCCTTAAAAATAAAGATAAAGAGAAATCCTTTTGCAAAGTAGAAATAAGAATATCAAGTGCACAACGCACACCACCGTCAGTACTTTTAAATAGCCCTGAACTTAGGGTAAATGATGCAAAATTTTACGCAAATACCGGTGCCGAAATTTTAGTTATAAAAAATAGCTGTCTCACAGCAGACACGCTGATAAATGTAAACGACAGATATAGAGTTTTAATTACTAGCGTGACACATGGTACACGTCGCACGTTAGAAACAATTAAAATACCTCTTAACGGTATTAGAGTAACTCTGCATGTAGTTCCTGATAACTTTCCGATCGAAGCGGCAGGCACAATCGGCTGGAACACATTTAAGTTATATGGCGTCGTCAGAAGCGCCAAATGTGAAGTACTTATATTAAACAGCACCACGATTCTCCTATTTGAATGGGCATATTTTGAGATTCTGACGAAAATGAAAAAAATAATATTTGCAAGCGTAAATGAAACTAAAGACAATTGTAAAGTCGGCTGGGTTCCCTTACAGAACATAAAAGAGGGAATTCTATTCGGAAATTTTATAGCAGAGAATAAAAAGGGCAAAGTGTATGCAAAAATGATGAATATAACGAACGAAAAAATAATTGTACCAATACCAGAAGTAGAGTTTATAGAATGCGAATCTGCGCAAAGGGCAGAACCATTTGGCATCGAAGGGAACAATGCTACAGGCTTGCAAAAAGTGATGATAGACTTTTCAATTTAGAATTGAGCAAGAACTCAAAAAAAAAATCAAGCAGGGAAAAACCATACCAAATTAGTACATGTTCAAGAAAATGAACGTTAAGCAACAGGGGAAAGACAAAAAAAATTATAGCGATAAGAAGGCACAATGTACTAGCCAAAAAGTAGACATGCGAGCACGGATTAAGAAAATAATGAAAGTTGTCGACTCATCGAGCTGCAGCGAAGAAGGAATAAGGCATGTACGAGAACTAATAGAATTTAACCCTCTCGTATTTGGCTTGGAGGGCGAACCACTAGAGGCAACTAATTTAATAAAACAAAAAATACAAACATCAAAAGACAGACCCATAACTGAAAAAAGGGCCAGAAACTCTGTAAAATTAAGGGAGTTAATACACACAGAACTGGATAAATACTAAAGGACGGTATAATCGAGCCATCAAAACGGCCATATAGCTCCAACACATGAATCGTGGCCAAAAATGCAGGACCAAATAGAGAAAAACGCTGAAGAGTGGTCACAGATTTGAGGCTATTCAATAGAGTGGGGACGGGCCCATGCTACCTGTAACCATTTCAAAATAAAATTCCAGAAAATTTTATGGCTGCGCGATACATAATGGTAATCGACTTAAAGAGAGGATTTTTTCAGGTAGTATACTCGAGGATGACACACACAAAACTGCATTCTCAGGTCCAAAAGGGCACTACCTATATAAAAGAATGACAATGCAATGATACGACAAATGCCCTTATACGAGTGATTATACTAGCACTCGCAGGACTGCAAGGCCATGAAATTGAAATATGTGAGCAATTCTACGTTTAATGCGTTACAGTTTTTAAAACAAGTAAAATTTAAGACACACCGACAAAATACCATTTTTTTTCTCCGGGCCTAAAGTACTTCATTGCCCTAGGGCCTAAAGTGATGTACTGGGCGCAAAGTGTGCCCATGGGCGAAAAATTGCACTTAACGCCCTGAGGTCAACAAAACATTACACGCGACTCGGGCACCAACCTACAACAAGCGTTTTTACTTTGTGCCCTAGTGACGTAATGTACTATAATTGTAAAAAGGGTGAACTCTTTCGCTCATAACTTTCTTCCTATATGAGCTATCAAAATTTTGCCAAAAGATTTTAAAATATTTTAAAATAAGCTGCCATTTGAGTACTAATTGAGTCTAAAAAGTAAAATTCCTCGAATGAACAGGTGGCTTGAGTTTGGGCTTCAGATTAAAAAAAGCAATTATGACGGAGTCATTTTTCTCTGACCCTATAGCATTAAGCGCCGAAACGCGTCATCAAGGTGGAATCTATTTTGATTTAAAAGAAGCTAATAAAGGTCCGGGTCTGTGTGTTTCATGTTCTACGTGAGAGTAATCGGATACAAGGAGTAGCGCCAAGGAGAGAAGAGAAGACATAGTGCCGTCGAAAAGCCCAAGAATGTGTAGTTCTGCGTATTATAGAATATTTGTAATTACCGCGCCATTGTCCTAATCCAGTACTGCTTTATCGACGAAGATTGTATGTATACCTATGTATCTGTATTAAGAGTATGTACTGTAAATTGCGTTGCGTTCGAGTGTGTGTGATTGATGTCCTGGCGGTAAGATTCAGAAGTGTGTATGTAGATATAGTGTGGTAATGCGCGAGGCTGCACTAATTGGTGGGCCTAACGACACTCTTGCAGTAGCCTTCGAGCGAACCAGAGCTTTCCGAGTTTTCGCGTTTCCGGTAGCACAGATCGAGAGAGAGAGGATCTAGAGAGAGAGCGAAGGAGAAGAGCGGATAATCAGTTTTTCAAGCCCGCCGGGAACGACCTTGCGACCGACGACCGAGGAGACGCGGACCATCGCCACCCCCAGCTGTCATCTGCGAGACCAGGGCATCGACAGGCCAAGAGCTGATTCGACCCGGAGCATGGTGAACCTAGAGGTAAGGGTAAAGTAGAGTGTGCGAGCGTGTGTGTGTGTGTCCTTACGTGTGTGTCGGGGGATCGAGTAGTGCGGGACTCCCCCAGGAAGCGTGGAGTGCGAGAACGGGAGAGTCCGTGGGAAAGCGTGATTGCCGCGGATTATTGCGATAGCGCCGGATTGCGCCAAGATTCGGGCCTAAAAGCCCCCGTGTAAAAGTTCCCCAAAAATAAAGTGAAGTGTTCTTAAAATCATTAACTCGTTGTGGTCGTGCATGTGTTGTTCCCTCCTTCAGAATTTACAGGTCGCGCCTCGTTTCTCCTTGGGAGAGTAGTCCGATCCCGACGGACTACCGCCGGCAGGACCTCCTCAGAGACGAGTCTCCTGGGCCAAGCAGCGGACATCGTGAGGTTGGGACAGGGGTTGTTTTTCGCGTTTCAGGATACGGCGGACTTTGGCGAGAGGATTGGCGATAGTGTCTTTGGACGTTGTCTTGGGACCACCCTGGCTGCGACACTCTATAGTGTCTCAGGGCACGAAAGTGCAACGTCACACAACTTTTGTCGGATTCTTTAAAAACTACTTTAAACCACCCTTACTTCTGACCAGATTGATATTTTTATCTTTATCAAAGCTCAAACGAAATAATTTTCAATAAACTTTAAGTAAAATTTTTGTTTGGTCAAAAATATTTGTTAGGTGGAAAGTTGTGTCTGATTAAAGCTTGAGTTTTTAAAAAAAAGCATTGATCTTGATGATTTTAGAAGCACTTGAATATCATTATTTTTTGAATTTTCCGTAACTTCAATAAACTTAAATATCTTAAATAACTTAAATATCATCCAAATTTTAAGACAAGTGGATGTTTACTAACATTCTTTGTAAAAACTATAATCTTGTAATAATTATTTTAATACCTGGCCTGGATAAAAAATGAATTATAGTCAATAGCAGCCAATATCGTGAGAATTATGAAAAATTGATGCGTAAACTTTGTTACCTAGATTTTACACTAGTTTTTTAATCCTCGTTAAAAAAAAAGTTTTCAGTGTACTTCAGTTATTTGCATGTTGATTGATAATCAAAGTTAACACATCAATTTTTTATAATTCTTACGATATTAGCATTAATTATTGCGAAATTATAGTTTCAACGCAGAATGTTAGTTGACACCTACAAGTCTTAAAAATTTTCATGCTATTTAAATCCCTGGTAAGATTGAGTAATTTTAGAAAAATTGACTAAAGCGTGATTTAATTATATGATGTGTAAGCTTACATTAGCCGTAAATTTCGATAAGATTATTGTTTTGGACTTCAACAGGGCTCAAATTGAAGCTTGTTTTGAGCACTTTAATTTATGCTTCAGTAGAGTTAAAAATAATAATTGGATCAAAAGTTACGGATGGTTTTCAAGTGCTTTTAAAATCATCAAGATCAATGCTTTTTAAAAAAAAACTCAAGCTTTAATCAGACACAACTTTTCACCTAACGAATATTTTTGACCAAACGAAAATTTTACTAAAAGTTTATTGAAAATCATTTCGTTTGAGCTTTGATAAAGTCAAATATCAACCTGGTCGAAAGTTGTTAAGGTGGTTTAAAGTTATTTTTAAAGAATTCGACCAAAATTACTTTTTTGAATCTGAAGCCCAAACTTAAGCCACCTGTTTTATTCGAGAAAATTGACTTTTGAGACTCAATTAGTACTTAAATGGCATTTTAAAATATTTTTGCAAAATTTTGATAACTCATGTAGGAAGAAAGTTATGAGCGAAAGAGTTCACCTTTTTTATAATTAATTATATTTTTTTGTACTTTGGCGCACTTTTTCCGAAAAAGCTAAAAAAAGTTAGTATCTCTCTGATTCTCCCATGTTCAAAAATTTTCTCAAGTTTCTGGATGTGTGGGGAAGAAAAAAAAACTTATCCCGTAGGTGTGCCTTGGAGCACAGGCAAGCAAAGAAGCGGAAAGATCAGAGAAAGAAAGTGCGCAAGGGGATAAAAAATCGTCAACAGAAGCACCCAGCACGGGCTGAAACGATAACAGAGAAACAGAAGATAACGGGAGGGCATACGCTCAGAGTAAGAAAGAAATGAAAAACTGACGACATATAACCATTAGGGAGACAAAAATAACCGGGCCTAGCCGAATGGCACCATACGGGTACGCAACCAAACGATCGCCAAAAGCACAAAAATCAGACTGCGAAAATAATTACAATAACAATAACGATGGCACGATCACTAAAATAAAATCAATACTGAACGAATCAGTTGGTCGATTAAAGAAAAGTCTTAATAGACATTAGGAAACAAGACATTAGAGGGAAAAAGGGCATAAGAATCGACGTATGGCAAAGCAACAATGCACCAATCGCGATGAACAAAGGAGAGGATGCACATATTCAAAGGGCGGTAACGTAATGCGCAGAACTTTACAACCAACTAGAAATGGTCGATGTCCCAAAGGACGGAGACTACTTATTCCACTGTTTAATACTCCTGTAGCTACCATAATCAATGGATAAACTCAGGGAGGCACTGCGTAAATCGAATTGGGTAAATAAATGCAAGGATCCAGAACTGACGATGAAAATACTCAATAATAGTCGTGAATTCAGTGACGAAGAATGCATCTTCGAATTCTTATAATTATATAAAGTGAAACTGTGCATACACTTGCAAGCAACACCAGATATAGTGATGTACCAACACTTTATGGGGGATAAGAATACAGAATTTAAGAATATGCACGTCAAAGGTCAACATTATCAAGCCCTCGTAGAAAATACAAAAAGCGATTTTTCACCTAAAATCAGCGATAAAAACAAGGACGACGACCCCCATAAGCTAAAACCCGCGGACAATATCAAAGAAAATTCTGAGCCTGACATGAAAGGTCAACTTATTAACGGACTTGACGTAAACAATATGGAAAAAAGCGAACAAGATATAGAAAGCGAAAAACAAAATGAGAAAAAGGAAGAAAGGGAGAGAGCTGCTGAAAGACGCATTATCTCCCTACTTGAACCAACACCATCACCAGACTCTTGAAGCGACTGCAAGCCACTAACTAATGACAATTCAACGAAGATAGTTATATATTCTATATTATCGGTCGTCACTTGATGAAGATCCATATCAGATTAAATGAAAAAGTAGACTTATTATGTACTGTCCATCTTCACTTTATTCGTTAAAAACGTGTTACAGCTGTTTCAGTATCACAGTACCTTCGTCAGACAAATGTACCTCAAGACTTAATAATATTATACAGCGTTCTATCAAGAACATACACGCTGCGCCGTGGTCGACAATCAGATAACAGGGGCTATATACATACCTAAATTCATACATTCATACGTACACACACAAATGCATACATTTTGTATGTAGTCAATAATACTGGTCATTTCAAAGCTAAATTAAGTAGAGGCGAATTATTCAAATTTANTGAGTGCAGAAACAAACTTCGCTCCAACAACAGAGGCGGACAAGGAACTAGATATGCATGATTTGTTTGAGGGAAGATCAGACGTACTGTGGGTGCAAGTAGTGATTGACGTAAGGAGGCGAGATGTAGATGAAAGGCTGGGGATGAGGATTGACGTGTAGAAGCCCAACGAAAAGCGCATGAGGCTCCCACCTATACCACCACCCCTACCGGACCCTTAAAGCCACTGTAAGCCATTGACTGATGAGAGTACAATGACGATAGTTATAACAATATTGATAATGTTGATAAATATGATAGTAATATCAATAATAATAATGGCAGAAGCAATACAGAATATAAGAATAATAAAGCTAGTATATCAGTATAGTGTTGTATAAGGCTACAAGATACACAGAAACATACGAGTATACGTATATAGAAAAAAGCGTTATTCTCCTTTTATTTACGGCCCTAAGACAAGCCGCAAAAGAATAACGAATTACACAGAAAGGAAATAAAAAATAACTAAAAACTGTATAACCAACAGACATTTAGGCAATTTAACCCCCTTCTTAAAGGAACAATATTGATAAAATACGTACAAAAAAAATTTTTTCTGTTGCGACTCTCGGACGCGCTGCGAAGAAAAAAATGCATCGACAGAAGCAGATAAATAAAGGATAACGTTAAGGCCGAAAAAACAAACAGAAGCACGTATATGCACACTGATAAAGGTGACGTAATTTAACAATAACACACGAACGCAGTAAAAGAAAAGCGTATGAGATGCGTGCGTGGATTTATCTAACCGAAAAAAAAAAAAATCCTGCAATAAGACGTTAACAAAATTTTTTTTTTTACTTACAAAGCCTAAAATTTATCTCTCCATCATTATAATTACCCCTTATTAAATTTCAAGAGAAAAGAGAAGAATACTTCAGTTAAAATTTTTTTTACATGGCAAATAGCTGTACACCCAACGTTCGAAAATGCAGATCATTGTACAAATAATGAGTTACATTTTGCAACCTTCAAGAATTAGTCGTAAGAAGCAATAAGAAGCATTATTTATGATAAGACAATCAAATGACTACACTCAAAAATGTAGAAAAAAAAGACTATGGTGTTTCCATCAAAACCAAAAAAACATATGCAAAAAATAACAAGTTAAAAAATGTTATCAACCATACGAAAAAAAAAAAAGTTAATAACAACATATTTACAAATATACTTGCAGGCATATGTGGTCCATTTTAGATCTGTGTAATTAGTAGATTTTAAAGGATGTGAGATTTGCAAATTTTGAGACAAAAATATCTTGGAGTAATTTTCATTAAAATTATGAAGAAAAGCACTTGCAATTAAAAATTTTCATAGACTAAGCAGTCAGCTATAGTCCCTTAATTACCTTATTCATAAAGATCATAATTTTTCTCACCTACCAACAAAATCAGCAGCAAAAAAAATGGATGATTGTTCAACTGGAAGAATATCCTACCATGGAATCACACAGAAAGCTATGACAGCGTGATTGACCATAAAATTTAGATTAAGCCGTGGTCGAAGGATAATGATAACTACTGCAAATTTAAAAAATTCGATCATACAATGAGACTAGAATAAAACTTAGCGAAGAAAAACACTAATATATATATATATATATATAAAACTAATGTG
>NW_019379770.1:47725-81178 GCF_000648655.2 Copidosoma floridanum | reverse complement strand
TTTTTTTTTTATATTAGAATGCTCTACGTCCGGCTCCTTTATTAAGGGCACTACTATGGGCACTTAGCACTTGGGAGAAGGAAGGGACGAGGGGATGGGAGGCCTCCCATTACTGGGAGGGGGGTAAGGGGGAATTAGGCAATTTATGCTGCGAGGAGGTCGCCTAAACCCTCCTCGAGGAGCATTGCGTGGTGAAAAAGCACATGTGAGAATCACAGAGGTACTTGCCCGAAAAAGTCGCATTATGGCCGGGACTCGAACCACGGTCTCCCGCGTGCCAATCCACGACCTAGCCGACCAAGCCACCACGCGCTCTATGTATACACATATGCATACGTATTTATATGAATAAACCCTACTCGAGAGAATAATATGATTCATCAGTCTCATAAAAAAAGTCAGAATATCCTAAGCAGATACACTGATGGTATGATTTCTGAAAATCTTCAACAGTCATTGACATAAGTTATCAAAATAATTTAGCAATCCTGCTACTGGAACACTACACGGTATCATCAGTGTGAAATACATACATACAATACGGACATACACACCAGTGTGAAAAAGAAGAAACAGTTTAATGAACAACGATGTGAAAAGAGTTCAAATACCCTAGCACTGTTTAACAAGAGTACGTGTTAGGTGAAAAAACATCGAAATACCTACGTATCATACACAAAAAAAACCAACAAATTATCAACTAAAAATACTAAAGAATTGCTTATGAATTTCTCTTTGAAGAATATCACAGGTCCCAAATAGAAAAAAAAAAAAAAAAAAAAACAAAAAAAAACAAAAACAAAAACACAAATATTCATTACAGCTGTGGAAGCATTTTCATTAACATCAGGTGGAAAAAAAGACATTTCGTATATGATTGAGCCACGTATGCAACCAACACATCCTTTATTGTCCACTAATCCAACTAAAGAAAAAAAGGAACGATGTTATATTTTAAAAGAAAAATAGTATGAAAATTATATACACAAAAAAACTGGTTACAGAAAAATGAGAGTGTAATATAAGGCAAGCAAAATTATGCGTAAAAAGAGTGCAAAATATAATTTCTTAATAAAGATCTGTTAACATAATAAGTAATTAACAGGTCATCATTACCCCTTTACGTTAGGTGCAGAAACTCAGTATATTTACTCTACACGCCTTCTCTTTCTTCATTACAACGTCAGCATGCAAGTGCCAATTCTATTGGACGGCCCTACTACTGACTTGTTATGGAATGATTTCAGGTAAAAGGCGAAAGAACACCAATCGTAGAGCCAACAAGACGTTACCAGACAGTAGTTTGATATTGAAATCAGAAGTAATATTGCAACAATCCAGCTAGCCAAACGTGTTTCGCTATTGAACAGAAACCAAAAACTCGTTGGCAATTAATGGAAAACGAAAAACAGAAACAAAACCCGAAAGGCGACAAGAAAAATAAAAAAAAATTTGTTACAAAAAATATACAAATAACAGTATTAAGTTGCACTAACAGTAGCTGTAGGGTTCTAGAGAAAAAAAAAAATTTTAGTTTCGATGCAATGTAACGGACTTTTTTGATAGAATAAATAATAAATGACACTCCCAAACAATATCAAAGGGCTGCACAAACATGAAATCAACAGAAAAAACTCACAGTAGCGCAAAAATTACAAAATTACTAGTTTTTTGCCTTTATTGATAAACATTCCATTTGTCACGCGTTCGAGTCTGTTATAATGAAATAAAAAATTTGTTATACTTAATATCAACTTCATTTGATCACGTTAAGCGTGATGTTGTAGTGTTAAGAAAATTTGTTTGAAAAAATAAGGAACTAGCCAAATAAAAGGCCTCGGCACCTTTTAAAATTTGCTCGAGCTGCCCAAATAACATTTTTTCAGCTTTTGTTGCATTTATTTAGCTATTTTTTCTTTATATTTGGATAGTAAATCAAAATAGACTTTACTATTACAGATAAAAATGTGGTGAAATATTAAGAAAAATTTAGAAACAAATTTAAAAAATTCCTTTATTTTTTTTGGATTCATAAAATTTTTGTGTTCAAAATTAGAGGATGCTGGCTATCAGACTGCATAGCTACAAGTTACAGAGATACATTAACCGTACAAATCACTAAAATATTTTGTACTTTGACCAGCCTGTTATCATTGTTTTTAAATGATACGACATCAGTTATAAACAATCAAGGTAAAAGTAAAATACTGAAAGTATTAACATCTGGTAATGATTTAAGACAAGAGACTGACTTATCTAACTGTTCATTGGCAGACCACAAAATAATTCGGAAGTTGGGCTTAAAATTATAAATACTCTATGTAATGGAAAAAAATCCAGTGCCCTTTCAAGAAAATTACGCTACTTATTGTTTAAAAAAAACTCTCTTAAAAATCTATTCAAATTGGACGCCTTACCACCAACATAATCTGCTGTGCTTTTCGCTCTCTACAAACGTACCATCAAGTCCAAGAATGGCAGGGTGGTAAACTTAATTCATTGAAATGGGGCTGGGAACCTAGACAGTACATTGGTATCCATATTCGTCCATGGACCTCGTGTACCTGATGATATATAAGACATAAAATGCAGATACCAGAAAAAATACTTGAAAACTCATACTTTTGTCAAACATAGTTCACGTTGCTCAGAATATTGTGAAAAATGCGCAAAGCAAACTTGCATCAACTTTAATTACAAAAAAAAAAAAAACAGAAAAGATCCTAGATAACATGATGCATGATGATAATGATAACGATGTTGAAGATATACTGATTGAACAAAACGATGTAAGCTATATCAAAACTCATTAAGAAGAGAAAGAACAGGAGGAGGAGGAGGATCGGCATTGCTATGTTACTCTGCATGTATGTGCTATCGTCAATGACATTTTAAAAAACCGCCTCGGATTTAATTGTGACATCAATCACTTACACAGCAATGGGGACCTTATTTTACATGGCTTCCGAACTATCAGACCACAGTTAGAACACGCACATGACAAAGTAGACGTCAATCATACTAAATCGTAGTTGTGTTTGTACGAGTTATGACTTCCTTTTTGTAATTATACATAATGTGTTGTACATGAAAACGTCTTATATAACAATAAATTGAAGGTTATTGTTTTGTAAAGAAGAAAAACGTATAAAAATTTTTTTTTTACGATATAAGGTAATTTACTGNACTACTACTACTACTACTACTACTACTACTACTACTACTACTACTACTACTACTACTACTACTACTACTACTACTACTACTACTACTACTAATACTACTACTGCTTATCCTTTTGCTCTTTTCCACTACAATTATCTGTAGTAGGCCCCAAAAAAAGGGGACGCACGTATGTGTAGCTATGATATCGTACGTGACTTACATCTGTTTGTGATGAAACTATTTTTAAAAAACGGAATGATTAAATAATTCTTAAAATAAAAATTTTTTTTTTACGATATAAGGTAATTTACTGAATTTGTTTACAAATGCTATGGAAAATAATTTACCACTTCTATGTTTAGAATATTTTTTTATTACCTACCCCAATGAAAAAACCTTGATTGGTGAGGAAGAAGCTGAGAAAATACCATTCTGGTAGTTAGACAAAATTTGAAATGTGTCAAGGTATTTTTGGTATAAGTGCTCTCTTATCCTTACTCCGGCCTTTCAATTAATTCCACACTGTTATTTGGCACGTTCTTTATTTTTCAAACAACTTTTCTTAACAAAACAGAACTACTCTTAACGTATTCAAATAAAGTGTAGAAAAGTAGTGTTGATTTAAGTAGAAGAAGTTGAGTGCAAATAAAAAAAAGAGAGTGTACGGTTTGGTTAAAAGATGGTAGAAATCCATCGACAGTATCTTTAAGGCAGAGTGTGCAGAGAGGGAGGGTAAAAAAAATTACAATAGTGGTCAAGAGCAGGAAAAGATAATAGGAAAAAATGGAGGTAATATTATAAAAGGTGAGTATAGAGCAGAGTAGAGAATAAGCCAGAGTACTCAGACCACACAGGAAACTGAGCAAATAGGAAGACGAAGAACAGAGTAGGGTAGACTACGAGCAGAAGAGGTAGAGTCAAAACTACAAACAAGCACAGAAATAAGTCGAGAATTTGGGTTACATCCTGAATAAAAATGTTAAATACGAATAAGTTGTATTTTAATTATATCAACAACTATGTCTTTCACAGCAAAACCTTGAAAACATTACGTAACAAAGTAATAGCAAAAAAACTGTTTTTTTTTTACACTGAAAGAGCCATCATAAAACAACTGCCACTTTTATTTTAAACTGTAAACCATATCAATTTCAAACCATCACGTTGGATATAAAACAGAAAGCTCTCTGTCAAATTTCAGCCAACTTTGAAAAAACTGCATGAGTTAGTGAAAAAACTTAATTACGCCCATACTTGATACATACATATGCTGAGGTCCACGACCGCATTTTTTTTTTTTTTTTTACCAAAACTTTTTCTACGCAAAAACAATAAGTTTGAAGGGTACTTACACTTGTTGCTGTGGCAAACATATAAGACACTTTTATTAATTGTGCCTAAAAACTGATAAAAATATAAATGAAAACTCAGAGACGAACAAAAAGGTAAGTGACTTATCGTATTGTCTACTTATGTGCACTGTAATGTATGGAAATATTTTTTTTCTCCTAACTGATATTATCAGGCGAAATACCGTGCCACTTAAGCTGATACTCTCTGCATCAATGATGCATCAGGTCGACTTGTCAATGTGTAGCCTTTTCCCAGAGATGACTTTGTATTTCAGAACGTCCTCGCCAGTTAAGCCAGCACTTCCTACCCAGACATCAAATCCTGGCCAATAAGCATCCCCAGAGAAGCCCCATGTTTCAGAGACCACTGCTCGCCGGAAAAGTTGGCAATCACTACCTGGCACCTGGCATCAGATCCGCTAATCCCTACCTATAGCCCTAACACTATTTGGCATTTATCGGTCCTGGAGACCTGTGAAGCAAGAAAAAAAACCCTGGAATTTCTCTGAAGAAAAATTCCACGTAAGAACCTCCCTCGAGACAGCCAGGGTTGCATAGCAACTTTTTTCGGAGACAAAAGTTTAAAAAAAAATCTGGACTCACTGGGAATCGAACCCACAACTCCTCGAATAGCATTGTATCAGTAACAAGCACGCACTGAACCAACGCCGCTCCTTAGAATACTCAATTATTGTTAACAGCACCCTTAAAAAAGACGAGAAGTATTTGTTTCTTAGAAACACAGAGAACATGTAAATGTCAAGTGTAAAATATATGCTATAAAGATAAAAATTAAGTGAAATGGAAAAATAGATTATAATCTCGATGGACTACAATTCATGTTAATTAGTTTGCAAAGTGATGAAAATAAGTCTACTACTTTGATTCTGAATGAAGCTAGTTGTGCCATCGGTCGATGAAAATATTATCTTCGATTTTTCAGTTGATAGTAAAAATGCTAATTCCAGCAATTTGTACGAAAGATGGGTATGCCACAATTTTTGTTGATTGTTTACTGTCTACACAAACAAACGGACAAAGCCATTGATGCCCCAGATGTCGATTTCAAATCTGGTGAGACCAAGTGTACTGTTTCTCCAGAACCAGCAACATATGAGGGATTAATCATTAAACACCAATGATGACACCAACGCAGCTCAATTATTGTATTTGTCAAATTTGACGAACATGTCAGGCTTACTTTGAAAATAAATGATGTTAAACAAAAAGCCGAGTAATGTCAATCAACCGCAAAAGTTGAGGTGTGATGACTCAAATACGACTACTAAAAGTGAAATAAGTACAGGTTCAATGAATTGTGCAGAAATATCAGTAGCTGTCAAACTTTGACTACAACAAAGTCTAATAAAGTTAGGGTCGATCAGCGATCTTACTTAGTGTAAGAAATTAAAAATTCAACAAAATAAACCTGTGAACAGTGGGTGATTGGGTACCCAAGAATGAAGTTATACTTCTATAAAATTAAATGGAAAACAATATATTTATAAGTATAAAAATACCTTCTATAAAACAATATTGTATACGAAGATGGTGCAAATGAGCATACTTACGTTGATTAGGTATGATTTCAATTAAGGTTTAATAAGTTAACGATTACAAACAATATATTACGGCACAATACAATAAAAATAATATATAGGCTGAATGGTGCAAGACTGCGCTTTCATCGAATTTTCCGATGGTTTCAAAACGACTTCTCATTGCATACGCTAATAACATCTGTAACGTCAGGTTAACATATATCACATACGCTCCCACCTCTATTTTGAATTCATTTTTGATACCCAAAATATAATTGTATCTAGAAAATAAAAAAAACCATCCTGTAGTATCGTTTTCTTTAATAGGGTATTCAATACAGTATTATATTCCAGTGAATATCCTTTCAGGACTTTCATCACACATGGGTTGTTTTGACAGATATTATTCAAATGTCAAACGTATATTTGAAATAGCATTAAGAATACCCACAAAAATTGTAGTTCGTTTGACTTCACCATTATTTAATAAATGTTTAATTTAAAAAAATCGATATTTAACATGTAACCTTTTGAAAAAATTGCTCAAAACGGCATTTATATGTTTTGTAGAAATCTCCCAACTTTTGGGGTGCAAAAAATTACTTTTAGATAAACCTATAAGATTTTCGAATAGATCTACAAGTTCGTTTTCAAATAAATTTAGAAAGAAGGGAGCAAGTATGCGTAAAAGCATGTATGTAAGTACATCTACATAAGAAATTCAATTGCTAGCTTTCCTGCACACATTAACGTTTCTCTTACTTTTCTGAACTTTTCTCCCACTAACTATGTAAAGAACGTCCGTAAGTCAAAAAATCAGTTTAATTACGAATGAAAAAATTGTGAGAAAATAAAACACAATAAAAATCAACTATTGTATTTGTACAGTACAAAAAAATTTTTTTTTAATTTTTGAAAATTTTGAAAAAATATAGAAAATTGTATAAACAATTATTTATTTATTGTGTTGGTAACAAATTAATCATCTAGGAATAAATATTTATTATTACATAGGAAAGCTGCGCTGCTAAAAGATACTAATTTGTAAGTTTTCGAAAACAACGTTCAACTGAAAAAGTTAGTTTAGTATATGTATCATACAAGCTAATTAATTATATAACATCTTGTAATTTAATTGATAATCACACAAAATAAATGAATACTCAATAAATACAATTTACATTAAAAATGAGTTACGAATCGCGATAAGATAGAAGATCTGCAGGAATTGAAAGATCTGCAGTTGTGCACAGGAATATTAAACCTGGCAACGTTCTTGTGAATAAACAGTACGTAACTAAACTGTGTAACATGGGCTTTAGCATTTTGACAGGGCTAGTATCATGTTTACAATCAACGAATGAAAGCATCCAAAGAACATAAATTTTTTTGTCTCCAGAGCTATTGATCGGTAGAGAAGATGCAACTCTTTATTTAGATAATTGGAGTCTTTGTTAGAGTTTATTATAGAAAAACAGATTTGACATACAAAGTATTGTTACAACGTACTGTCAGAGTTTACAAACGTTATGACGAAAAAAAAATATCTGTAATGGATGGAGTAGCAGAATTTCTGAAATCAATAATGTATTGCTGTTTTTACTACAACTACAGAGAAAGACTATCAATCAGGCAGTTATAAAAAGATTTTGAGAGACAAATTGAAATCTTTACATATCAAAATTCAAAATCAGCTTCCATTTTCTTTAATCATTTTATTATCTATTATTTGTTTAAATATTATTGTTACTCTAGCAATAATCTATAGATAAAAAAAAAGATTTATCATTTTGTGATCATTACAAGTTTAACTAAAAATACTAACTGTGAAAAATCTAGCGAGTTCGATTACAGATAATTAGTCTGATAAAAATGATTAAGGATTGTACACAATTACAAAAACTGTAAACTATTTCTAAAGTTACAAAATCTATGTTCGAGAGTTTGATATTAAAAATTTTATCACCAAGTAATTTCTACAGTGTTAAAAATAAATTGAACAGAAATATACTACATAAAATTTTGTATTTAAGAAAGCAGTATACTTAAGTACGGAAAAACTAGAATTATTTTAATGTACCTGATGTAGTTCTGAAATTTTCCAATGAACTGTAAAAATTTAAGAAAAGAAAATGCATGTACTCAATGTAACTCAAAAAATTTTAGGGGTACACTTTTATAGTTTTCATTTTATAAAATTCATAAATATTTTCTATGGAATGATTATGACAATAAACATGATAAAAAAAACATTTATAAACACTTAAGTGTATTCATTGGTACAATGATAAGATTCATGTATTCAATGTCATTCAAAAATTTCAAAATATCGACGAAGTGCTACTCAAGTTGTACACGGTGCTTTAAGTTTACCAAAAAGCTCTACTTCGTTCCACTATTCTACATTTTATTTTTTTTAGTTATATCCATTGCACCCTGAATTAAAGTTCCGAAGCAGTGACTCAAACACTTAATAAGTAGCTGATCCTTTATATCTAAGGGTTTTCTTGTTTTCCTTTTTCTGAGTCTTTTCCTTTTTCTCATTTCTGAGTCTTTTTCTGAATTATCTCTAAAAATTTTCTATCCTTTGATTTAGAGTTGATTTCCGTCTTGAAAAACCATTACATCCAGAGTATTTGCTATTAGGTCTCCATCGAAAGGCAATGTAGATATCTTCCATTTAAGTAGTTTCTATGCCATGCTCAGCCTTCATGAGAGTTTGAATGATTTCTTGTTTTTTTACAGATTTCAAGTATTGATAAGCTACTAGAGGATTAGTGTTCGACGTTGCTCCTGAAAGCCACATAATTTTCTTCAAAAAGCCATCGATGCACCCATAAACAGAAAATCCAAATCTTTTCAGTTGATTTTGGCCATCAGCATGCCAGTTCAAGTTGAGTCCAGGGACACTGTATACTCTTCATTCCAATTTGTATCTTGCACAAACTTCAACATGATCAGAACTAATTAACTGCATAAGCCTCATGACAGTTTTTGTTTGAAACATTACAGTTATAAACATTTTATAGCCGTTTCCAGATTGTTTCGTATCCTAAACACATTCGATTTCCTTCTAATTCTAATAATATTGCTGAAATAATCTTTGTTACATGACTTTCAGTAATATTTTTTTTTTTTATTCAGAGCTCTGACAATATCTACAACGTTAATAGTATCTCATAAATTTTTTTTTAAACATAGGTATACAGTTTTATTAATAAAAATAATATAACATTAATATTGATATTTTGATTTCTAGGACTCTTTACAGGTTTTGCCATATCAGTGACCTTTTTTGCTTTCAACTTTTTCCCCTAACCACACACCGCAAGTCTTTCGTGCGGGCCTCTTGCAAAGTTCCTGTCAGACGACTCGGTCATCCACCCTTCTAGATACTATTTATAGGGCGCAGAGATTATCCCAAGTACACTCCAGCTATCAAGTTTAATGGAAAGACATTTTCCAATAAAGCATCTAAGTTGCTGTACCGACCTTTTTATAACCGACATAGACTTGACCAGATGAGCTGGCCAGGTGTTGGCTTTCCTTCAAAAAGAAGGCCCCTGGAGATCCAGATATCACCAGAAAAATTGACTGTTAATTTTAAAAACTGCTGTGATACCCCGCTAGTTGGGTAGATCCCAGATGGGCTGCCGAGGTAGAACCTACCTGTACATTTAAACGGGGCTCTAGCTAAGCGTTGCCTGAGGCCAAGGTTGCTATGTTCTATCTAACTTTTCCTGGCGTTTTGAAAACTAATGCAAACGTGAGTGCATGTTTCGAAGCTCTATACATATACATATATATATATATATATATATACACACACACATATATATATAGGCTTGACCACTGAGAGCGAGCCATCTTTCGCACGCAGAACTTTTTTCGCTCTAACACGCTGTGTTCAACTCGCTCATGATGGCTTGGAGATAGCTAAAAAATAGTTAAAAAATATAAATCGACAAATTTTGATCTGCTCTTTCCGATAGTGCTATTTGATTGTTCTAACAACCTTTTTTTCGTGAAGAAAAATGAGTCAGAAGTTTAGGATGCTCCTCTGAATTTTGCCGTGGTTTAAAAAAATAATGTTTACAATAATTGAAAGAGCAATGCTAAAACGTTAACTCCACAAATTTTTAGAGTGGGAGAGCAAAAAATGTGTAAATTACAAGCAAATGAAGACGATAACATAAGCAAGCCGAACAGCAGCGAGGCGTGCAGTTGTCGCCTACGCCACGCCACCACGCGGCAACACACTGTTACTAACGAGTTTATTGTATGTTTCCGCCTCGCCGTCATACCACTTACATATACCAACGTTTTCATTTGCTTGTGATTCACGCGTTTTTTGCTCTCCCACTCTAAAAATTTGTGGACTTAATGTTTTAGCATTGTTCTTTCGATTCTTGCAAATTTTATTTTTTTAAACCACGGCGAATTTCAGAGAAACGTTCTGAACTTCTGACTCATGTTTCTTCACAAAAAGAAGATTGTCAGAAAAAACAAATAGCACTTTCGGAAAGAGCAGATCAATGTCTGTCGAACTGTATTATTATATTCAATTTTGTGAACAAATAAATTCACTATCTGTATGTATATACTTGTCACGCTTATAGGTTAACTGGACAGCCAAGGTAGGACCGACTTATTCCCCCGTTAATGTGTAGTACTAAGGTCTCGCTTGTGCCTAGCTAGGCCGCAGGTAGGTTAAATCGGCAGCCAAGGTAGGGCTGATCTAACGCCAATTTTGATCGGGAGGAAGCTATCTCATAGTTAGCTATAAAAATGTAAATAAACGTAGCTAGCTCTACGCTAGCTGGCTGGGTGGTGCTTAAATGCTTGCGTTCTTTTACAGCCTCCTTGTTTATCTGTATATACAGCGTAACAAAAAAAGAGTAAGGCTCTGAAAATTTTTACTGCCCAAGCGCAAAGTCCTTACTTTATATAAAACTTATCAGAGAAGGTACATGGCACCTTAGACTTTTAGATAATAAACAATAAAAAAGTTTAAAAAACAACGTCTAGGCACTACAAGCCGCAAAAAATGATATTTCTGAAATCTTCACGTTACAATAATGAAATTTTGGCCTGTTTTTGTTTTAATCTTCTGGCAAGCCAAAAAATTTTTTCGACTTCGTATCTCAAAAACGTATTTCCAAAAATTGGTTTAGGCTTTTTTACAACGTTTCAACACGAAATAATTTCATCCGTTGTTTTTAAACATAAGCTTCACGGTCGTATTATCTTAGTTCAAGTGAAATATACGTATCAGTGTGTCATAAAGTTATCATATGCCAATCTACAGACGAAAGTTAGCGATTACTGTCCAACATAAATGATCTTAAGACATTCGGTATGATTGTATCAGGGACTGATCAGTTATACGTATTCTTCACGGGTCAATTTCTTATTAGTTCAGACATAGATCGTGTAGTCTGCTACTCGCATACTTGCTACTAATATGTGTTGTCTCATTATGTATTCTAAACTTCCTTTGATTCCAATAATTAATTATTATAAACTAAATTACATTAAGGCTTTGCATATGTTATTTTACTAAATTTGCGAGTTTGTAATTTTTGTATTTGTAAAAATGACGTAGGATTGTGGTTCATTGGATTATTACTTCTTTTTCATAGTATTTTTTATTCTCAGGTCTGAAACTCGTGTAGTTAGTAAACACTGACTCGACACGCAAAACCGTTCGGCCTGTTTTTCTGTACGCAGTTACGAACGCATACACACACATTGTGCACATTTTTATGGTTTACTCTAAGAAAATACGTTTTACTTTTTCCCATCTTCCCATTCATAACACTTTGCTCTGCTGAAATGAAAAAGACAGAACGCCGATTTAATTAAAAGTTAATTCGTAATCGCATAGAAACGCTGGGGCTGTCTCCTATTTGAGATAGAGTTCCCAGAAATAAAATAGTATCCAATACCAAACTTCTACCTTGACTTTGACTTCTACTTTTATTCACCACTTTAGGCAATCGGGATGATATCTTGGGGGTACTCCTGTAGGTGTGGTTCAAGATTCGAGACGATGTCGATTATTTCTTCTAAAAGTACATAATATTGACTCTCTGATTCCTAGGTGTGCACTACTTCGTTGGTTGGAGCTGCCTATAGTCGATCTGTGTGTCTACGCCAAACCCTTACAAAATTTCAAGGGAAACCTTGTAATGTAAGAGTTTAATGCGCTTTTTAAGTTTGCCACTTTTACTGACTATAATCTCTCGCTATGACTTCTTACCCCTCCAAAAAAATTACTGTTGTTGAAGTTTGTGTTTTAAGTTTTAATTTGTAATATATCTAAGCAAAGACACTTTGTGTTTTTAATAATAAGGCAGTATTCGAAGTGGTAATTCGAGCATGACTTTATTTCAATAATTAACAAAACTGCCAATATTTTGACGCCATCCTCAGGGCAACTTATAACAATATACAAAGAAATAAATTACAACATTAAAAATAACAAATAGGCAAATATAAAAAGTTATGTATAGATACCACTGCAAGTGTTAGGACACAACATAACACTGCAAGCGGAGCGACGAAAACTTATTGCATAATTAAAAATTTACAAAAAATTTTTCGTCGCTCCGGTTGCAGTGTTATGTTGTGTCCTAACACTTGCATTGGTATTTATACATAACTTTTTATATTTTGCTATTTGTTATTTTCAATGTTGTAATTTATTTCTTTGTACATTGTTATTAGTTGCCCTGAGGATAGCGTCAGCATGACCTCGAAATATTGGCAGTTTTTTAAATTATTGAAATAAAGTCATGCTCGAATTACCACTACGTGTACTGTCTCATTATTGATTATACCACTATAGAGCAAGTGTTATGATCACTTACCTTTACTTTGTATTTTTGTTTTTAATCACTATGGTTTGACTCTTTGGTAATTAATTTTTAATAGTTTGGACAAAACGTTCTGCTTGTGCATTGCATGCCGGGTGACGAAGAGCTGTGAATTCATGTAGAATACTGAATTCATTCATGAACTCTCAGAAACGTTTTGCAGAGAATATTCTTCCGTTATCTGAAAAGTTATTTGAGCCATCCTAAAGGCTGCCAAAATGTCCTCGAATTTACCAATCGTAGTTTTTGTTAGCATATTCTGTATAATATGTACTTCTAGCCATTGGGTGTACGCGTCTACCAATATAAATACAAACAATATCGATATAGCTCCGCGAAATCAATATGCACGTATTTTTAAGGCTTAGAAACTTCATTCCACGGATAAACATAAGCTTTTTTCGAATAACTTAACAACAATTCATATTCCGAGCGATTTTTTGTTATTCTCTCGATGTCGTAGTCCATCTCTGGCCACCAAACGTAATTTCGTGCCAAATTCTTCATTTTTACTATGCCCAAATGACCTACATGCAATTAATATAACAAAGTTTTGCGTATTTTTTTTATATCGCCACTTTACGTCGACGTCCCAATAATTCCTTTTTTAGCGCAAATCCTTCGGTGGCACGCCCCAAGTGTCTTTTCGATATAATAGTGTTCTACAGTTTAAAAAATTGATAATTTTAAGAAAACCCTTTTCTTCTTTCGTTTCATTTATCATTAAGTTCACATTAGTTGGTAATTTTTTGGTTTTTCTTAATAAAAAATAAATCTACTACTTATATTTTAAAGTCTTCTGTCTCTCTATCAAAAACTGGTAAACACGATAAAGTCTGTGTTTCTCTAAAGATTGGAGTACTTATACATAATGTCAAATTAAAAACCATGTAAAAATATCATGTACTGTTGTATGCGCATTGTACTAAAGATTGGTAGACTATTATTTTTTGCAAAAACTAGCATTGAGGGTCTATAATCAGTGATAAAGGTGATTTTGTTTCCAAATTAATACTAACATAATTTTCTAACCACAAACGATCCTACTGAATTTTTATGGTATATCATTGAATTCTTTTGATGCATCCTGAATTGCGTTCTCCATCACGTTCCGATCGATTCAGATAACGATGCAAGAGAACAGCATCAACCTTAAAAATGGGATAGCATCTATTACTCAAATTAACAGGTATTTGAGGTCATAAAAACCAAGGCATTTTACACTCATAAATCTTTTTTTATGCCGTTACAAAAGTTTCTTTCTGAGGATACGACCACACAAATTCACTGCCAGTACATAATAGTTCGTATAGGGGTTGTAATATTAAACTAAGTTTTTTTTATAAATTTACCTTGATCATACTGATAAATGCTCGCATCTCATCTATGCTGCGCGGTCTTGGCATTATAATCACATCATCTATTTTCGGTTCATCTTTTGATATCTTCTCACTTTGAATCATGTAACCGTAATATGAGGTTACTGTGCGAAAAAATTTAAACACTCTCCACATGTTGTAGCTGCAATACGTATAATCTGTCCAGAAAGTTTCACTTCTAGGATTTTACTTAGCATACTTTTCAGGATGCAGGAGCCGCACACAAAATAAAAATTTAAATTCACACTTTCATTTAACTTACGGCGAAGTGTACAAGAGGAGAAGAAATGATGTTTCATCTAAAAAGAAACCGAACATCACACTTGGTCCCTTAGTTGAGGCACTCTGACCACGTCTTACACACAGCAACATGAACGCCTGGTTCGTTCAATATGCAGATGGAAGCTGACTTAGCTAGCGTTTCGTCTTCGCTCGTACTCGTCTCGCACCGTTCGACAGTGACGCCAGCTTAATGGATTGACTTCCCCTTACTCTCTTTCACCAAGTCCCCATCTAAACAAAATTTTTGATATTCATAGTATATTTTCTGTATTTAACAACACTAGCCTAGTAATTTGTTGCATGTAATTAACAACGGATTTGATTGATTTACAAGTTTGATAAGCTGTTGTCTTGCTATGGTCATCGAACATACACATTATACATGTATCAACAGTGATTGTTTGCATTTATCCTTATTAGTCATCAGCAACTCATTACTGAACACGATGTTTATGTAAATGCAGCCTAAAGCTAGCCATGCAGCATGTGTATGGCTTGACTGTCTGCTGCGACATTCTTAACATTCTGTGCATTGCATATCACTAAATTTATTAATTTTTGGGATGTGCCAGTGTTTTATTTGACTCGCTGGATTACTTTAAGATACAGAAAATAAATAAAGTAAAACTATCTGGTTAGTTGCGCTTCAGTCGGTGCACTTCAGCAAGATGAGGAAAATAACAAGTTTCTTCGAACCTAAAAAGAAAGACTCTGAGCAAAGTAAAGATTAATTTTTTTTTTATATGTTCTGTTATAACAGTAATAAATATCAAAAGCTAGGCGTGCAATGCATTAACAAGCTTTGTTTTTGACAAGCTGGTGGATTTTCAGTGAATGTGACTACAAAACGGGTTAGGAGTATGATTAATTTAGAATTGGACGATAAAAGTAGTAATAGTAACATCACAGACACAGAACAGCAAGCACCAATGTCAAAAAAGCCTTGTTCCAAAAGTCCCAGTAAGTATTTTTCATAGCTCTAATTTCTAATTATCACTTTACAATTTCTAATTTGGCTTAATATATTTTAAATTGATATAAATTTTGCTGCTTTTGTGACTTAGCATTCATGCAGTACATCTTTTTCTCAATCGATGCGATTAGTAGTAATAACAGTATTAACAGTGACACGAACGAAAAGGTGTCGGTTCGTATTGTCTGTGCACGCAAGTCAATTTTTTTGCTGTTAAACGACGGATCACCTGTCGGAGATCATATCAGTATGCAGCAGACTATTTGAAGATCATAATTTAGTAAGCCATTATTATTTTTATAGCGGTACCTCCAGTCATACAATCGGAATTTTCTGAACAAAGTTTAAGTGGCTCTACTACAATCTAATGAAGGACAGGCTTTTGTGCTTTATTTGCATTCAGGCTCGTCACTTTGGGAGGCATGGCACCACGAAGGGTAATCAAGAAGCATTTATTAGTGATGGAATTCAGAATTAGCAAAAGGCTTTGGAGAAACTGCAAAAACACGACTCTAGTCACTTTCATCGTAATCCACTGACTGTGTTTGTCAGATATTAAAAAGGAAGTCAACAGTAGCTCATCTTAATACGCAACTACAAAAAG
Organism: Copidosoma floridanum; assembly: GCF_000648655.2. The sequence goes on along the minus strand of NW_019379770.1, from coordinate 65,004 downwards.
AACAGCAGTCTGCACGTGCTGTCATGCGCACGCGCACCATCATCACCTCCATTCGTTACCTTACACGTTCTGGCTAAGCTCTGCAGGGATCAACTGCTGATAAGGGAAATCTAGTGGATCTTTTGTACGTGATTGTCTCCAATTGGCTAATTGGATTACAAGGCAAGATAAATGGATTAGTGGTGATATTCAAAATGAGACTATTCAAATAATGACTAACCTATTATAACGTAAGCTTATTCGAGATATAAATAGCAGTCCTTTTTTTGGTTTGATGGCCGATGGAACTACTGACAGATTCGGTAATAAGCAGGTTTCTACATGCTTTTGGTATTCATGCTGCGTTCCTCACTGTCAATTCTTTACCTTAGAGGCCACTGTTTTGATGGTGCAGCAGCTATGTCTGGTCACTTAAATGGATTGCAAAAGCTTGTATCTGACGATCAGCCCAAGTTGATATTTGTACACTGCTCTAACCATTCCCTTGACTTAGTTATTTAGGAAGTTCCCAAAAAATGTGAACTTATTTCAAACTCTATTTCTCTTGTAAAAGATGTATCAAGTGCTATATTAGAGTCATCAAAATGGAAGATCATATTTTTTAACATAGTACTGAAGCCTTACAGAGAAAGTGGTAATTCAACACTTCAACTAAAGCGGCTATTCGCATTATGCCCAACTAGATGGTACGTCCAAACAAAATCAATGAGGAGCTTTGTAAAAACTTATGTTCAAGTTCAGGATACCCTTTCTGTAATGCTAGATGGTAACTCGTGATGTAATATTAGTGATGACCGTAGGGATACTCTTCAGGGCTATCAAAAAAAAATTGACGAATTTTCGACTTTACTTGCACTTAATATTGCTCTTACAATTTGTGATCTATAAGAGTAACTAGCTGAAACTCTGCAGAGTATTGATTATACTGCTACCAATGCACAACAATTTGCAGGAGAATTATCGACTGTGTATAATTCTATGGGTTAATCGGATTTCGATCGTACATAAGCAGCTACAGAAAAGACTAATGTTAATCAAAACATGGAACTCATTATGCCTACAATACTCCGTCATCAAGCTCCACCAAAATGCCTGAGCCAGATAGGTTGCAAAGCGATAGCTGTGCAACTATCGCCTAGAAATAGTAACCGTCCAAAATTCATTTCAGTACTAAATGGGCCAAAAAATGAGCTGGAAAGAAGTTTGAGCAGTCGGAAAGGTATCACCTCGCTCAACTCGAACCTCTTCTTCTATTTAGAAAAATTATTATTAAGTTATATCCTAGCCCAATTAGGTGTTGACGCTAGTGATTTCGATATTAATTTACTTGTACCACAAATGAAAGTGGCTAGGAAAGCTATACCTTAAGTGAAAACTATTCGGCAGTACGCAAAGGAACTGGCTAGTAAAACTACCTAAAATATCAAGGAAAAATTGATCCAGTAGAAAGACGAGTAATCTTTTTTCTTACTGTACCAGCAACATCAACGTCGTGTGAACGGTAGCTAAGTGCCCTCAATGTGTTTGGTATTACCAAGTAATAATTTTTTGCGCGATTAAATTTATCTTAATGAACTGACAGTTTACGATGTAAAATAATTAATAAAATTTTTTTTACACTAGTATGAAAAACTACATTTTTATTTAGTTGTTAAACTGCACTATAGACAGAGATAGAGAGGAAGAAAGAGAGAAAGAAAGAGAAAGAAAGTAGATGACCATTAAATTTTGCCCTTCCCCCGTCACGGATTACTTCCATGATCCCTGATTATTATTATTATTNTCAGTTGTATTTGGTCGGAAGAAACGTGTAAGTATAATCGGGATTACGTTATCGAACTCTTTGTGAGAATGCATATTTATTATTATTCAAATTGGATGTCCAAAAAGGCACATGATAATGAAATAAAACGAGCAACAACTTTATCAGCGCATAAAAATTGTGCCAAATTATAAAAATTGCAGCGTTAACTTAATAATTTTAGAAGTAGTATTAAAACCTAGGAAATAAATACTTGCTTAGTCAAAACTGTTTCACTATTAATGAAAAGGGATAAGAATTATTAATAATACTAATTACAAACAATAAAGGCCAAATAAAAGAATACAATAGTATTCATTTTTGTATAAGTTATGGTGACTTTTCTTCTTTGTTTTTGTGAAAATTAAATAAAATTACATTTGTCTATCATCAATTCACGATAGTAAGTTATTTTGATAAACAATTTTTAATACGTAGGAATTTTTATCGGTTGTTAGAAAAATTTATCATAATTCATATTAAACAATGAACTTATATATTGTAAGCTGTAGGTTTTAATTATAATTCATAATAGTTTTTATTAGTTATCTTTTTTCAATTTTGAAAATGATCTTTATGACGTAAATAAAGCTTGTAATAACTATTGATAAATAACAGATATGACATTTAAATCTCGGTTTTAAATTTGGACTTGATGTTTCTTATTATTAATTGTTATTTGCCAATAGATTATTCATTTAAGGTGGCTCCTCACTATAAATTTCACAAGAAGAGTAAGCATACTGCAACACAGCTTTTCATTGGCTGTGGAGGTTCTTGACTAAAAATGGATAAGTACCTATAGTCCCTTCAAAAAAAGTTTAGTCACATCTACACCGCTCACCTATATCGTACAATACAGTGACCCGAGCAGACGTATGTATACAAAAAGTACATAAGTCAGCCCCGCATTAAATTATTTTCTTAGTTCAGCGTCTCATTTATTTTTATTATCATTACGATTACCCACAACTCCTTTTCATTTTACGTACAACTTTCTGACCAATTCAAACTACACATAACAGGTTTGAAAAACATTCATTTATAAAATAAATATTTGTAATCAATTGCAAAATATGAAGAATTTTTCATAAAAATGACGATTTAATAGTCCCAGCCATCACCATACTTTCATTGCTGTTTTTGAAAATAGGAATAATTTGATAAAAATCTTCACCTGAAACAATGGATTTGTTTCGAAAACCTATGTTTGTGTTACATAAATCTCTTGAAGTTCTTATCGACTATTTCTAAGGCTTATTTTGAAATCATGGAGGCCTCATCACAGATCATTAAATCAACTTCACGTAATTTTTTTTTTCAGATTCTATCTTTAAAATACACTTTCTATGTAAGCTTAAGTTTAAATATTTAGTTGAATTAATCCAAAAATAAACAAAATTCTACGTGACTGGTCATTCCTTTTAAAAGCAATACCGATATATCAAGCAATAACAGTCGAGACAACGTCAGAACTAGAACGGGAATGTGTCTTTAAGTGGGAGGAGGTAGCTATTAAACGGTGTTTAGAGTACAATCGAAAAGTCGATTATATCGAAGGTTTCACTACTAGTTACTATGGTATTAGATTTATCGTATTTTTGGAAGCAAGCATAATTCATTTTTTGTCCTCAGCGAGTCCTGTGCCTAGGCAATTTTTGAAATTAATTATTCCGGATTTAATTGATGCATTGGAAAAAACGGGCTTAAGAATTCAAGCAATGGTTTGTGATTAGGAATCTTCGGATCGAAAAGCAATCGTTCTTTTAAGAATTACAGATGAAAAGCCACGTAAGTTCTATTTGCAAATCGCATGATCTAGAGCGTAATAAAAAATGTAGAGCAGCTTCTAAATTAACTGACCGAGACATTTCCATCTAAGATTCTGCATGTGTTACTACTGCTAATTTTTTTACCTATTATGAATAATATGTTTGATTATTTGAATGCCCAGTATCTACAAAATAATAATATTTTGAGACGTGGCTTGAGTAAAGATAACCCTAAAATAAAAGAAACTTTGAGTGATTCTCTTCCTTATATTGCTAAAATTGTAATAATGTGTTCCGCCTTCTAACCTCAAAATAGCACCTTCGTCGCTTGATTTTTGATTCTCAGACGGGAAAATAGTATACGAAGCTAGTTCGAAAAAGTTTCTTTACGAATCTCGTTACGGCCCTCGCCTCAGCACGTCCCATAAACCCCTCAGTTCGTAAATCGAAGCCTTTTGCAAACTCGTACGTAGTATACTATTACTGGCAGATCTTTGTAAGTCTTAGATTGTTTTGTCCATTGAATAGTAACCATTAAAAGTGTATTATTATTATGGGGAGAGCTGAAAGCACAACATAGAAGCAACTGAGGATACGTTTGTTTCGTGGTCGGTTGGTCAGTCGGTCCCATTCTTCAAGAAAGTATACCTATATTCACAGTACATTTATACACGTTAGAGGAATTTAAAAAACCCACCGACCGACTGATCACAAAAAACGTACCTTCACTAACCGAAAAGTTGAACCAAAATGTACTAGAAAACTTTTTTGTCATAGTAAAGTCTTTACTTGGAAAGAATACTTATCCTACAGCATTGCAATTACGAACAATTTTCCAACACACAATTATAACAACTTGTCTGCTTCCTTTTAAAAGAGCGAATTGTAAACATGATATGACAGTTAATTTATTGAGTGACTGCTCTGAAATTAATAATAAGAATAAGAAATAAGAAATAACACTCAATAGAATTGAATCGAATATGGAGACCTGGGCTAGCCCGGGGTATTACGATTATAAAGAGAGCAATTATGATGACCAAAAAAAAATTTTTGATTCACTGGTTACTTTTCAATAAACGTTACCTTGGAAAAATGTGCTATGAAGTATGTTGCTTAATATCGGATCTTGTTTGCAAGTGAGAGAATAAATTTAACTGCAAATTTTGTTTGAACGCATTTTCCAGAGATAAAATAAGTTTTTATGATGAAAAATATTTTAATTTTTTTTAAAGCAAACTCTACACTAGAGAATGAGCTTGAAAACTTACTCGTGTAATCTGATGATTTTTTTTTTCTTATTTGATTTGCATTTAAAATTTTCAATACAGGATACCGAAATCACATTACAGAAAAGCTTGTTGCTGTAAATTAAAAGTCCCATGTAGAAAAGATAGTTAAGCAGAGGTTCAGTTGTATTTGGTCGGAAGAAACGTGTAAGTATAATCGGGATTACGTTATCGAACTCTTTGTGAGAATGCATATTTATTATTATTCAAATTGGATGTCCAAAAAGGCACATGATAATGAAATAAAACGAGCAACAACTTTATCAGCGCATAAAAATTGTGCCAAATTATAAAAATTGCAGCGTTAACTTAATAATTTTAGAAGTAGTATTAAAACCTAGGAAATAAATACTTGCTTAGTCAAAACTGTTTCACTATTAATGAAAAGGGATAAGAATTATTAATAATACTAATTACAAACAATAAAGGCCAAATAAAAGAATACAATAGTATTCATTTTTGTATAAGTTATGGTGACTTTTCTTCTTTGTTTTTGTGAAAATTAAATAAAATTACATTTGTCTATCATCAATTCACGATAGTAAGTTATTTTGATAAACAATTTTTAATACGTAGGAATTTTTATCGGTTGTTAGAAAAATTTATCATAATTCATATTAAACAATGAACTTATATATTGTAAGCTGTAGGTTTTAATTATAATTCATAATAGTTTTTATTAGTTATCTTTTTTCAATTTTGAAAATGATCTTTATGACGTAAATAAAGCTTGTAATAACTATTGATAAATAACAGATATGACATTTAAATCTCGGTTTTAAATTTGGACTTGATGTTTCTTATTATTAATTGTTATTTGCCAATAGATTATTCATTTAAGGTGGCTCCTCACTATAAATTTCACAAGAAGAGTAAGCATACTGCAACACAGCTTTTCATTGGCTGTGGAGGTTCTTGACTAAAAATGGATAAGTACCTATAGTCCCTTCAAAAAAAGTTTAGTCACATCTACACCGCTCACCTATATCGTACAATACAGTGACCCGAGCAGACGTATGTATACAAAAAGTACATAAGTCAGCCCCGCATTAAATTATTTTCTTAGTTCAGCGTCTCATTTATTTTTATTATCATTACGATTACCCACAACTCCTTTTCATTTTACGTACAACTTTCTGACCAATTCAAACTACACCGCTCTTCGGTGTAGTAGAGGCCCCACACTTTTCATCTGTTTCGTGACTTGCACAGTTATCTACTATTTTCACAAAATATTCTATAAAACCCATGGTAATGTCTAAGTACCTGAATGTCGTTGGAAAATTCTGATTTCTTCTATCTGCTACATAGTTTTCTATTAAGAACTACAGTATCTTTGCTGAGATATCATACAACCTGCGCCACCAATTTGACGACCCTCCATAAAAAGCTATGTTACAGAGTCTATTTTCCAGTTAGTTTTTTTCAACAATTTTGGTAGTGACGAGGTCTAAAATTTTGGGAAAAGACTCCTTGCACCTTCAAGAATCATCCTTTAAAATATCATTTAATACTCCAGTGTTTTGATTTAGTGAGGAGCCATCTTAAGGGCATTCAGTACATAGGCCGGAGTTTCTGCCGTACCGATTTTCCAATTTTGAGATATCATTGTTAATAACTAATTATCTAGCTGTATAAATGCGTGAAACGAAAAGAGCACACACGCTGATCTTTTAAGGAAATAATCAAGCCTAAATTCAATGCAATCCGATACGATTTGAAAAAGAAAAATTACGTTTCGGGATAATGAAAGAGAGTTTCAGGGTGTAGAATCTAAAATGTAAATTTTTAAAAAAAGTAGTGTATTGAATTACCTGAAATTTAGATACGGTTCTCAAAATAAAAAGACAAACACTAGCCTTCCCATGGTTTTTAAAAATATGTAGTTAAAAATGTAAACTTGGATTTATATATTATATAGTTACACTGGAAGTTCTTCTTTCACGACTGCTTCCAATAAGTAATTCCAGTAATTCGGTCAAACAATCAGCATACACATATTCAGAATTGAAATTATTAAAAATTTTTTTAATACGTTTATTACTGGAGTTAGCTAAGAGCAGACAAAGATTACCGTTATATATATATATATATANGTGTGTGTGTGTGTGTGTGTGTGTGTGTGTGTGTGTGTGAGTATGTATGCATGTGTGTGTACAATACGTATCATCTGTATTTGTATACAGTATTATGACGAACAATATACAAAGTGACACGTTTAAGTTTGACCTTAGCAGGAAAAAGACGAGCTCCTGGCACTATGTACAGCTCAGTGCCTCAGAAATCAGAATTATCCTTTAAATTTAATAAGCCACAGTTTTTGACTTTTTTAAACAAATAAATTGCATATTAATCACTCCATGTCATTTTCATATAATATTGGCACACCTCAATTTATTAGACTTTTTTAAAACCTCGTCTGTGATATGTTCGACATTAGTATTAGTGGAAGTAGATAAGTGACGTTAAGATCGGAAAAAGTGAACTAGCTGAAGCGAAAACTGTCGTTATTATTTGGGTCGGTGCTGTAGGAAATACTGTTCCTGTGTTTCAGACAAGCTGAACTGTTACCATATACACATAGTCGTAGTAAGTGATCCAATTGGGCTGTCAAAAACAGATTCTTTTAAACGTTCTTAATTATTTATTACCATACTTCACGGTACTTTTGTGGCACTATAGTAGGATATAATTAGTAGAAAAGCATGGTTAATTTTATAAAATTGCTATTAGCGCGAGAAAAATTGTGCTGGTAGTCATCCAAAAACCGGATATTTTCCGTGGATGCGGTGGCGTGGCAAGCCGCCGCCGTAGTCCATACCCCCTCTTTGTATCATAGTTCCAGAGTTTGCGAGCGGCTTGTCGCGCCACCGCATTCACGGAAAATATCCGGTTTTTGACATCAATTTTTCGCGTACTTCCGGACTGTTGATCAAAACGACGTTTTGGTAGGTTGTGAAATAACTCTCGACGAGTACAGTGCCGTTTAAAAAATGGCAATATGTTGAAAAACCAGCCATGTCCAACTTTTTTGCGGAGGGACCATTTTTTGCTTTTTGCAGCAGTTTGCAAAAAGTTAACAACCGATCTTCTAAAAATTTAGTGTAAATTTTAAGGGGCACAAGATCTACTTTGTATTCAATTCTTAATACAATGTAATATCACGTAAGTATAATCGTCATCCATGTAGTAAAGTTTAGCAACTGCGCGCACCTATTACCTACACACACATATATATATATATATATATTAGAGCTGCAGGACAATGTCCGATGTAGGTACTTTCGTGTAGGGTTTTAAGCTCGCTGATCACAAATACCGGTTAGGTTAACAAGAAAAAAAATTTTTTCATCGCCTCATATCTTGGTTCTTAATGAATGGGGGAGCATTAGGCTGCAGTCACATGGAGCGCAACAGCGCTAGCAAGATAGGAATTTCTCCGTAAGCGGCTATGTAAAGTCTATTGCGCCGCGCAATAGGGCTATCCTGCAGCGCAATACACTTAACACAGCCGCTTATGGAGAAATTCCTATCCTGCTTGCTCTATTGTGACTGCAGCCTTAGTTTAAATGGACTAAAGGTTGAAAATCGCTTCTCCTGCAATGATACAAAGTGTCATCCGTTTATTTTGCTGATGCTATAATTACGCATCATTGCTCTAACTATCTACGCGTGTGCGTTGTCTTGTCGTTGTGCCAAGTTGCTGTATAGGCCCTTATGACAAAAATTGGTGCGAACTGTTATACATAATCAAATCAATTGAAGTAACACATTTCGTTTCCTGAAAAACAACCGCTTGGGAGGTAAAAAATTTGATGGTAAACCTATGTGAGGATAACTTGACCAAAATTTTACCTCAAAGTTTAGTCGATTAACAGTGGGTGTATTACAACATACTTGAATATGTTATTAAAGAGAATTTATATGAATAGAAAACAGTATCTCGCTCAAGTTTATCGTAGTTACACGTTATTTCGTAACAGTCAGTCATTAATTATCTCATCTCAAATGAAAGAAACATTCACAAAAAAATTTTGTATGTATCGTCAATTTATGGTAAAAAAAAAGTTATGTTTGAAATGCTTTCAACGAAATCCCTCTATTTTTCTACATTTGGTGGCATTTAACTGATTACTAAACTTAATTTTTTCAATTATCTAAAGTATACAGAATGTTGCTCTTGTTTTTTCGGTTATTTTTTTGTCTTAGCGAACCAATCCCACTTCCTAATCTTTATAATGCCAGTCAAAGTTCATATCCTACCAAGGTGATGGTCAATGCAAAACTAAATCATGGAAATAATAAAATAGTTTGAAAAACTTATTTTCTATGATAAGTAACATGTTCGTCTATTTTCAGGGACATAGGGATATTAAATACGATATATTAAATTCATTGTATTTTCCAACTAAATTTGGCATGATAAAGTACGACTTCTGTGGCGCTTAATCTTCCTATCCTTCACTATCCAATATTCAGCCAGACAAAACATGCAAGCCGATAACACGCAAGAAATTGAAGAATAAGAACTTTTTTTCACAACATGTAAACTTCCCATCAATTTGAGTGGATGTTAATTATTAACTCTATGATAAAGGGAAATATTCCAAGACGTTTTTAATTTGTCACTCATGACAAATTAATGACTTAAGGTGGTGAAAAAATAGAATTTTCGTACCTTATTAAACCAACTTTCTATAATTATTTTAAGGTGGTTCGGTTGTTTTCTCCGAGGTGGTGGTGAGCGGGTGTGTGCGGGGGCTCCCATACGACACCGTGTTAATGTGAGTTGTACTTACCGTGCGTGAATACGTCCGCCTACTGTATCACGGTTAATTTAACTGTGTTCAACTCGTCAGGGCTCAAAAGTTTAACCATTAAATGTTGTGAACAAATTACGAAACATACTTTAAACCAGCTTGTTTTCGATAGTTCAAGTAAAAAAACTTGAAAACATGTTGTTTGCATGACTAAAAAAAACTTTAAAAAAGTAAGAAGAGACTCAACTTTCGTCAGTAAAAGTGTGTTATAAATTTTCGAAAAACAAACAATATTATAGCAACAATCGATATTTGATTGTTAATTAAAAATTTGTACTGTATGGCATAACATCACGTTAATAGCCTGAAACTGAGCTAGACTAAAAAGTGTGGATTGCTTGGTTAGAGTGCGCATCCGCTGCTGGGTAGAGCTTTTCATGAGACTGTATATACTCTGATATAGGAGTAAGTTGCACTCTAACCAAGCAATCCACACTTTTCAGTTGAGCTGAGTTTTAGGCTATTTACGTGATGTTATGCCATGCAGTACAAATTTTTAATTAAAAATCAAATATCGATTGTTGCTATATTGCAAAACAGGTGCGATCAGATGCTTGTAAAGGGTTTTAAAAAAATTACTTTTTGCCCGCGACAACTTTATTCATCGGTTTTACTTATTTATAAAGAAATAATGCCGTATATCTAATACCCATTCGATAGCTCGTAAAAAAAAGAAGTTTTTGTAATGAAATCGAGTAACTGGAATATCTCAATAAATTTCATAGTCGTGATTAAACTTATTGTGTGAATTCAAACTTTGTCCCCCAGTCCTCACCATTTTGCGTGATGACGTCAGAAGTAAAAATACCTTAAACATACAAAGTGACATGTTTAAGTTGGACAGCCTATTGTAAGTTGAGTAAGCAATCATACCATAGCAAAAATGTGGCCTTAGAGAAATTCGAAAATGCTTTTTTTAATGGAATTAATAAAAATAATGTGAGGATCGTAGTAACTAAAAATAAAAAAATAATTTTCACGAATGTTGACTAAATATTGAGTTTTTTTATGTTTTTCGTGTTTTTCGTTAAATTTTAACGCGGGATACACATTATTATAACTATTTAAATCCATAGGCTTTTGCAAGGAATTAAGTTGAAAAATCCACAATGCCCCAAACATCGAATTATAATGACAGACTAGCTGCAGTCGTACCATAACCAAATCATAGATCAATAAGGTAAGCCGTACCTACACCGTATTTCGTCATGCCTTGTAATATGGCAGTGCCGTCTTGTAGAGTGCGATGATTTATATTTATTAGTTTAAAAGTTTATCTCGAAGCCAAATGCAACGAATATAAAAAATCGATGAATAATAAAGCAAGTAAAGCGATTGACGTTGCTCGAAAGTTTATAAGGTCCCTAATCACGCATACCACGTTAGCGAGTGTTTCTGAGTCACCAAGAAGCCGTAGTAGATAGTATCTACTGGAGTTGCTGAACAATGCCAGATATAGATAATTTCTCGTNCTTAGGCAAGTAAGCATCGGTAAATAGAAACTCAACAATTTATTAGTGGATTTATTATTACAATAATTTTTTAGCAAGTAAGCATCGGTGATACGAAACCCAACAGATTTTGAGTGATTATATTAATAAAGTTTTTAGTGGATTTATCAATAAAATAATCTTTTTAGCAATTGAGCATCAGGGATAAGAAACTTAATGGGTTTCCAGTGGATTTATTAACAATATCTGCCTTTAGGCAAGTAAACGGTAGTGATACGGAGCCCAACATATTTTTTATGAATTTATTAGTAAAATAAGCTTTTACGCCAGTGAGCATCGGTGAAAAGAAATCATACAGTTGTTTAGTATATTTATTCATAAATCTTCAAAGAGATTAGTTATGTAAATAAATTACCTAAAAACCAATAGTTGGGTTTCTAATCGCCGATGCCTACTCGCCTGAAAGATTTAAAAAAAGTAAATTACCAAATAAACAGTTGGGTTTCTAATCGCCGATGCTTACTCGTTTGAAAGAAACAATAGTTGGGTTTCTAATCGCCGATGCCTACTCACCTGAAAGATTTAAAAAAAGTAAATTACCAAATAAACAGTTGGGTTTCTAACTGCTGATGCTTACTCGTTTGAAAGATTATAGCTGAAGCTGTTAGATGTAGCTGTTATTTCCCAGACAATAAAGCTTCGTATGGATTAAATACTGATCCTTTTTTAGTAACACCTTACACGTTAGAGAGGTGTGCCCCATGAACGCACATGTCTTGCTTAATCATAATTTCATTTATTATTTTTTGTTTTTTTTACTTTCGTAAATCAGACTAAAAAGTTTAATGAAATAAACAAATTTGACCAAGTTAATGCGTGAAATGAGCTTCTTCTACAGTATACAAAAAATTAAAATTTTATCTCCAAGTAGTTCAACGTTTAACGATCAAGAGTTTGACTGAGTATTCGAGCTCAACGCATGAGACCCTCTCACATTCTGGTTTTTTTTATCAGGCGATGCATGTTCAAAAAAATTTGAATTGAATTGTTTCTCTGTGAAATTTACTGAGAAAAAAAACATGCACTGAATAAGCGTAGTGGACGTGCGTAATCATTTTTTTAAAATCAGATCTCCGGTTACAATAATTCGGCCTTGCTATTTGAATTTTGCGCTGGTACGGTAACTGATCAAATCTCTGCACTCGGTAACCTTGTCTCCTGGCATACCTATTACCACCTTCTCCGTAAAAAAGTTTAGCTATGCGTAGTCGCCCCTCCACAATGCTTAAGCCCCGCCTCCTGAGGCTAAGTGCTCTTTGATTAGAGGAATTGATCGATTATTAAATCAACAATATCTCGTTAATTATCCATCGAATCCAAATTTTGTAAAAAGCTTTTCGAAAGCTTTTGATAAGCTTTATCTCGTGGTATAGTTTTCCGGGCTCAAAATCAGAACGCCCTGTATATATATATTATAATGCTTTACGTCTGGCTCCTTTGATAAGGGCACTACTATGGGCACTTAGCACTTGGGAGAAGGAAGGGAAGAGGGATGGGGAGGCTTCCATTACAGGAGGGGGGTAGGGGGAAATTAGGCAATTTTTGCTGCGAGAGGTCACCTAAACCCTCCTCGAGGAGCATTGCATAGTGAAAAAGCACATGTGAAAAATCACAGAGGTACTTGCCCGAAAAGTCGCACTTGCTGGGAATCGAATCACGGTCTCCCGCGTGCCAATCCACGACCTAGCCGACTGAACCACCGCTCGCTCTATATACACATATATATTTACGTATCAAACACGCTAATTTGACGAGAAGCCCCGAGCTCGCTTCTCAGTGCGCTTCTGCCTTTCAGGCTGGTAAAGCGTTGCTCGTTGCTCCTCTGCGCTCGCGCCATTTTAAGAGTTAACACTAGAAAGACTACACATTTTTATCGAGCTAATGGTTCCTGTTATTGTTCAATTTGTGCACATAAATATTAGTTTGTAATTAAAGCTGATTCAAAGTTATATAAAGAGAGCTTGTGATTTATTCTAAAGTGTGTGTCTCGGCTGTTACTGTCTTCGTTTGCATATTCCTTCCTTAGCCTTCTGCCCTACGGTCCCAGTGACCTTCTACACGAGCTCATCCTTTTTAGCTGAATATTACAATTCTAAATAAAGTCCTTATATTGAAATGAACGTGTTTTTTTTTGTTTCGTAACTTCTTCTGCCTTACTGTAAGTTCTAAAATTGTATGGTTTTAAGTTAAAGGGCGGTACTTCGATCGGCTTTAGGTAACACTTGAGTAACGGCATATGTGTGGTTCTTCGGTGGCACTAAACTTTGGTTGCACTTGGGTTGCACTTGAGCAGTGGTACTTCAGCATCACTTATGCGGTACTTTGGTGCCACGAAAGCAGCGGCACTTTGGTGCAAGTTTAACAGGACTGAAACGGTGGTACTTTGGCAGCACTTGGGCGGCACTTTGACTACACTTGGGCAGCAGTTAAGCAGTGGCACTTGAGCAGTACTTGGGCAGCACTTAGATGGTACTTGGCAGCACTTTGAGGGCATTTAGGCAGCATTACTTTTGCGGCACTAGGGCGGTACTTTGACCAGATTAAGGCAGCACTTCAGAGGGTGGCACATGTGCGGTTCCTTTGTCGCACTTGGGTGTTACTTTTGCAGAACTGAAGTGGCAGTACTTTGGCAGCACTTGGGCGGTACTTGGGCAGTACTTGGGCAGTACTTGGGGGTTTCTTTGCCGGCACTTGGGCGATACTTATGTGGTACATAGGCGGTACTTGGATGGCACTTAGGCGATACCTAGGCCGCACTTTGGGAGAAATGTGGCAGCGGTACTTCGGCAGCACTTGGGTGGTACTTTGGTGGCACTTTAGTGGGACTTAGGCGGAACTCAAACAGTGGACGTTTGTCGGTACTTAAGAATTGCTCAAGTACCGATTCTCTTATCCTACGTAAGTACTGATGGTCAATTGCTGGCGAAGTGCTGCTGGTCAAGTCCCGAATTAGTGCCCTATGTCACGTTTAAATACTGCGCAAATGCAATTCATGTGCCACTGTAATTTCACCATCCAAGTACCATTGAAGTCTTATCGAAGTACTGCCCATGTACTGCTATTTATTCAAAAAATTTTTAACACTCATTCGTTATGTAAAATCATGAGATAACTAACTTTTTTATTTATTATTTTGCTGCAAAATTAAATATTTTTAAGATGTTTAATAAAACTGAGTACAAGTTGATTTTTAAGTTACTTTGCAATAAAAATCAATGACGCGTATTTCCATCGACGTAGACGTACCTATTTTTCTGTACCTATTTTATTTTTTTAGTTTTAAATTAAAAATCGTAATGTTATAAGGGACCACCAGAATTCAAAGTTTTTTTTGTTCTGGCACCCTGACTTAAAGTAATGAACTACATCATCTAACGTACGACTGAAATAATTTATACGATGGACAATAAACATTTACCTGAGTTTTACCACGTTAAGTATAACTGTTTGCTGCGCATGGCTTACGTTTTTCTACAATAAATTTTTAAAGCTTGTTAATAATAAAAAAATACGTGTATGATAAAAACCAAACTTAAATTAGAGTTTGAAAACTATAAATTCAATTGTATATTATCTACAAATCACGGGTATATAAGTATGGTTAGTTGTGTGCATGATTTTTTATTACTAGTGTTACACGGTGTTTAATAAACTTGTGAACACTTGGTATTTTTTGTTTTTCTTCACGATTATGAAAACCATCAAATGTTTTTTTTTCACCTTCTTATCTCAAAATAGCACCTCTACCGCGTGATTTTGGGTTCTCAGGCGGAAAAATAGTATACGAAACTCGTTCGAAAAGATTTCGAAAAGGAAAAGGTTACGAACCTCGTTACGACCCTCGTCTTCAGCTCATCGCCTAGGTTCGTAAATCGAAGCCTTTGCAAACTTGTACGTAATATACTATTGTTAAGCTCTTTTTCTAAACTTTTATTAATACATAAAGCGACCAGTAAGCACCCTGGATGTGTTGTGTTTGGCACTCGTCTTATTATTAAATGTGTTTTAATAATCATTACAGCAAACAGTGAGCGCCCGAAGTAGTGTGGTGATTGGTACTTGCTTTATTTTATTTATTTTATTAATAAATAAAACAACCGGTAAGCATCCCAGGTTGTGTGGTGATTGGCTCTAGAGTTATTATTTAATATGTTTTATTAATTATTAAAGTGAGCAGTAAGCACCCTGGATTGTGTGGTGATTGGAGCTTGCGTTATTATTTAATGTATGTTGTTAATTATTAAACTGAGCAGTAAGAGCCCCGGGTCATGTGGTTATTGGTGCTTGCATTATTTTATTCATTTTACTAATGAATAAAGCGACCAGAAAGCACTCTCTGTTGTGTTGTATTTGGAGCTCGCTGTATTATTTAATTTGTTTTATAAATCATTACAGCTACCAGTAAGCGCCCCGGGTCATGTGGTGATTCGCGCTTGCGTTTTTTTATTAATTTTATTAATAAATAAAGCGATCAGTAAGCGCCCGTACATATACCACTTATTAGAATGCCATGAATATACCACAATAGATTTGATACTCTGTACAGAGTCTGTTTTTACGTTGATGTTGCTATGTTTTGTATTTATATCAACAACAGTGTGCCAATAAGGATTTTTAAGTTTACATAGTGCTTCTTTGTTTGATATAAATTTTATCATTTTCTTTGTAATGGACCTTGTCGAGCAGAGAATGTGCATCATTAAGTGCATTTTCGAGACCACAGTAGATGGGGTGAATAATTTCCCGGCAGCCAGAAGTTATTGCAGCAGCGAAATCCTGGAATTGACTGCCCATCACACCAAACCTTTATAAGGTAATATGTATTATTTTAGCACCACTTGTAGAGCTTGCACATAAACTTTAAAAAAATAGGAATGACAGGAGTATAGATACTTGGGAAAAACGGGAAATGAGGAAATGGAAAAAGTCACGACGCAATAGTTTCCGCCGTATCTATTGCAGACGTCCCCAAATTAGGCTGTTCACCTGCTCAAACGAAGCGGATATAAATACTGTGACTTATAGGTATGTAGTATACTCAGGTTTTTTGCTGAGGGGTGGAAAAATAATCTTTCACAAGCTACACTCATCAATTGTTATGAGATCGTATCTTGCGTTTGCTTGATTAAGCGATGACAATCTTATAGCTTTCTACGGCACAAGGTTATGTTTATGTCGACTAATGAGGAAATTTGGAAAAATTGCATGATGCGCCTTATCATGGCGATTCTACTACAGTCCAATATTAAGGCCAGCGCTAAGGCTATCGTAAGAATCCCCTATAGTCACTGAATAATCAAACATATCAAAAAATCGGCTGATTTGCCGCACGAGATGACCTGACCTCGATCACACGCGTGACAGGGTGAAAAAGTGCGGCTCCAACAGACAGAATATTCACATAAATATGCAGATTTAGTCCATTTCTCGGAGACGAGAAAATAAGATTTCATCTTATGTTTTCCAATATGTGGCCATGGTATGGTTTGGAAACTTGGTAACACATGCTTACGAAATCAAATATAAGGCTTCACTTATTTTGCTTGCGCCCCTGGGTAGCTAATTACTTAAGTGCGTACTTCCAACTGTGGTTTGAAGGTTCAGAAGCTATGTAACATAAGATATTGCCATTACAGTGTGAGATATTAGAACAAAATTAAAGGCAGTTTTTCAATGTGCCAATGACAATAGCAAATATTTACACTAGTGGGGCCACGCCCCCCTGCACACTCCGCGCGCCCACTATCTACTGTTCTAACTTAAAAGGAGAGTCTTTAAATTTCATCTGTTAGGAGAAAAAGGTTGGTGCCCAGAATTTCGTTAGGAAGAAGAGTTTTTGATCTACATCGTTAAGCATAAGCCATATACATTATTAATCAGTAAATTTCTACGCCACCAAAAAGTTACTATTGTAGTAAGTTAAGAGTTTTTCTTAGAACTCTCCGTTATGTTTAGAGAAAAAAAATATACACTACTTTTTTATTGATAACATTCTAAACACTGAATAGTTTCGATTTCCTTAATTACATATAAATTATTTGAATTTTATATAACATATACTTAATATTATTTTTGTTACTATTATG
>NW_019379770.1:14214-40188 GCF_000648655.2 Copidosoma floridanum | reverse complement strand
AATCACGTGTATGTAAGGGTTATTATGAGGACAAAAGTGGAATTATGTAGACGTCCGCATAATTCTACCATGATATTAATATATATGTTAGAAGCACGTAAAGTCCGCATAAGTCACTACTTATAAATATATATATATACAGAGCAAAATAACAATGCAGAGCCTTTGTACGCACCGCTTATTAGAATGGCTATAAAATATTTTTTTAAAAGTGTCGTCCAGTTCAGAAAACATTGGTTATCCCTCTACAGAATTTACCTAGGAATATATAAAAATAAGTTTTGTCCCTATCAAAAGTATTTTTTATAAATTTATTTAACAATTTACGAACAAAAAACTGTTTTTTATTGAGTTTTTAAATTACATCTCTGCTTTTATTGCTCGTAGAGAAATTTTACGACCGTCAACTTTTTTTTCATTAAATTTCCTACGAAATAGACATGTTTACAAATCTATTATTCATTGTTTATGACACTCTAACGGTAAAATAATACGAAAATTTTTTTTTATACAGAACTTTTGAAGGAAGTCGAAAAAAAAATACCATGTCTACTTCAACGTAACCGTGAAAAAACATGGATATTATGTTGCATAATAAACAGCTATTAGTAAAATTCCAAAATAAGTATTAGTTTTTTATTAATTACGTTTTTAAAGTGAAACTTTAAAGTGTTATTACAAAGTTAATTGTTGGTTTATCGACATTTTGCTTTGGTAATAACATTGTATTTGATGTTAATATTAATAATCAACAAAAAATTATTGATTTTTTAAATTTTAGACGTTTTGCTACGAAAAGTTAGATTTTGCAAATTAAACAATTACAAACATCGCAATTAATTTTCTAACTTTTAATTGTCAAAAAACGTAATTGTATTCGTCATAAAAAATACTAACTTAATAATGAAGTATGCCATAGCTTACTCTGAAGCCAAGATACAAGAAATTAACATTTTTTTGTAATATCGAACCAATAACAACACAATAATAACAGCCTGACCGTTCATATAAAATTGTAATATTTACATAAATTAAACCATTTGACAATAGAACATATTATTTACCGCCTGTAGAATCCTAAGCATATTTGAAAAACACGGTCTTGTTGACCCACCACGATAGCCAAGGCAAAGAAGGAACCTTGATGAACCGATAAGAGAGCAAGCAGAAGCTGCCCTAAACAACCACAAAATAGGGAAACAGTTTGTCAGATTGCCAAAGAAACGCGGCATCTTTATAAAATACGAAACCTCCAGGTATTGCATGAAGATGATCCTCAAAGGCGAATAGCTTTTGCACGGTGGATGACTCGCAAGCTTGATAAAAATCCCTATTTTAGCTGGCTAGTGTGTTTCATTGATGAAAGTATTTTTACTCAATGTGGCACACTAAACCGGCAAAATACGCGGAATTGGTCAAGGAAAGAAGAAAATCAACATTATATGCACGACGTTGAAAATCAAAATAGGTGGAGACTAGTTGTTTGGGCAGGAATACTTAGAGATAGCATTGTTGGTTCACACTTCTTCCCCAGAAATTTGAATAGCCTGATGTACAGCAATTTTCTTCAAAAAATCTGCCTCAACTATTGGAAAATAATCCAGTTCCAATGCAAGAGATGTGGTGGCAACAGGATGGAGTTCCAGCTTACAACTATCAGAGTAGGTTCTGTAATATATTACACGACTGAGGGGAAATTTGCAAGGGGCCCGCATAAAAAACTCGCATACCTGGAGAAATAGGAGGGTAATCACGAAAAAAAATTACAAGTATAGTAAAGATCAGAGACATAAGGATAAGTAAAAATAGGGTATACTGTTACTATAAAACAAAATAATATCATAAAACCATTATAGGAGCCACTGAATGTCTGGACCAGTAGTTTCCTCGGAGATGGATTAGAACTCAAGGTCCAAGACGCTGCCCAGCAAGATCACCAGATCTTACGCCACTCGATTTTAACCTGTTGGGTTATCTGAAGGACCGTTGCTATCGTTAGCCACCAACTACACCTGAAAATATGATGCAAAGGATACGGCAAGAATGTGCGGCAATAACGCCGCAGCATTCATACAATGTTAGGAGTCCCATTACCAAAAGAATGTTGTGCGTTATTGAACATAATGGTGGCATGATCGAACAGTTTTCGTAAATTTTTTTTTCTATCAAATTTAGTTTTTATATATTTAATCGTTCTGTAGTTGACCAAGTGTGTAATAGTACTTAGTTGGAGTTGAATTACCTGCGTTCTATTTGGTATTAATATTAAATCTGTATTGCCTAGTATACAATAATCGTTAAGTACCCTGCTTACTGAAAAATGTGTATAATTAAAATATCGTTCATGATTCATACATGTAATTTATTGACGTGTGTCTTAACAATTTAAAAATAATCTGTATCAAGTTAAACCACTTTAATTATGAATAAGTTGCAGTCTAGTCTTACTTTAATTTCAAATGAGTTGCAGTCAAGTAACACTTACGTGGTTGACCTTCGGTGGCACTTAAGCGTTACTTAAGCAGTGATACTTTAACGGTACTTGGGTAGGACTTAAGCAGTATTTGGGTGGTACTTTAGCAGTATTTGGACATGACTTCAGCGGTACTTGGGTGGTACTTGCGCAGCGGTACTTCGGCAGCACTTAGACATTGGTACTTAAATGACGCTTAAGCAGCGGTACTTTGGTTTTTAGTCGTGAAACAACTATCAGGAACAAAAAAAATTATTTAAACTGTATTTTCTAAGATACATTTGTAAACATTTTTTTCTGCAGCTTCTAATTGACGGTCAATCACTGTCAGGAAGTGTTTTGGTCTCTTTTGCATTATATAATAAGAAAATTGATAAAGTTATATCATTTCCGTCTATGTAGTTGGCACACAAAGACGTAATCGTATATTCACAACGGGTGGATAAATTAACAAGCCTAAAATCGTCAGCTTATCGCACTTACAAGTTTTTCACGCTCTTGTAGCCAGTCTACGGTGATGTGGTTCTTTCCATTGACCCAATGTATTGCTTAAGATCTAACCGGATGTATATGGGTGATTCTCCCGTAAATTACTGACATCGATTTCAAAAATTAATTATAAAAAAGTTGTTTGAAAATGTTTTTTTCATAGTGAAATATGGTTTCAAAAGATTACATCTATTTTATCTAAAATAACCGTACATATTTTTTTTTTCTTTTACATACCATAACTTTTGATTGATAGTACAAATTACAACTAAATTTTGTTTAAATCAGTAGGTTTTCTAATCAGCTATCATTCAAGCCAAAATGAACAATTTGTGAAAATTTCGTATAAGGATAGGCAAATTAAGATAGAAAGCAAGCCTGTGCAGTAGTTGGTTCCTTTGATTTAAAAATAGATATTTAAAGAGAAATTAGCATACAAAACTTTTATTTTTTGCGATGTATATCCATGTATGTTAATATGCACAGATTGTTATGTCACTTTTGACGGAATAAAGTAATTTAAAAAAAAATTTTTTTCATGATATTTCTACTTTAAATAACGTTAATAACAAATATCCAAATCGGTGGTGTACATTTGCCCTATCCCAAACCACCGTTTCCTACTCCTCTTCCTCCCTCTCCCCCTTACCACAACTGGTCTCTCAGCCGAGAGCTTTCTGTATACGGGCCCTTGATTGTTTTTCTTTATTACCATGAAAAAAAATTAATAATAAGTGCCAAGTACCTTCGTCACAATTTTCAAGAGTGTTGGATTCGTATGATAAAAAACTCTGCACGCTAATAAACCTGCCACGGCGAGGCTGATAGATGCGCGCCCAGTTTGATGCTGATTTAGGAGCCAAGAGAGAGAGAGAGAGAGAGAGAGAGAGAGAGAGAGAGAGAGAGAGAGAAAGACAGAGTGTGGCTGTGCCAACGATCTTAGTAATAGATTCCAACGTCAAAAGATATAATTTTTAGCGTACGATAAGCGTGAATACACCATGGCGCGTATTAGGTGGAGTAAAGGGAGGCAAGGAAAAACAGTGCAGTATGTAGTGCAACATTAGGTCGCAATTCTCTCTCTGATCTAAGTCTCATATTTTTCTAAATTTTTTAGTTAAAAGCACCCTCCAATTCTAATACTAATAGTAAATGGGACCCGCATTTCGTGGAGGTAAATACAGAAAATAAAAGTACGCTAGTATTTTACATTGATTGTAACAAAACTCTTTTACTGCGTATGACAAACATTTTGTATCGGCTTCTCAGACGGAGCCATATGCCTTACTGTGTCGCTTACTTCAATTTTCCAATTTTGCTTTATACAATTATTTTTTATTTACATCACGCATGCATTTATGCCTAGTAAGAATCTAACTTGTAACATCTGCAAATTACCCATTTTAGGCACCTATTCTAAGGCTGTATGCACGCAGTGCTCATCGACGTTCCAGTTGTTCTGCTCAGTGTTATCCAACTTCTCCAGCCACATACGCACAAACTGTTGCATCGCCCACAAATTTCTACTCGTCTTTTACTCTCCAGCAATAACAAGTCAACCAACCGCCATACCAACAACCATTATCTGTGCCACCCCCCTCCCCCCACCTCTACGGTCTTCTCAACATCAGCAACCAATCGCTTCATCTCATCTCCCTCACCTCTATCATCATAAACCATCAAAGCTCCAAGAATATTTCATTTCTCCAGCACCCAGACCTCCCCAGACACTTCCCACACCTCAGACTTCTCACATAACACCACCCAAATGTCCAATACCCCGTCAATACCCCGTCAATAATAATCACGAATTGATGACTAAAATGGGCAGTCATGAGTCTCGTCTTGCCGCACTAGAGTCTAGAATAGCGACACAAGATCCAATGGCGATTCGATTTATTGGCCCTTCTCCCCCTAAGTGATACCGATCCCTTATTGTCAAAGTGCTCAACACCATAGGCCTGCCTGACTGCGCCAATCTCATTGTGTAGATTCGGTCTTGGTTAGATAAAACGCCCCAACCTATTGCAGCTCCAGCCGTCACTCTGGCGAAGAACAGAGCGGACACTTCCATTCGTAGTCAAGTTCGGTACCACTTGAGTCCACGATCTCATAGTCTCCCAGTCCACTCGTCGTCTACTCTTTCTTTCTATCATAAAATATATGCTCCTTGTCTACACGTTGCGCCGGCGAGAGTGTCTTGGGACGTGGAGTGGAGACCATTTTTGAATCTTTAGTTAGAGAAGGCTTCTTTACAAACCTCGTTATGGCCCTCGCATTCGGCTTACGTTGTAAATTTCTCTGTTCGTAAATCAAAGCCTTGGCAATCTCGTACGTCATGTACTAATTTTACCTCGAATTTTACACACCAGGTCGTAGCATACGCGAAGGCTGATAAAAACGTGCGTAAAGCTCATATCGTACAACATGCCATTATTATCGCGATCTTCAATCTCTCACGCTATAAAAAAAAAAAAAAAAAAAAATACCTACAGTTCGCGTACTAAATCTGCAAAACTCTTATTTGCTGGATGTTGGAATGGCAATACCTACAGTATAATGATTGCTTGTACACATATAAAGCACGGTTTTCAGAATCCTTTGTTTAATAGTTGTGCAGATTGACCGCGTATTTCTCGACTTTGCCTCGACCATAATATCACGTACACCAGTAAATGCACATTTCTGACCTTGGGTCATAATAAACTATTAAAACGTTAGAATACACTCAGATAAAATGCCCATTTCTAGTATGTTGTTTCTTATAATGTTATTCAATACGATAATTTACATTTATTTATAGATAATAAACGATACTTGCAACAGCTGGTTGTTTTGCTTAACGGAACTTTTGCTAATCCAGATGGCGCTGTACCAGGTAAGAAAGTCTATACTTCTTATAATTGATAGTATACTTTGACACAAAAGAGCAGATTTCAACTATCGAGCCCGAATCAAAGTAAAATAATGATCTTATTATAATAAGATGAACGTTTTTTTTTTTAGATGACTTGTCGTCACAAGAGGAGCCAAGAGAAAAAAACTCGATGAAAGATCAATCGATACAAAGTATATTTCTTTACTAATTCTAATGCAACTAATATTATAGACCATATTGTGTAATTATACATTGCATTTCTATAGCTGAAGAACATAATCACACAGAAATGACCATAAAAACACCGCAGGCTACGCAACCAACACAAAGTTATAATTGTTTGTACATGTGTTAATATGCATCATGATATGTCCTTCATCAAATATTTTTATATTGTTTTAGCTTATAAATGTAGCTGTTCAGAAGGATTAATGGAAACAGGTGCAGGTTATATATTTCAAGGACATGCAAAATTATAATGAAAAGTAGTTTTTGTCACATAGGCGCCATAACCATCTGAACTGTATTATGGCCCAAGGGACCTGCGAAGCAGGCCTTAAAGGTCCGTAAGGTAACCCCGGTTAAATGACGCTTTTATGGCAAATCGTATTTTTTTACCGATGGCGTAGTCAACAGTCTCAAAAAGTGCTTCAAGGTAGAAAATAGTATTTTTCTTACCATGGATGCATGCTGTAACTTAGCCAAAGTTTAACGTCTGCGGGGCTCCATTTGGACAGATCAATTATTTCTTTAATTACTATTAATCTTGATTATAAATGATAATAACTACTATTGAGTTATAAATACTTAAAAATTTAATTAACACGACTTACATTACAGATGCTTCAAAGTCTGATAAGGATATTTCTGTTGATATATCTAGTGACAACATCGGACAGAACAAAGTAAAAATTGTATAGATATAGTATTAGTCACATGAGCATCATCTCCACCACGGCTGTTTTGCGGCCCTAGGTTCCTGCAAATCAGGGCTCAAGGGCATGTAACGTGGCTCTGGTTGGATGGCGTTTATATGGCAAATCCTATTTTTCTACCGAAGGCGCGGTTAACATCCAAAGCACATGAAGATCGCCTCGAGGTGGAAAAGTTATTTTTCTTAATACTTCCCCCGAAAAATCGATTTCCGACGGCTATGTATAAGGAGGATAGCCAAAATTCATTCCTTATCGACGTGACATTTATATCGTGTAAAGTGGTTGGGATAATAAAATGCATTGCTTCCTCCTGAATCAATTCAGTCAATTGGGATCGACATTGTCGCACTATTACCGCTACCCTACGCTAATCTCGATCAAATGGCGAATTTTAATTAGTGAAACAATATGCATGAATGTATACACCAAAAGTGCATAATATGTTGGCTGCGTTTATTAATTTTTTTTTTTTTACCGGGATACTGCGACAGCCCACTGGCCTAGTGGCCGGAAAACACCTTGCCAGTTAAGCTGACACTCTCTGCATCAATGGTTCATCGGATCCAGTCGCCACTGTGTAGCCTTTCTGCCAAAGCATCGTATCCAGGCTTATTATCATCTCCAGAGAGGCCTCATGTTTCAGGGACCACTCTTCGCCGGTAAGGCCGGCGACCCCTGCCTGACGCATTGGATCCACTTATCACTATCTATAGCCCTAACACTGTTTAGCATTCACCCCCGCCCGAAGACCTGTGTGGTAAGGAAGAAACTCTGGAATTACTCTAAAGGAAAATTCCACAGAAAAACCCGCCCCGAAACAGCCGGGGTTACATAGGGACTTTTCCCGAAAAAAACAGTTTTCAAAAAAATCTGCATTCACCGAGAATCGAACTCACCGCCCACAGAATAGCGTTGTATTAGTAACA
The DNA here is from genome assembly GCF_000648655.2 of Copidosoma floridanum. The sequence goes on along the minus strand of NW_019379770.1, from coordinate 32,487 downwards.
AGTACGCTTACCACTGAGCCAACGCCGCTCCTTAAATTATCCTTTTGTATTTGTTTGATTTTTTGAGTTATGTTCTAAATTTTAGTCTTGTCTTAATTGAAATTGTTTAACACAATCTAATATTATTACAAAATCGTGTTTAAAATTTTCCCCCTTATAACAAATACATTCATTAACTTTTCATCTCACTTAATATATAAAGCAAAGTCGCGAAACCCGTTGTAATTACTAACCGAGAACTACTTAACCGGTTTTGCTGAAAATTTGCATACTGATTCTTGACACTTCAGTAGACAGTTCTTGACAGTTAAGTAGGATCCACTAGAAGGTGTCGAAGTAAAATCGAACCTACGTGCAATAGAAGTAAGTGAATCTGGTTGTATCCCAGAGCAAATCGCTGTATATCACAGTTGTTTCCGGTAATGTATCAATAATAGAGTTGTGAATCATGCAGCTAAGTACCCTGGCTACCAACGAATCTCTCCTTCACTGGTCAAGAAACTTACGTCAAATTCCATCCCAAACCACCAAGATGAACGAGTGCCATGAATACAAGGTATTCTGAACGCCAACGTCTCTGACGTAATATCAGGAAAAGTCTAGCCAAAGTACGGTCTTAGAGCTGGAAACTTCGCCCACCAACGACCCTACATTACGCTCTTGACTCTAAGCATTGAACCAGGAATTACCTCGCCTCTCGAAGGTCTGTGCTGGGCGAACTTAACAATGACGCAACAAAGGAAAAGTTAACCTGAAAAAAGAGGACAGTCCCTAACAGGCAAGCATAATGAACTGATCTCCCCCCTTAGATAAACAAAGCGACTGAGCTCTGCAAAAAAAGATGATCTAGACACCAACGTCTCCAGCATAATACCAAGAGACATTAAGAAACAACTATACAACTAGCTTTAACGCTTCAGACGTTGTAGTTTTACTCCCAAAAAGTCTGGTGCTACAACAGCAGGCTTAAAAGATCACCCTGAGGTATCCAGGCAGTTACGTTTGCAGGAAACTTTAGCCAAGGAAGAGTTTAACTTACCAGTCCTTTTTAGGGCTAATCGACGGTGAACTATCTTACCAACAAATATATTACAACCAAACAAAGTTGACAGAAAACAGTCTTTAGGGCTCACAAAAGTTTTAACCTTTCCTATACAGTTGCAAGGGGACGAGTTGGAAGGTACACTTCAAATACTTCGCGTGTATAAAATTTGAGGCATCATGAAACTGACACAGAACATTCATTGAGATTGAAACAGCAGTGTCAAAATTGATAAACAAAGAACTTATTACGTGAGAGATCTGCTTTGCATTGTTACCCTGACAGTAATTGGTCAAATCTTTTAAAATTTTCAATGGGTAGAACAAAATGTATTTGTATTCGTTGTGATGATAAAAAACTGAGGGACTACGCTGCAGGACCTTGCTGCTCTCATGATAAAGATGTTAGATTGAAGAAACAATTCTTTAATTATATATTTCTTGTGAGTATTAAATCCTTACAGTTATTACAATCAGCCTTTGTCACCTATTATAATGTGAGAAAGTGCAAGCCAACGGCCGTTTTGGACCAACAATTATTTTATGACGTGAGGAACGCAGGGTACTTTTAAGCATTTTTTTTCTTCTTTTTACAGCTTATTATTTGACTAAATAAACTGCATGGATCTCGAACAAAAATATTTTTATTAAGANAACGATACTTGCAACAGCTGGTTGTTTTGCTTAACGGAACTTTTGCTAATCCAGATGGCGCTGTACCAGGTAAGAAAGTCTATACTTCTTATAATTGATAGTATACTTTGACACAAAAGAGCAGATTTCAACTATCGAGCCCGAATCAAAGTAAAATAATGATCTTATTATAATAAGATGAACGTTTTTTTTTTTAGATGACTTGTCGTCACAAGAGGAGCCAAGAGAAAAAAACTCGATGAAAGATCAATCGATACAAAGTATATTTCTTTACTAATTCTAATGCAACTAATATTATAGACCATATTGTGTAATTATACATTGCATTTCTATAGCTGAAGAACATAATCACACAGAAATGACCATAAAAACACCGCAGGCTACGCAACCAACACAAAGTTATAATTGTTTGTACATGTGTTAATATGCATCATGATATGTCCTTCATCAAATATTTTTATATTGTTTTAGCTTATAAATGTAGCTGTTCAGAAGGATTAATGGAAACAGGTGCAGGTTATATATTTCAAGGACATGCAAAATTATAATGAAAAGTAGTTTTTGTCACATAGGCGCCATAACCATCTGAACTGTATTATGGCCCAAGGGACCTGCGAAGCAGGCCTTAAAGGTCCGTAAGGTAACCCCGGTTAAATGACGCTTTTATGGCAAATCGTATTTTTTTACCGATGGCGTAGTCAACAGTCTCAAAAAGTGCTTCAAGGTAGAAAATAGTATTTTTCTTACCATGGATGCATGCTGTAACTTAGCCAAAGTTTAACGTCTGCGGGGCTCCATTTGGACAGATCAATTATTTCTTTAATTACTATTAATCTTGATTATAAATGATAATAACTACTATTGAGTTATAAATACTTAAAAATTTAATTAACACGACTTACATTACAGATGCTTCAAAGTCTGATAAGGATATTTCTGTTGATATATCTAGTGACAACATCGGACAGAACAAAGTAAAAATTGTATAGATATAGTATTAGTCACATGAGCATCATCTCCACCACGGCTGTTTTGCGGCCCTAGGTTCCTGCAAATCAGGGCTCAAGGGCATGTAACGTGGCTCTGGTTGGATGGCGTTTATATGGCAAATCCTATTTTTCTACCGAAGGCGCGGTTAACATCCAAAGCACATGAAGATCGCCTCGAGGTGGAAAAGTTATTTTTCTTAATACTTCCCCCGAAAAATCGATTTCCGACGGCTATGTATAAGGAGGATAGCCAAAATTCATTCCTTATCGACGTGACATTTATATCGTGTAAAGTGGTTGGGATAATAAAATGCATTGCTTCCTCCTGAATCAATTCAGTCAATTGGGATCGACATTGTCGCACTATTACCGCTACCCTACGCTAATCTCGATCAAATGGCGAATTTTAATTAGTGAAACAATATGCATGAATGTATACACCAAAAGTGCATAATATGTTGGCTGCGTTTATTAATTTTTTTTTTTTTAATTAAGTAAAAATAAGATGAAACATCTACATAGAGGAAGTGTCGAGCTTGTTTATTTTTATTTTTGGGCCTGTCATCATCCACTAACCAAAAACTTTTGCTTCGAATAGGTTGTAAATGTTAGTGAAAAATACAATCCCCCTAATTATGTCCTAGACACAACCTACCATCAGCAACGATTGAATTTTTTTATAATAATTTTGATAGCCAATCAGCTACAAATTTTCGGCCGAAGCTATAGGAAAAATGCTATGCATTGGGAACTTAATTATCCTCCCATGACTACTTTTAATGACGCAAATGGATCAGTGAGTTCCCTCCCTTGTAACGCAGTGTAATATTAAAAAATAGGTAAAACTGCTTGAAAATTGTTCAGTGGAAGTTGATAAGAAATATTTATTAAGAATTTTGCAGCAATCAAAAACCAAAGTCAACGTCACGAGAAAATTGATTATGTTAATTATTAGGCCTGATGACCTAAAGAATATGACTCCCACCGGCAAAGGCGGATTTCAGAAGATACCCAAAAATATATCAATACAGTGTTTGGTGAGATATATACAACTGTATAACATAATAAACATGAGAAAATATAATTACTAATAAATCAAATTCTTACAGAATACGTAAAGAAAGATGAAAATAAGAACGGTGATGAGGAGCTTACAATTGAAGATTATCGAAAAGCATTAACAAAATTATGTAACCATTTGAGACATTCAAAAAAGCATTAAAAATTATTACATATACTTTACAACAACCATTACCTTAAATCTAAGATGAGTGTAATAAAATTTAATAAATAAATATTTGTTGCTCTAAAATATTCTATTATTTAATACCATAAGCCTTCAGACGTATTTATTGCTTCCCTGACATATCGTGAAAAAAGATTCCAGTGTCGCAGTGCTGAAGTTATAATGAAAAACTACATGTACACCACCCAAAAACCACATAAAAGTCGTAAATAATAAATTTAGTTTTACTCAAAAATGACCCAAGCGCCACTGATAACCACTGCTTAAGTACCACATAAGCTTTGCCAATGCACCAACAAAATGCCACTTAAGTAACGCCTAAGTCCTGTAAAGTACCACCATAGTGCCACTGTTTAAGTGCAGTCCAAGTGACGCCAAAGTAACGCAAAAATAACGCCCAATAACCACCTGAGTGCCACCCAAGTACCGGCAAAGTGTCACAAAATCACCGCTGCTTATGTTACGCCAAAGTACCGCTTCTTCAGTGCCAACCAAATACCGCTAAAGTGCCATCAAAGCATCGTGGCTTAAGCGCCGCCTAAGTACCACCCAAGTGCCACCAAAAAACCAACACCAAAGTTTTACCGAAGTACCACTTAAGTTCCACCCAAGTCCCGGTGAAGTATCACTTAAATGTCGCCACTTGAGTGCTGCCCAAGTGCCGCCACTTAAGTGCTGTCAAAGGGCTGTCCAGGAGCCACTGCTTATGTACTGCCGGGATACCACTGCTTAAATGCAACCCAAAAAGCGCTAAAGTACCGCTGCTAAAGTGCCACCTAGGTACTGTCAAAATCCTACTGAAGTACAACCCAAGTACCGCTGCTTAAAACCTCGCCAAAGTGCCGCTCAAGTACCGCCTAAGTGCCGCTGCCCAAGTGCTGACCAAGTACCACCCATGTGCTACCGAGGTACTGCTGCTTCAATTTGGCCAAAGTACCGCCGAAGCGCCGCTGCTTTAGTGGCGCTAAAGTACCGTAATAGTGCCGCCAAAGTACCGCTGCTCAAGTGCAGCCAAAGTACTACTGCTTCAGTGCAACTAACGAACCGCGCATATGCTGCACTTAAGTGCTGCCTAAATCTGGCTAAGGTAAATGTCCTTATTACGACCATAAATTTCATCAAACTTGCTTCTTTATTTTTTTTTCTTAACTGTGAAATTGAATAGTAGAAATTTTGTTATCAGCTGGTGCGCTATAAATTATGTAGCTGTTCAGAAGGATTAATGGAAACAGGTGCAGGTTATATATTTCAAGGACATGCAAAATTATAATGAAAAAATTAGCATACAAAACTTTTATTTTTTGCGATGTATATCCATGTATGTTAATATGCACAGATTGTTATGTCACTTTTGACGGAATAAAGTAATTTAAAAAAAAATTTTTTTCATGATATTTCTACTTTAAATAACGTTAATAACAAATATCCAAATCGGTGGTGTACATTTGCCCTATCCCAAACCACCGTTTCCTACTCCTCTTCCTCCCTCTCCCCCTTACCACAACTGGTCTCTCAGCCGAGAGCTTTCTGTATACGGGCCCTTGATTGTTTTTCTTTATTACCATGAAAAAAAATTAATAATAAGTGCCAAGTACCTTCGTCACAATTTTCAAGAGTGTTGGATTCGTATGATAAAAAACTCTGCACGCTAATAAACCTGCCACGGCGAGGCTGATAGATGCGCGCCCAGTTTGATGCTGATTTAGGAGCCAAGAGAGAGAGAGAGAGAGAGAGAGAGAGAGAGAGAGAGAGAGAGAGAGANTTCTAATTTTTAAATATGGTTCTTAGTTGTTAAAATACTTTATTTTATAAAAAGATTATAAGACCAACATGTACACAATTACGAAACGTTGTACCTTTTGTTTTATATTATGTCCCTACTTATGAAACTTTTTAAAAAGGTAAATTTCGTATAATATTCTAAGTACCGCAAAAGTACTGATGCCTAAGAGCCCCCGAAGTGCTACCAAAGTACCACTGGTAAAGTTCTGCCAAAGTGCCGCCAAAGTATCACCCAAGTGCCGCAGCTTAAGTGCCGCCCAAGTACCGCCCAAGTGCTGGCGAAGAACTGCCACTTCAGTTCTGCTAAAGTAACGCGAAGTTCGACTAACGAACCACGCATGTGCCGCCACTTAAGAGCTGCCTAAATTTAGCCTAAGTTACACCGTAGTGCCACAAAAGTACTGACGCCTAAGTGCCCCTAAAGTGCTACCAAAGTAACACGGTTAAGATCTGCATATGTACCACCAAAGTACCGCCGAAGTACTGCCGAAGTGCCACTGCTTAAGTGCCGCCAAAGAACCACCCATGTGCCACCTCAATATCGTCTAAGTGCCGCTAAACTACCACCCAAGTGCCGCATAAGTACCGCTTAAGTGCAACCAAGGAACTGCGCATGTGCCACCACTTAAGTGCTGCCTAAATCTGGCCATAGTACCGATCTAGTACCACAAAAGTACCGCTACCTAAGTGCCCTCGAAGTGCTGCCAAAGTATTGCTGGTAAACTTCCTTCGCAGTACCGCCCAGGTGCCACTTGTGTACTGTACGAGTGCCACTACTTAAATACCTCCCAATTGCCAACGATGTGCCACTTGAGTACCGCATAAGTGCCGCCCAAGGACCGCTCATGTGCCACCTAAGTATTGCCCGAGTGCCAGCAAAGTACGTCCCAAGTGCCGCCACTTAAGTGTTACTTAAGTGCTGCCAAAGTACTGCTGCTTCAGTTCTGCAAAAGTAACACCCAAGTGCGACAAAGGAACCGCACATGTGCCACCCTCTGAAGTGCTGCCTTAATCTGGTCAAAGTACCGCCCTAGTGCCGCAAAAGTAATGCTGCCTAAATGCCCTCAAAGTGTTGCCAAGTACCATCTAAGTGCTGCCCAAGTACTGCTCAAGTGCCACTGCTTAACTGCTGCCCAAGTGTAGTCAAAGTGCCGCCCAAGTGCTGCCAAAGTACCACCGTTTCAGTCCTGTTAAACTTGCACCAAAGTGCCGCTGCTTTCGTGGCACCAAAGTACCGCATAAGTGATGCTGAAGTACCACTGCTCAAGTGCAACCCAAGTGCAACCAAAGTTTAGTGCCACCGAAGAACCACACATATGCCGTTACTCAAGTGTTACCTAAAGCCGATCGAAGTACCGCCCTTTAACTTAAAACCATACAATTTTAGAACTTACAGTAAGGCAGAAGAAGTTACGAAACAAAAAAAAACACGTTCATTTCAATATAAGGACTTTATTTAGAATTGTAATATTCAGCTAAAAAGGATGAGCTCGTGTAGAAGGTCACTGGGACCGTAGGGCAGAAGGCTAAGGAAGGAATATGCAAACGAAGACAGTAACAGCCGAGACACACACTTTAGAATAAATCACAAGCTCTCTTTATATAACTTTGAATCAGCTTTAATTACAAACTAATATTTATGTGCACAAATTGAACAATAACAGGAACCATTAGCTCGATAAAAATGTGTAGTCTTTCTAGTGTTAACTCTTAAAATGGCGCGAGCGCAGAGGAGCAACGAGCAACGCTTTACCAGCCTGAAAGGCAGAAGCGCACTGAGAAGCGAGCTCGGGGCTTCTCGTCAAATTAGCGTGTTTGATACGTAAATATATATGTGTATATAGAGCGAGCGGTGGTTCAGTCGGCTAGGTCGTGGATTGGCACGCGGGAGACCGTGATTCGATTCCCAGCAAGTGCGACTTTTCGGGCAAGTACCTCTGTGATTTTTCACATGTGCTTTTTCACTATGCAATGCTCCTCGAGCATCCTTCTTCCCTTCCTTCTCCCAAGTGCTAAGTGCCCATAGTAGTGCCCTTATTAAAGGAGCCGGACGGAAAGCACTATAATATAAAAAAAAAGTATATATAGATATGTGGCAAGGTACTACTAATCCTTATTTACTAAGTACATGTGTGTGTGTTTTCGTACGCCGTAACTCTTGATACGTGTGTTCCNATATATATATGTGTGTGTAGGTAATAGGTGCGCGCAGTTGCTAAACTTTACTACATGGATGACGATTATACTTACGTGATATTACATTGTATTAAGAATTGAATACAAAGTAGATCTTGTGCCCCTTAAAATTTACACTAAATTTTTAGAAGATCGGTTGTAAACTTTTTGCAAACTGCTGCAAAAAGCAAAAAATGGTCCCTCCGCAAAAAAGTTGGACATGGCTGGTTTTTCAACATATTGCCATTTTTTAAACGGCACTGTACTCGTCGAGAGTTATTTCACAACCTACCAAAACGTCGTTTTGATCAACAGTCCGGAAGTACGCGAAAAATTGATGTCAAAAACCGGATATTTTCCGTGAATGCGGTGGCGCGACAAGCCGCTCGCAAACTCTGGAACTATGATACAAAGAGGGGGTATGGACTACGGCGGCGGCTTGCCACGCCACCGCATCCACGGAAAATATCCGGTTTTTGGATGACTGCCAGCACGATTTTTCTCGCGCTACTCAAGAGCCACTCAAGTGCCGCTCAAGTACTGCCAAAGTTCCGACGATCCAGCGACAAATTCACGCGACACAGGTATCACCAAAGTGCTGCCCAAGTCCTACCGTAGTCCTGCCACCCAAGCCCCGTCAAAGTAACGCTCAAGTGCCGCCCAAGTACCGCTTAAGTACCACTAAAATCCCACCTTCTAAGCACCACTATAGTCACGTTGCTTAAGTACCGATTAAGTACCGCCAAGGTACCGTTATTCAAATTTCTACCAAGTACCGCTGAAGTTCCGCTATTCAAGTACCACCCAAGTACTGCCACACAAACGCCGCCCAAGTCTCGTTGAAGTATTGCCTAAGTGCCGACGAACTACTGCCAAAGTCACGTGACATATGTACCACCCAAGTACTGCCAAAGAACTGATGAAGTGCCACCCAAGTCCCAAAAAAGTACGACAGTACGACTGCTTAATTGCCTTACAATTAGTACAAAAGTTTTATTTTCGAAGTTCCGCCATAGTAGCGCTGTTTAAGTGCCATTTAAGTACACGCGGTAATTGAGTAGTATTGTAAATTCATTTACTTAATGAATAATCGTCAAAAAATTATTTTTCCAACAGATTTTTACTCAGAATAAGCTGTTTTACACACTGGTTTCCGCTTTTCAAGTACTTATTTATACCCTTAATCCTAGGTAAATCCTAGATAAGTCTTACTTAAATTATAAGTAAGCCCCAATAAATACCTATTATAACTTGAACTAAGTTTGAGTTAAGTTACAATTGAACAATGTTATATAAGTTCAAAGTTTCTCCTGAGCAGCACTGAAGTGGTTCTTTAGCGGGTAGTTTTAGCTTTTATTATTCAATACTCACCATGACAGTAAAACATAGGAAGTTTAGAAATAATCTTTAATATAATATTGTTATCGTAAAAACAGATGGTTAACAACTAAAATTAAATAAAATTTAAACACCATAAAGCTCCAATTATCAATATAATTATAAATTTAATTCATATGTGTTAATTTTGGTACGTATTGCTTTCTAGGAATCGATTAATATTAAACTTTGATTATTTTAGGCGTTTTCTAATTATTTGGACTAATAGGTGTTTCAGGTGTCACTAATTATACACGCATACATTGTCAAATGTTTTGACATATTACTGCGCTAACGCAGATGTGACTGTCAATAATGGACAACAGTAATATCTGGAAATTAATGAGAAATAAATTAACGTAACTGTATTAAAAAACAAAGTTTTTGAAAAAAATTACAATATGATATACTTTTAAGTGGCACAAAACTTGAATTGGATCGAACGATTTGGATAGGAAGAAAGGACTTCGAAATAGGGGGTCGAAGGTTACAATAATACTACTTGAAAAAACACCATCTCGTAAAAAAAATAAAACAAATTAATGTAATACAGCAAAATGTTTCAAACAGGCGTGCGAAAATATAACTCTTAAAAAACAAGCAGAATTAAAATTGTTAAGGTTTACTAGCTTCTACTGTAATAACATATGTCTCCTGCAATAAATGCATGTGATTAAACAGTAATCATGTTATTGCATTGTAAGTACAGTAATGCACAAAAAGCTTTACTTTAATAAGAAAAATATCTTATCACTAAATAATCACACGCAATGATTAAAAGGCCAAAAGGAATAAATACCACGTAAAAACATATTTAAACATAATGGTATGGGTGAATAAGCACCTGTATAATGTGTGCAATAAACTATATCTGTACAATGCTTTCCTATTTTTATAGTGACTCCTAGACGTCGTTGTCAGCGTATTAAAAAAACAGAGAGTTGCTCCGAACGGTCGCACGACGAACGAACGTGAAACAACAGAGACTCTTGAATTTGTCATCGGAAACACTTACTGGTGTGGTATTTGTGATCAGCGAGCTTAAAACCCTACACGAAAGTACCTACATCGGACATTGTCCTGCAGCTCTAGGAGATGGCATAGATATTGTCTACCCTGAGCTCCAGGTACCCGGAAGACACTCGGTGCCATAGTATTCGTGATAAGCTACCCTAAAAACCCCACGAGAAATTATCTATATCTGGCATTGTTCAGCAACTCCAGTAGATACTATCTACTACGGCTTCTTGGTGACTCAGAAACACTCGCTAACGTGGTATGCGTGATTAGGGACCTTATAAACTTTCGAGCAACGTCAATCGCTTTACTTGCTTTATTATTCATCGATTTTTTATATTCGTTGCATTTGGCTTCGAGATAAACTTTTAAACTAATAAATATAAATCATCGCACTCTACAAGACGGCACTGCCATATTACAAGGCATGACGAAATACGGTGTAGGTACGGCTTACCTTATTGATCTATGATTTGGTTATGGTACGACTGCAGCTAGTCTGTCATTATAATTCGATGTTTGGGGCATTGTGGATTTTTCAACTTAATTCCTTGCAAAAGCCTATGGATTTAAATAGTTATAATAATGTGTATCCCGCGTTAAAATTTAACGAAAAACACGAAAAACATAAAAAAACTCAATATTTAGTCAACATTCGTGAAAATTATTTTTTTATTTTTAGTTACTACGATCCTCACATTATTTTTATTAATTCCATTAAAAAAAGCATTTTCGAATTTCTCTAAGGCCACATTTTTGCTATGGTATGATTGCTTACTCAACTTACAATAGGCTGTCCAACTTAAACATGTCACTTTGTATGTTTAAGGTATTTTTACTTCTGACGTCATCACGCAAAATGGTGAGGACTGGGGGACAAAGTTTGAATTCACACAATAAGTTTAATCACGACTATGAAATTTATTGAGATATTCCAGTTACTCGATTTCATTACAAAAACTTCTTTTTTTTACGAGCTATCGAATGGGTATTAGATATACGGCATTATTTCTTTATAAATAAGTAAAACCGATGAATAAAGTTGTCGCGGGCAAAAAGTAATTTTTTTAAAACCCTTTACAAGCATCTGATCGCACCTGTTTTGCAATATAGCAACAATCGATATTTGATTTTTAATTAAAAATTTGTACTGCATGGCATAACATCACGTAAATAGCCTAAAACTCAGCTCAACTGAAAAGTGTGGATTGCTTGGTTAGAGTGCAACTTACTCCTATATCAGAGTATATACAGTCTCATGAAAAGCTCTACCCAGCAGCGGATGCGCACTCTAACCAAGCAATCCACACTTTTTAGTCTAGCTCAGTTTCAGGCTATTAACGTGATGTTATGCCATACAGTACAAATTTTTAATTAACAATCAAATATCGATTGTTGCTATAATATTGTTTGTTTTTCGAAAATTTATAACACACTTTTACTGACGAAAGTTGAGTCTCTTCTTACTTTTTTAAAGTTTTTTTTAGTCATGCAAACAACATGTTTTCAAGTTTTTTTACTTGAACTATCGAAAACAAGCTGGTTTAAAGTATGTTTCGTAATTTGTTCACAACATTTAATGGTTAAACTTTTGAGCCCTGACGAGTTGAACACAGTTAAATTAACCGTGATACAGTAGGCGGACGTATTCACGCACGGTAAGTACAACTCACATTAACACGGTGTCGTATGGGAGCCCCCGCACACACCCGCTCACCACCACCTCGGAGAAAACAACCGAACCACCTTAAAATAATTATAGAAAGTTGGTTTAATAAGGTACGAAAATTCTATTTTTTCACCACCTTAAGTCATTAATTTGTCATGAGTGACAAATTAAAAACGTCTTGGAATATTTCCCTTTATCATAGAGTTAATAATTAACATCCACTCAAATTGATGGGAAGTTTACATGTTGTGAAAAAAAGTTCTTATTCTTCAATTTCTTGCGTGTTATCGGCTTGCATGTTTTGTCTGGCTGAATATTGGATAGTGAAGGATAGGAAGATTAAGCGCCACAGAAGTCGTACTTTATCATGCCAAATTTAGTTGGAAAATACAATGAATTTAATATATCGTATTTAATATCCCTATGTCCCTGAAAATAGACGAACATGTTACTTATCATAGAAAATAAGTTTTTCAAACTATTTTATTATTTCCATGATTTAGTTTTGCATTGACCATCACCTTGGTAGGATATGAACTTTGACTGGCATTATAAAGATTAGGAAGTGGGATTGGTTCGCTAAGACAAAAAAATAACCGAAAAAACAAGAGCAACATTCTGTATACTTTAGATAATTGAAAAAATTAAGTTTAGTAATCAGTTAAATGCCACCAAATGTAGAAAAATAGAGGGATTTCGTTGAAAGCATTTCAAACATAACTTTTTTTTTACCATAAATTGACGATACATACAAAATTTTTTTGTGAATGTTTCTTTCATTTGAGATGAGATAATTAATGACTGACTGTTACGAAATAACGTGTAACTACGATAAACTTGAGCGAGATACTGTTTTCTATTCATATAAATTCTCTTTAATAACATATTCAAGTATGTTGTAATACACCCACTGTTAATCGACTAAACTTTGAGGTAAAATTTTGGTCAAGTTATCCTCACATAGGTTTACCATCAAATTTTTTACCTCCCAAGCGGTTGTTTTTCAGGAAACGAAATGTGTTACTTCAATTGATTTGATTATGTATAACAGTTCGCACCAATTTTTGTCATAAGGGCCTATACAGCAACTTGGCACAACGACAAGACAACGCACACGCGTAGATAGTTAGAGCAATGATGCGTAATTATAGCATCAGCAAAATAAACGGATGACACTTTGTATCATTGCAGGAGAAGCGATTTTCAACCTTTAGTCCATTTAAACTAAGGCTGCAGTCACAATAGAGCAAGCAGGATAGGAATTTCTCCATAAGCGGCTGTGTTAAGTGTATTGCGCTGCAGGATAGCCCTATTGCGCGGCGCAATAGACTTTACATAGCCGCTTACGGAGAAATTCCTATCTTGCTAGCGCTGTTGCGCTCCATGTGACTGCAGCCTAATGCTCCCCATTCATTAAGAACCAAGATATGAGGCGATGAAAAAATTTTTTTTCTTGTTAACCTAACCAAACTATAGTTAACAGAAAAGTAACACCTATCGTATTTTGCACAATTTCTTTCTAGCCGAAAAGTAACGGCTAATTTAAAACACGCAATTATTAAAAAAAAAATTTTTTTAGTGTATTGTCAATCGCATTGATCATAATTCACTTGAAAATCTAACGTTGTTTATTTGTTTTACTCGCATTCGTAGTGATCATACTATATTCAGCTTGATTTTTTTTCTCAAAATTTGGGCGCACTCAGAATTTTTCCTTTTGCTCGTTAAATTCCCTCGCTCATATTTTGTTAAATGTATATTTAAGGAGCGAATAAACGAACATAAGATTAAGAGAAGTGTATATATATATATATATGTATACATGGTATGTATCATTGCAGGAGAAGCGATTTTCAACCTTTAGTCCATTTAAACTAAGGCTGCAGTCACAATAGAGCAAGCAGGATAGGAATTTCTCCATAAGCGGCTGTGTTAAGTGTATTGCGCTGCAGGATAGCCCTATTGCGCGGCGCAATAGACTTTACATAGCCGCTTACGGAGAAATTCCTATCTTGCTAGCGCTGTTGCGCTCCATGTGACTGCAGCCTAATGCTCCCCATTCATTAAGAACCAAGATATGAGGCGATGAAAAAATTTTTTTTCTTGTTAACCTAACCAAACTATAGTTAACAGAAAAGTAACACCTATCGTATTTTGCACAATTTCTTTCTAGCCGAAAAGTAACGGCTAATTTAAAACACGCAATTATTAAAAAAAAAATTTTTTTAGTGTATTGTCAATCGCATTGATCATAATTCACTTGAAAATCTAACGTTGTTTATTTGTTTTACTCGCATTCGTAGTGATCATACTATATTCAGCTTGATTTTTTTTCTCAAAATTTGGGCGCACTCAGAATTTTTCCTTTTGCTCGTTAAATTCCCTCGCTCATATTTTGTTAAATGTATATTTAAGGAGCGAATAAACGAACATAAGATTAAGAGAAGTGTATATATATATATATATGTATACATGGTATGTGCATGTATGTGTCATGTCTTGAAGCCCTCGAAGGTCGAAGGTTATGCAGTATACCTATACATGTAGTACATCAGGTCCTGGCCTTACTCTTTCGAAAACCTCATTACAATACTGGCCAGGGCCTACCAAGGCTGCCTAGCCAAGGCCTGGTGTTCAGCTACGGCCGTCTAGTGGTCATCTCTTGTCGGTATGTGGCGGATGAGCCGCCATTAATAACACACAGCGTTGGGTTAGGTGGATTCAATATCGGTACTTTTTCCCTAGATCGTATTTATAGCTATACGATCTAGGGAGAATGTTCCGTCGAGCAGACAGCACAGCAGTGGAGGGGCATTGCAAAAGACACGCGGAAATTCAAAATTGTAATATTAATAACACAAGTGCCTATCACCCAATGACCTGGGGCGCTAACTAGCCAGTCTGTTAAATAAATAATTATTAAAATAACACAAGCGCCTACCACCTTATGACTCGGGGCGCTTACTGGCTACTATTGAATAAGAAATTATCAAGGAATTACAAGAGCGCCATTTAAAAAGATATTTTTCGTACTAGATAGGCAATCAAAATTGTGATATGTTTACATTTGTTATCGATCAACTTTTTATTATTTGATAGTGTTGCAAATAAGTGTCCTGGATCATCAGGAAAAAGGTGCTTGACATATTTATTGATAATTATTTATTTACAAGATTTGCAATTAGCGCCCCAGGTTATACGGTGATAAGTGCTTGTGTTAATAATAAGTATTTATTTAACAATGTGGCGAGTTAGCGCCCTGGGTCATTGGATGATAGGCGCTTGTGTTATTTTAATAATTATTCATTTAACTGAGTTGCCAGTTAGCGTCCCGGGTCATTGGGTGATAGGCGCTTGTGTTATTAAAAATTATTAATTTAACAGAGTGGCCAGTTAGCGCCCCGGGTCATTGGATGATAGGCACTTGTGTTATAAATATTACAATTTTGAATTTCCGCGTGTCTTTGGCAATGCCCCTTCAATGCTGTGCTGTCTGCTCGACAAAACATTCTCCCTAGATCGAATAGCTATATATACGATCTAGGAAAAAAGTTCCGATATTGAGGAGCTGTTCACATAAACATTTTTTGCTTATTTCATTGTGAGCGTTCATATTGAAAAGGGGGTTCCACTGTTCCACTAAACTCAAAGTAAGTGAACAGACTGAGCAGACGTATACCTCTTTTTCCATCAGGCAACAAGGCCTACATGGTTGCAACAATGTTAACTGACAGAGAACACAGTATAGGTCTGTTTAGTCTGTTTACTCAATTTGAGTTTAGCAGAACAGTGAAATCCCCTTTTCAATATGAACATTCACAATAAAATAAGCAAAAAATGTCTATGAGAATAGCTCCTAAATCCGCCTAACCCAACGCTGATAGCACATGTAAAAGAGTGGTCAATTAAAAATGGTAATATAACATTTCACGTCACATCACTCAACAATACCATTCTACAATCGTGATTTCGCTGCACTGCGCAATTGCGTGGGGGCAATACAATTAAAGAAGAGGCCCTGCAACGACTTGAGCACAGAATTAGATCCCAATCAAAAACTTTAAAACTGAATCAATGCTGAATCAACGTTGATTTTAGCGATGAATCAACGCTGAACCAATGTTGAATCAACGTTGATTCCATAAATGATGGAACACTGAAATCAAACGTAATTTACATTGTTGACTCAACAATGATTTAACGTTAAATCAGCGTTAAATCAGCGTTGATTTAAACGTTAATTTAAAAATAAAAATATAATGCGTATTCAATACAGTTTCACATCAAATACCTGAGCCCCCTTTTTTGGTGTTACCATACGGATAGTACCTCCATATTCGTCAATGTATCTGCTCCAAATGTTATTATACTACTTTTTAATTTTTTTAAATTTAATTTAAACGTTTTGATTAACGCTGAATCAACGCTGATTCAACGTTAAATCAGTGTTGAATCAACAAAGTAAATTACGACTGATTTTAGTGTTCCGTCATCCATGGAATCAACGTTGAATTAACGTTGATTCAATTTTGGATCAGCAATGATTCAACGCCAAAATCAACGTTGATTCAGCATTGATTCAGCATCGAAGTTTTTGATAGGGATATCTATGTACACTGGAAAACAGTGGGAGGTGCCATGGTATGTACAATAAAACAAGGTAGGCCCATGTGTAGAAAATGTAGTCATCTACTTGAGAGAGAAAATATTATTTTAATGTTTCGTCCCGGGAGCACGCCAGGACTCATCAGTAAGGCTGATGACGTGCTTCTTGCCTTAGACACCTATATCGGTGAGGATACCTTGGCTCAATCTTAAACGCCCTTATATATTAACCAACATGAAATCCGGGCACTTGCGAGTAGATCAACTTCAATGGTTGGACACCTAGCTGATGGTTGGAGAAAGACGGAGAGCAGTAGTGAACATGTGGTAGTGAGGGTCCCCACACACTCCCCTTCCAGTTACGACGCCGGAATGGCCAGATAAAGGAGTGGTGACTATATGTGAGAAGTGCACAGTGACGTGTATGACGGGCATGACGTGGTGTATTAACAGAAGGCAAGATAGGGGAGAAAGAAGTCGATAGTTGATAAAGTAAATCTCTGAATCCTCCATGCTCTTGTAGAGTCCTAGAGAGAGTCGAGCAGATGCTCTAGCCCGACCGAGACCAGAGGTCAAATCGAAGAAAGAGAGGGAAGCTAGTTGTTGTACCCGAGGCGTAGAGAATACGGAAATGCTAATAGAAGAAGGTTGCGCAAGTTCAAATTTACGGGATCACCACCAATATGGCTATTGAGTGGTGCCATGAAAAGAGAGAAGCGGAGAGGCTTTTTGAGAAGAAGGTTGCATGTTCAAATTTTACGGGGTCACCAGTGTAGGAAATGTTATATATTAACCAACATGAAATCCGGGCACTTGCGAGTAGGTCAACTTCAATGGTTGGACACCTAGCTGATGGTTAGAGAAAGACGGAGAGCAGTAGTGAACATGTGGTAGTGAGGGTCCCCACACATGCACATGTTTATATGACCAAACCAATCAGAGAAGAAACCTGTATGGCGTCATAATCAATGCTAAATTCAAATTGTATGTACACAAATGAGCAGCAAGCAACAAACTGTTTTCGCTAATTTTTGAGAAGGTGAGTGTTGATGGTCACTGTTACTTGAAAATACGAAGCTTCATTGATTGGGAGTACTAACAGCCCCCCGTTTCGGCTTCGCCCGAGACTTACTAGATAAAACACCGTAGTGTGTTGACATGTAATGAGAAATGTTTTCAGTTAGAAACTTTACACATACACCTGACACATCTCAGAACAAAAATCTTATTAAAAACATATCTTTTCGGAATCCATATAGTTTATTTGGTCAAATAATCAGGTGTGAAAATTAAAAAAAATAATTATGCTGAAAAGTACCGTGCGTTCTTTATGTCATAAAATAATCGGTGGCCATAAGGAGCCGTTGATTTACAGTTTTTCCCGTATAATTCATGTCAAGAAAGTGAGCTTTGAGCAATCAAAATTCCCGGCTTGCTCACACATGCGCCGCCTTATGGAGACATCGGGCACTACAGTCACTTGAGCTCTTCGTGGTCGTCTGGCGACGCTCACTAGTCCCACTGCTTCTTCGGCAGCCGACCGATACACTGTCTCTCTTCTTGATCGCCACATTACAGCTGTTATATTAATTTTACTGTATCAGCCTAAAGCTGACCTTGCTGTATTACGTGTTTAAAATACATTGTGAGATTAAATCTTTTGTGCCTTTTCCTTCGCGAGTGCCTACCGTCATCTCCGAGCCCACTACTCTGACAGG
>NW_019379769.1:363507-375497 GCF_000648655.2 Copidosoma floridanum | reverse complement strand
TATTTAAAATAAATTTAAGGATAAGACAAGCGCTAATTCCCACAAAACTTGTTGCCCTTTCTGGTCACTGTATTTATATATAATGAATATAACGATAAGACAAGCGCCAATTAAAACACAACCCGGTGTGCTTAAATGTCTCTTAATTTAATTAAAATAAATATAATGATAAAACAATAGCCAACCCCAACAAAAGAAGGTGCTCTTACTTGTTCCTTCGATTATTCAAAATAAATATAACGATGAGACAATCGCCAATTCCCACACAACACGGTGCGCTTACTGGTTTCTTTATTTATTTAAAAGAAATATAATGATAAGAAAAGCGCAATACCCACACAACCCAATGCGTTTAGGGGTTTCTTTATTTATTTAAAATAAATCGGATAACACAAGAACCAACGTCCACACAACCCAGTACACTTACTGGTCCATTCATTTATTTAAAGGAAATATAATGATAAGACTTCCTTTATTTATTTAAAATAAATATTATGATAAGATAAGTGCCAAACCTCACATAGGTTTGCTTACTGGTCTCTTTATTTATATAAAATAAGTAAAATAATACGCCAATCTCCAATCCCAACACAAAAAGGTGCGCTTACTGGTCCCTTTAAATATTTAGAATAAATATAATAACGAGACAATCGCTTATTCCAACAAAACTCAGTGCGCTTACTAGTCCCTTCATTTATTTTAAATAAATATAAAGATATGACAAGCGTTAATCCCCACACAACCCGGTGCGCTTACTGGTTTCTTTATTTATTTAAAATGAATAGGATAAAACAAGTGCCAACTACCACACAACCAAGTGCACTTACTGGTCCCTCTTTAATTAATAATAAATATATAGATACAACACGTGCTAATTTACACACAACCGAAAGTGCCTAATGGAACCTTTAGTTTTTTAAAATAAATATAATGATAAGACAAGCGTCAATCCCCGCACAACCCAGTGCGTTTACGGGTTTCACACAACCCAGTGCACTTACTTTTATTTATTTAAAATAAATTTAAGGATAAGACAAGCGCTAATTCCCACAAAACTTGTTGCCCTTTCTGGTCACTGTATTTATATATAATGAATATAACGATAAGACAAGCGCCAATTAAAACACAACCCGGTGTGCTTAAATGTCTCTTAATTTAATTAAAATAAATACAATGATAAAACAATAGCCAACCCCAACAAAAGAAGGTGCTCTTACTTGTTCCTTCGATTATTCAAAATAAATATAACGATGAGACAATCGCCAATTCCCACACAACACGGTGCGCTTACTGGTTTCTTTATTTATTTAAAAGAAATATAATGATAAGAAAAGCGCAATACCCACACAACCCAATGCGTTTAGGGGTTCCTTTATTTATTTAAAATAAATCGGATAACACAAGAACCAACGTCCACACAACCCAGTACACTTACTGGTCCATTCATTTATTTAAAGGAAATATAATGATAAGACAAGCGCGATCCCCACGCAACTCAGTGCGTTTACTGGTTCCTTNCAACGACAAGGCCAATCGGTTGGTGAATATTATGATTATGTAAACCTACTGCTAAGCGGTGCTGAAAAAGCCTTGATGGAAGATAAAGGTAATGCATACAACGCGCATATGATGACCCCTATAAAAGACATGGCATGAGACATGTTCATAAAAGGACTAGCACCTATGATAAGCCAGCAGGTAGATGCGAAAGAACCTGCTTCTCTAGCCGACGCCTTTGATTACGCGTTGAGATTGGAGAGCAGAATGAGAGCGGGTATAATTCCGGATACGCGATATCAAGGACTACCACGTAGTGACTTTAGAAATAATTTAAACAACTCATATCAACAGCAAAATAGGTATCCTGATCAGCCATTCTCATCACATCAAGTGGCTCAAGTTAATGAACAACAAATCGACAATGAGAATAATCATGCTGTTAGGCAGTATAACAATTCTTAAAATTATAATAGACAATATCACCAACAAAATAATGGACAGAATTACTGTAAAATTTATCAGAATCAGGAAAGAAATTGGAGTTTTCAAAATCAATCGAGAAACTCTAATTATTATCAGAATAATTTCGGTAGATATAATAAAGAAAATCCTAATGATTATTACACTCAAAGGAATGCTTATTTTAATCCTGGTAATAATCAAGGATACCGAGACAGAGGTCAGATTTATAATAGGTACCCCCGAAATAATAATTATAATAAACAAAGTTTTAATCCTAACTATCAGAATCAGAACTTTCAAAATCAATACCAACCAGGAGACAACCGTTTGCCGCATCATTTAAACTCTTAGGCGACTCACCCTAATCGTTCTTCGGGGGTGAGCCCCCAAAGACAGAATTCAACCCCTACACAGAATGTTTTAGCGCAGGTAATAAAAATAGCAACAGAATTGAAACCGTCTACATTGGTACCTGCCAGGGACTTGGCGTAGACGACGAGCCTACAAGCATANATTTCTTTATTTATTTGAACAAAATATTATAATAAGACTAGCGTCAATCTCCACTCAACCCGGTGCGCTTACTGGTCCTTTTATTAATTTAAAATAAATATAAAAATAGGACAAGCACCAATTCTAACATAACTTGGTGCCCTTACTGGTCCTTTAATTCATTTAAAATAAATATAAGGATAAGACGAGTGCCATATCTCCCATTACTCAGTGCGCTTACTGGTCCTTTATTTATTTAAAATAAATAGAATAACACAAGCAGCAATCACCACACTACCCAAAGAGATTACTGGTCCATTTATTTATATAAAATAAAGATATTGATAGGACAAAAGCCACTTAACAGACAAACCGGTGTGTTTAATTGTCCCTGTATATATGTAAAATACATATAATAATGAGACAAGCGCAAATCTCAACACAACTAGGTTTGCTCACTGGTCCCATTATTAGAAATAAACATGATGATGAGAGAATCGGTAATTTTCACACCACTGCGCTTACTGGTTCCTATGATTATTTTAAATAAATATAATAATGAGATAATCGCAAATTCACACACAATTCAGTGCGATTACTGGGTCCTTTATATATTTAAAATAAATATAATGATAAGACAAGCGTCAATCTCCACTCAACCCGGTGCGCTTACTGGTCCTATTATTAATTCAGATTAAATAGGATAACACAAGCATCAACCACCACACAACCTAGTATACTTACTGGTCAATTCATTTATATAAAATGAATATAATGATAAGACAAGAGCGAATCCCCGCATAGGCGTGCATACTGGTCTCTTTATTTATTTAAGAATTATATGATACTTACACAAGCGTCAGTCCCTTTACAACCCAATGTGCTTACAAGTCCCTTTATTCATTTGAAATAAATAGAATAACAAAAGCGCCAACCACTACACAACCTGGTGCAATTACTGGTTTCTTTATTCATTTATAATAAATATAATTATACGACAAGCGCCGACCATTACACAACACAGTGTGCTTAATGGTCTCTTTTTAATTAATAATGAATATATAGATAAGACAAGTGCTAATTAACACACAACCCAGTGTGCATAATGGTTCCTCTATTTATTTAAAATCAATATAATGATAAGACAAGTGCCAATCCTAACACAACTTGGTTTATTTACTGGTCCTATTATTTTTTTGAAATAAATATAAAAATAAGACAAGCGCCAAATCTAACATAATTTGGTGCCCTAGCTGGTCCATTTATTTATTTTAAATAAATTGAAAGATGAAAGAAGTGCCAAGTCTTCCATAATTTGGTGCACTTACTGGTCCTTTATTTATTTACAATAAATAAAATAACACGAGCGACAATTACCACACAACACAAAGAGCTTACTGACCCATTTATTTATTTAGAATTAAGATATTGATAGGACAAGTGCCAATTAACACACAAACCGGTGTGCCTAATTCTCCCTTTATATATTTAAAATACATATAATGATGAGACAAGTGCATATCTCAACCTAACTAGGTGCGCTTACTGGTCTCTATAATTATTAGAAATAATATAAAGATGAGACATTTGCCAATTTTAACACAACTCGGTTTGCTTACTGGTTCCTTTATTTATTTAAAATAAATATTATGATAAGATAAGTGCCAAACCTCACATAGGTTTGCTTACTGGTCTCTTTATTCATTTAAAATAGATATAATGATAAGACAAGCTTTAATCCCCACACAACCCGGGGCACTTACGAGTCCTTTTAGTCGTTTTAAATAAATAGAATAATACAAGCACCAACCACCACACAACCTAGTGCACTTACTGATTCCTTTACTCAGTTATGATAAATATAATGATAAGACAAGCGCCAACCATTACACAACCCAGAGCACTTACTGGTTTCTTCATTCATTTATGATAAATATGTAGATCAGACAAGCGCCACTTAACACACAACCGGGTGCGCTTACTGGTTCCTTTATTAATTAAAATGAAAAGGATAAAAAAAGCGCCAACTACCACACAACCCAGTGCACTTACTGGTCCTTTTTAAATTAATAATGAATATATAGATAAAACAAGTGCTAATCAACGCACAACCAAAAGTGCCTAATGGTCCCTTTATTTATTTAAAATAGATGTAATGATAAGACAAGCGTCAATCCCCACACAACCCAGTGCGTTTACGGGGTCCTTTATTTATTAAAAATAAACAGGATAACATAAGCACCAACCTTCACACAACCCAGAGCACTTACTGGTTCCTTTATTTATTTATAATGGATATATAGATAAAAAAAGCGCCAATTAACACACAATCCAGTGTGCTCAATGGTCCTTTTATTTATTTGAAGAAAATAAAATAATAAAACAAGTGCTAATCCTTACACAATTTAGAGTGCTTACTGGTCCTTATATTTATTTAAAATAAATATAATGATAANGAATAACACAAGCGCCAACCACCACACAACCCAGTGCACTTACTGGTTTCTTTAATCATTTATAATAATTATAATGATACGACAAGCGCCAACCATTAAACAACACAGCGTGCTTAGTAATCCTCTTATTTATTCGAAATAAATATCACGATAAGACAAGTGCTTAACCTCACATAGGTTTGCTTACTGGTCTCTTTATTCATTTAAAATAGATATAATGATAAGACAAGCTTTAATCCCCACACAACCCGGGGCACTTACGAGTCCTTTTAGTCGTTTTAAATAAATAGAATAATACAAGCACCAACCACCACACAACCTAGTGCACTTACTGATTCCTTTACTCAGTTATGATAAATATAATGATAAGACAAGCGCCAACCATTACACAACCCAGAGCACTTACTGGTTTCTTCATTCATTTATGATAAATATGTAGATCAGACAAGCGCCACTTCCCACACAACCCGGTGCGCTTACTGGTTTCTTTATTTATTTAAAATGAATAGGATAAAACAAGTGCCAACTACCACACAACCAAGTGCACTTACTGGTCCCTCTTTAATTAATAATAAATATATAGATACAACACGTGCTAATTTACACACAACCGAAAGTGCCTAATGGAACCTTTAGTTTTTTAAAATAAATATAATGATAAGACAAGCGTCAATCCCCGCACAACCCAGTGCGTTTACGGGTTTCTTTATTTATTTTAAATAAATAGGATAACACAAGCATCAACCACCACACAACCAAGTATACTTACAGGTCGATTCATTTACTTAAAATAAATATAATAATAAGACAAGAGCGAATCCCTACATAGGCGTGCATACTGGTCTCTTTATTTATTTAAGAAGTATATGATACTTACACAAGCGTCAGTCCCCTTACAACCCAATGTGCTAAAAAGCCCTATTATTTAATAAAAATAAACAGAATAACACAAGCGCCAACCACCACACAACCCAGTGCACTTACTGGTTTCTTTAATCATTTATAATAATTATAATGATACGACAAGCGCCAACCATTAAACAACACAGCGTGCTTACTGATTCCTTTACTCAGTTATGATAAATATAATGATAAGACAAGCGCCAACCATTACACAACCCAGAGCACTTACTGGTNGCCACAAATCTGATTAAATTAGATCAGTTGCACCCATATTCACGAGTAGAGACTAGTGAAATTATTAACCTTACTGGAATCACACCTCACCCAGTTTTAACTAGAGGAACAACGTATATGACCGTACAAGAAAAACCTATTGTTTTTCATGTGATCCCTAACGATTTTCTGATCAAAGATGGCGGTTTATTGGGTCAAAACTTTTGTAAGGAACGACGAGCCACATTATGATATTATCATGATGCTATAGTAATAGATGTTGACGTAATGAACCCCATCCCTTTTTTAAAAACTCTTGAGGAAATAGAGCAATTGGAAAGAGATGAAAAAGAACAAAAAACCATAAATCTCGAAAAACAAGCACAGTAAAATCAAATTTTAGTTACAACCTTTGATACTAACAAAGAGACAGAATGCCTTAAGGATACAATTAACCAACAGAAATTTTATGACGATTATATTGTAGGCCCACCCGAAAGGTCAAATATACCTAAGTACAAAAAATTTGGAGACATAAAAGCTGATTTTTATTTTCGAGATGGGTTTGATAAATTGATCTTATCAGAAAGACGTGAAAATCTTATGAAAGGCACTGATAACAAAACTGATAAAAGTGGGATATACAGTGAAAATAATGAATTAGTCGACCAACCCCATGCCATTGAACAGAATAAAAATACTCCTTGTGTAGAACATTGACCTAATAAGGAATAAAAAACCACCAGTAAAATAGTAAGAATTAATTGAATTAGTACTAATTTAACTGAAGGATACTTACCACGAATAGATGTAGGGTGTGATAACATATATATAGGAGAAGGAATAGTAAAAAATAAGAACGGTCAATGTAATATTATGGCAATAAATACTAATAAGGATGATGTTACGATTGAAATAGACCCAAGAGAAATCCCACCTTTCGAATACATTGTACCTAAATTTGATGCCGATACTAGCAGTAAACATGAAAGACCAATTGTTAAAAATAAACGAGATAGAATAAACGATCTAAAAGGACTCGTGCGCACCGGTTATTTAAACTTAAATAAACGAGACCAAATATATCAGTGGATTTCTGAATTCTCAGAAATCTTCTTGTTACCAGGAGACATTTTACCGTGTACTAACCTCGTCGCACACGAAATCCCGACGGAAAATAACATCCCTATCAACACTAAACAATATCGTCACCCACCAGTACATAGAAAAGTTTTAGAGGAACACGTAGCAAAGAAACTTAACGATGGAATAATTGAACCTTCGTCNTTATTTATTCATGACGAATATAATAAGAAGATAAATGCCAATTAACACATAACCCGGTGTTCTTATTGGTCCTTTCATTTATTTAAAATAAATATTATAATAAGACAAGTGCCAAACCTAACACAACTTGGAGCGCTTACTGGTCTCGTTTTTCATTAAAAATGAATATCATGATAAGACAAGCGTCAATTCCAGCACAACTTGGTGCGCTTAATAGTCCATCAGTTCGTTAGAAATAAATATAATATTACAAGCACCAAACACCACACAACCCGTTGCACCTGCTGGTTCCTTTATTTAATTATAATAAATATAATAATAAGACAAGCGCTAATTAACACACAACACGGTGTGCTTAATTGTCTCTATATTTATTTAAAAGAAAAATATAATGATAAGACAATCTCCAATCTCAACACAAATAGGTGCGCTTACTGATCTTTTTGTTCATTTAAAATAAATATAAGAATAAGGCAAGCGCCTATTCTAACATAACTTGGTGCTCTTACTGGTCCTTTTATTTATTTAAAATAAATATAAGGATAAGACATGTGCCAATCTCACATAACTCGGTGCGCAAAATGGTCCTTTATTTGATTAAAATAAAGATAACAACACAAGCCATAATCACAACACAACCTGTAAAGCTTACTGGTCTATTTATTTATCTGAAATAAATATATTGATAGGACAAGTGCCAATCAACACACAAACCGGTGTGCTTAGTTGTCCCTTTATATATTGAATACATATAATAACAAGACGAGTGTAAATCTCAACACAACAAGGTGCGCTTACTGGTCCCTTTAATTATTAGAAATGTATATAATGATGAGACAATCGCCAATTCCTGAAGAACTTGGTTCGCTTACTCGTTCCTTTATTTATTTATAAAAAATATAATTGTAAGACAAGCGTCAATCCCCACACAACCCAGTGCGTTTACTGGTCCCTCTATTCATTTAAAATAAATAGGATAACAGATGCACTAACCCTCACACAACCCAGGGAACTTACATGTCCATTTATTTATTTAAAATAAATATAATGATAAGACAAGTGCCAATCCACACATAGGAGCGCTTACTGGTCTTTTTGTTTTTTTAAATAAATATAATATTAAGACAAGCGTCAATCCCCTTACAACCCGGTTGCTTACTTGCCCCTTTATTTATTTCAAATAAATAGAATAACACAATCACCAACCAACACACAACCCGGTGCACTTACTGGTTTTTTTATTAATTAATAATAAATATTCTGATAAGATAAGCGCTAACCATTACACAACCCAGTGTGCTAAAACGTCTCCTTATTATTTAAAAATAATAAGATAATAAGACAAGCACCAATCATGAAACAACTTGGTTTGCTAACTGGTCCTTTTATTTATTTAAAATAAATTTAAGGATAAGACAAGCGCTAATTCCCACAAAACTTGTTGCCCTTTCTGGTCACTGTATTTATATATAATGAATATAACGATAAGACAAGCGCCAATTAAAACACAACCCGGTGTGCTTAAATGTCTCTTAATTTAATTAAAATAAATATAATGATAAAACAATAGCCAACCCCAACAAAAGAAGGTGCTCTTACTTGTTCCTTCGATTATTCAAAATAAATATAACGATGAGACAATCGCCAATTCCCACACAACACGGTGCGCTTACTGGTTTCTTTATTTATTTAAAAGAAATATAATGATAAGAAAAGCGCAATACCCACACAACCCAATGCGTTTAGGGGTTCCTTTATTTATTTAAAATAAATCGGATAACACAAGAACCAACGTCCACACAACCCAGTACACTTACTGGTCCATTCATTTATTTAAAGGAAATATAATGATAAGACAAGCGCGATCCCCACGCAACTCAGTGCGTTTACTGGTTCCTTTATGTATTTGAAATAAATAGAATAACACAAGCACCAACTACCACACAACTCGGTGCACTTACTGGTTCCTTTATTTATCTATAATGATCATTATGATAAGACAAGTGCAAACCATCACACAACCCAAAGTGCTTAAACGTCTCTTAATTTATTTAAAATAAATAAAATAAAAAGACAACTGCCAATCCTTAGACAACTTGATACGCTTACTGGTCCTTTTATTAATTTAAAATAAATATAAAAATAGGACAAGCACCAATTCTAACATAACTTGGTGCCCTTACTGGTCCTTTAATTCATTTAAAATAAATATAAGGATAAGACGAGTGCCATATCTCCCATTACTCAGTGCGCTTACTGGTCCTTTATTTATTTAAAATAAATAGAATAACACAAGCAGCAATCACCACACTACCCAAAGAGATTACTGGTCCATTTATTTATATAAAATAAAGATATTGATAGGACAAAAGCCACTTAACAGACAAACCGGTGTGTTTAATTGTCCCTGTATATATGTAAAATACATATAATAATGAGACAAGCGCAAATCTCAACACAACTAGGTTTGCTCACTGGTCCCTTTAATTATTAGAAATAAACATGATGATGAGAGAATCGGTAATTTTCACACCACTCGGTTCGCTTACTGGTTCCTCTATTGATTTAAAAAAAATATAATAATAAGACAAGCGTCTATCTCTGCACAACCTAGTGCGTTTACTTGTCCCTTTATTTAATTAAAATAAATAGGATAACACAAGTACCGACCTCCACACAACTCAGTGCACTAACTGGTCCATTTATTTATTTAAAATGAATTTAATAATAAGACAAGTGCAAACCCACACATAGGTGCGCTTATTGGTCTCTTTATTTATTAAAAATAAAAATAAAATTGAGAAAAGCAGCAATTCTTTTACAACCCGGTTGTCACTAGTCCCTTGATTTATTCGAAATAAATAGAATAACACAAGCACCAACCACCACTTAACCCGGTGCACTTACCTGTTTCTTTATTTATTAATAATGAATATTATGATAAGACAAGCGCTAACCATCGGACAACCTAGTGTGCTGAAACGGCTATTTATATATTTAAAATAAATATAATAATAAGACAAGCGCCAATCCTAAAAAAACTTGTAACGCTTACTGGTCCTTTTATTTATTTAAAATAAATTTAAGGATAAGACGATCGCTAATTCCCACATAACTTGATGCGCTTACTGGTTCCTTTATTTATTTGAAATAAAAAGAATAACACAAGCACTATTCACCACACAACCCAGTTTGCTTACTCATCCCTTTATTTATTTATAAGAATATAAAGATAAGACGAGCCCCAATCAAAACACAACCCTGTTTGCTTAAATGTCTCTTCATTTATTTAAAATACATATTATGATAATACAAGTGCAAATCTCAACACAACATAGTGCTTTTACTGGTTTCTTTATTTATTTAATATCATCATGTAGATAAGACAAGCGCCAATTAACACACAATACAGTGTGCTTAATGGTCCTTTTGTTCATTTAAAATAAATATAATGATAAGACAAGTTTCAATCCCAACCCAACCCAGTGTGCTTACTGGTCCTTTTATTATTCAGAATCAATAAAATAACACAAGCGACAATCACCTCAGAACCCGTAGAGCTTACTCGTCCATTTATTTATTGAAAATTAGGATATTGTGGGACAAATTCCAATTAACGCACAACCTGGTGTGCCTTATTGTCCCTTAATATATTTAAAATACATATAATGATAAGGCAAGTGCCTATCTCAACTTTACTAGGTGCACTCACTGGTCCCTTTATTTATTAGAAAAAAATATAAAGATTAGACAATCGCAAATTTTTACACAACTCGGTTCGCTTACTGGTTCCTTTATTTATTTAGAAAAAATTTAATAAAAAGACGAGCGTCAATCCCCACACAACTCAGTGCGTTTACTGGTCCCTTTATTTATTTATAATAAATACGATAACACAAGCACCAACCTCCACACAACCCAGTACACTTACTGGTCTCTTTAATCATTCATAATGAATATAATGAGAAAATAAGCGCTAATCAACACACAACCCGGGGTGCTTAATTGTCCCTTTATTTATTTAAAATAAATATAATGATAAGACAAGCACAAATTCTAACACAACTAGGTGCACTTACTGGTTTCTTTTATTAATTTAAATAAATATAATGATGAGACAATCGCAAATTCTCACACAATTCAGTGTGATTACAAAGTCCTTCATTTATCTACCATAAATATAATGATAAGACAAGCGTCAATCCCCACACAACCCAGTGCGCTTACTTGTCACTTTATTTATTAAAAATAAATAAGATAACACAAGCATCAATCCCCACACAACCTAGTGCACTTACAGATCCATTCATTTATTTATAATAAATATAATATTAAGACAAATGCCAATCCCCACATAGGTGTGCCTACTGGCCTCTTTATTTATTTAAGATAAATATGATACTTAGACCAGCGTCAGTCCCCTTACAACCCAATGTGCTTACAAGTCCTTTTATTTATTTAAAATAAATAGAATGATAAGACGAGTGCCAATTCCCACATAACTCGACACGCTTACTGGTCCTTTATTTATCTAAAATAAATAAAATAACACAAGCTAAAATCACAACACAACCCGAAGAGTTTACTGGTCCATTTATTTATTTGAAACTATGATATTAATAGGACCATTGCCAATCAACACAAAAACCGGTGTGCCTAATTGTCCCTTTATATATT
>NW_019379769.1:323160-344058 GCF_000648655.2 Copidosoma floridanum | reverse complement strand
ACCGCACAACCCGGTGGGGTCCTTTATTTATTTAAAATAAATAAAATGATAAGACAAGCGTCAATCCCCACACAACCCGGTGCGCTTACTAGTCCTTTTATTTATTTAAAATAAATAGGATAACACAAGCATTAACCAACACACAACCTAGTGCACATACTGGTCCATTCATTTATTTAAAATAAATATAATAATAGGACAAGCGCAAATCCCCACATAGGTGTGCCTACTGGTCTCTTTATTCATTTAAGAATAATATGATACTTACACAAGCGTCAGTTCCTTTACGACCCGATGGGCTTACAAGTCCCTTTATTTATTCAAAATAAATACAATCACACAAGCGCTAACCACTACACAATCCGTAGCAATTACTGGTTTCTTTATTCATTTATAATGAATATAATAATACGACAAGCGCCAACCATTACACAATACAGTGTGCTTAGAGGTCCTTTTATTTATTCAAAATAAATATAATGATGAGCAAGTGCCAATGTCCACATAAAGGCGCTTACTGGTCTCTTCATTTATTTAGAATAAATATAATAATAAGACAACTGCCAATTCCAACACAACTTGGTTCGCTTACTGGTTCCTTCATTTATTCAAAATAAATACAACTATAAAACAAGCGCCAAGCCCCACACAACCCAATGCGATTACTGGTCACTTTATTCATTTAAAATGAATAGGCTAACACAAGCACCAATCACCACACGACCCAGTTCACTCACTGGTCCCTTTATTTATTTATGATGAATATATGAATGAGACAATCGTTAATCAATACACAATTTGGTGTGCTTAATGGTCCCTTTATTCATTTAAAATAAATATAATGATAAAAAAAGCGCTAATCAACACACAATGCAGTGTGCTCAATAATCTTTTTATTTATTCAAAATTAAAATAATAATGAGACAAGCGCCAATCCTAATACACCTTCATGCGCTGATTAGTTTTTTTTATTTATTTAAAATAAATACAAGGATAAGACAGGCTCCAATTGTCACATAACTCAGTGCGCTTACTGGTCTTTTTATTTTTTTAGAATAAATAAAATAAAACAAGCACAAGCCACCTTTAAACCCAGTGCGCTTACTAGTCTCTTAATTTATTTATATTAAATATAATGATCAGACATGCGCGAACCAATACACTAATCGGTGTGATTAATTGTCCCTTCATTAATTTAAAATTCATATAATATCAAAACAAGTGCAAATCGCAACACAAATAAGTGCGCTTACTAATCCCTCTAATTAACAGAAATAATCATAATGATGAGACAAGAACCAATCCCAGCAAAACTAGGTGCGCTTACTGGTATCTTTATTTATTTAAAATAAATATTATAGTAAGACTAGCGACAATCTTCACACAACCCGGTGCGCTTACTATTCCTTTTATTTATTTACAATAAATAGAAGAACACAAGCGACAACCACCACACAACCCAGTGCACTTACTGGTCCTATTATTTATTTATGATACATATAAAGATAAGACAAGCGTCAATCAACACACGACCCAGCGTGCTTAATGTTTTCTTGATTAATTTAAAATACAGATAATGTTAAAACAAGTGCCAATCCTATCACAACTAGGTTCGCTTACTAATCCCTATAATTAACAGAAACAAACATAATGATAAGACAAAAACCAATCCCAACAAAACAAGGTTCGCTCACTGGTCCCTTTTTTTATTTAAAATAAATATAATTATTGGACAAGATCCAATCCTAACACAACTTGGTGCGCTTACAGGTCCTTTTCTTTATAAAATATGAAAATAAGTATGAGACACAGCGCCAATTCTCACATAAATTGGTGCTCTTACTGGTCCTTTTATTTATTTAAAATTAATATAAGGATGAGACGAGTGCTAGATGTCACATAACTCGGTGCGCTTACTGGTCCTTTATTCATTTTAAATAAATAGAATAACACAAGCGNATAATGAATACAATGATAAGACAAGTACCACTTAACACACAATCCGCTCAAGCACCAACCACCGCACAAACCGGTGCACTTACTAGTCCCTTTATTTATTTATAATGAATACAATGATAAGACAAGTACCACTTAACACACAATCCGCTCAAGCACCAACCACCGCACAAACCGGTGCACTTACTAGTCCCTTTATTTATTTATAATGAATACAATGATAAGACAAGTACCACTTAACACACAATCCGATGTGCTTAATTGTCCGTTCATTAATTTAAAATACATTTAATGATAAAACAAGTGCCAATCGCAACACAACTAGGTGCGCTTACTAATTCCTATAATTAACAGAAATAAACATAATGATGAGACAAGAACCAATCTCAACAAAACTAGGTGCGCTTACTGGTCCCTTCATTTATTTAAAATAAACATAATGATAAGTAAAGCGACAATCTCCACACAACCCAGTGTGCTTACTGGTCCCTTCATTTATTTAAAATAAATAGGATAAAACAAGCGCCAACCACCACACAACCCAGTGGAGGGAGATGCCAAAACAGCCCTCGACGCGATCCAGATCGTTGGCGCCAACTACTTGACTGCTTGGGCCGCGCTTGAGGCACGGTTTGAACACCGCCGTCTCTTCGTACACGACCATCTAACGGCGCTATGCAACATCAGGCCTTTAAGGGACGAGTCGGACAGAGGTCTGCGGAGCCTTCTTGATACGCTGGGTCGCCATCGGGACCAGTTGTAAGCTTTGGGCCGTCCTGCTTTCTAGTGGGATGACTGGTTGATCTTTTGTGCAATGACCAGCATGGACCCGACTACTTGGCGTGCCTGGGAGGACGAGCTCGAGCGGCTCGAGGGTGCCGACACAAGGGCTGGGATTGAGACTGCGACTTTCGCCGCCTTGACGAACTTTCTTCACCGACAGTGCGCTCTCAGCTTCATTGGGGCATCTCGCCCAGCGTG
Source organism: Copidosoma floridanum (assembly GCF_000648655.2). The sequence continues at coordinate 341,121 of NW_019379769.1, read as the reverse complement.
GCCAGCGAGCACGCCCAGCATCCGTCCACCAGCTTCATCATCTTCTGGATGGCACTATCGCTCTCTCGCAACCGGCGCAGCTCTGCCTTCGTGCCTGTCCTGCAGCGAAACTCATTACCTGGGGCACTGCGCTTGATTCCAAGGCCTCGAAGAGCACGCTCGGCGAGACCTGGTCTACCAAGCCCGACTATGTTTTAATTGCCTCCGACTGGGCCACCTGTTGAAGTTCTGCCCCTCCCGATCTGTTTGTCAGCACTGCCAAGAACAGCACCACAGCCTGCTTCACGACAGCAGCCGTCGACGGCCATCGGACCCATATGACGGTCTGCCATCACCAAAGCCCTCTTCCTGACTCGCCGTGCTACCGACCGCTCTTGTCCAGCTGCAGCGCTCCTGTCCAAATCGCCTTCTGCAGCGACGTCCGCATGATGTTTCGTCAGATTTGGATTGACAAGCGTGACGTCGACTTACAGCGTATCTGGTGGAGCCCTGATTCAAACCAACCGCCCACGCACTACCAGCTGTTAACAGTCACCTACGGCGCTTCGTGCTCACCGTACCTCTCCTTACGCACTGTGCAGCAGCTGTGCGAGGACGAAGGACACCGTTGGCCCGAGGCAGTTCCCGTGGTGATGAACGACCGCTACGTCGACGACATACTCTCCGGTGCCGACGACATCGCCACGGCCCAACATATTAGTGACCAGCTAATCGAACTTCTGCAAGCCGGCGGGTTTCCTTTGCGCAAGTGGGTAGCCAATGTGCCCGAGCTGCTGGACGACCTCCCCGACGACGTGCGCCTGCGGCCCACTTGGTGTCAGCTTAGCGCTGAAGGTCTCGTCAGTGAGTTCGGTGTGAGCTGGGACCCACCGTCAGATTGCTTCCTGCTAACACCTCCCCTCATCCAGCACCAAACCACCAAGAGGACCATGCGCGCAGCGCTCGCGGGCCTGTTTGATCCATGCGGTAGGCTTGCGCCGATCGTGCTGAACGCCAAACTCCTGCTGCAAGACTTATGGCAAGCCAACCTGGACTGGGACGAGTCTGCTCCGTCGTCCATGATTCAAAGGTGGACTTTGCCATTTGCCGCCGAGCTCCAAGCCATCTCCAGTCTATCCCTACCTCGTTGGATCGGAACGGTTGCGTCAGCGGACATTCACCTGCACGTATTTTCCGATACCAGCCGCCGTGCGATGGCTGCTGTCCTGTACTCTAGACTCCAGGCCACGGACGGTTCTGTCCGCTGCCACATCCTCCTCGCTCGCACGAAGCTGGCGGCCGGGCAACGGCGTTCTGCGCGTCGGCGGGCGGCTGGGTTTCTCCTCGCTACCTTACGAAGAGCGGCATCCACCGATCCTTAGCGGAGCATCATCGCTCGCCTCGCTTGTCCTTTCTTGGGCCGATACTCGAGCTCTTCACGGCGGATACAGGATCACCAGCGCCTACGCGGCCAAGCGTGCATGGATTCTTGGTGGCCCACGCAGAATCAAGGCTCAATTGCGGTGGTGCGTCGTATGCTCCCGACCCGACTCCAGGCTTGCACCGCGACCCAGATGATGGCCCCCTTACCAGCTTCACGAGTCACACCTTCCCGCGCTTTTGGCCGCACGGGTGTCGACTACGCCGGGCCTTTTCCAGTACTTGCGTCAAAAGGACGAGGCATACGCACTACGAAGGGTTACATCGCCGTCTTCGTGTGCATGACGATAAAGGCCCTACACCTCGAGCTCGTCAGTGATCTCTCCACAGCCGCCTTCCTGGGCGCTCTCGCTCGGTTCACCGGTCGTCGCGGTCGACCCTCTGAACTCTGGAGCGATAATGCCACTTGCTTTCGCCGTGCTGATCTGGAGCTGCAAGAGGCGTTACAAATTGTGGAGATCGACTGGGACCTCATTGCCGGCTCTCTCGCTTCGCAAGGTATTTCTTCACGGAAAAAACTTTTGAACGTACAGAGCCCAGTTACGCAGGCTGGAGAAGTTCAAATCGCTTTGAACTCCTACTGCACAAGTGTACAGACCTAATTGTATTTAATTTTCTAACATAGTTGTAACTGATTGTATTATTGCGTACTAATTAGTGATTATTTAATTTGATTTGATTTGATTAATGTTGTTATTGTGTATTGTTACATTGTTATATTTCCATGAAGCCATACGTAGTTGTACCCCCTGGCTTGAATAAAGACTTATACTATTCTATACTATACAGACCGCCTTGACTCGAAGATCGAGTCACACGAGTTCAAAACAGCGTTCAACTGATAGTACAGTCAATGAGCCGGAATACGTGGAAAAGTTGCGGAACAGCACCGATTTTGATAAAACTGTTAGTAATGTGTTCGAAGGACCCTAAGAAACATTCAGCCAACTCAACCTCGTCATGGGGGGGGGGGCAAAGGGACCCAGCGGGGGCATATATTTCCCAAAAAACTTCCCCAACCGCGGAGGTAACTAAACAATTTTTTGAAAACGCTTATTTACGCCCAAAATTCTCATATAGTAGGTATTTTCGAATGGTGATTACGAATCTGATGTCAGATTACACAAATTATGCTACCTACCCCCCAAATCGGACCATTTTGGGCCGAAATTTCAATGTTTTCAACACAAAAATGGCAAAGGGAGTATTTATCATCCAAACTGTGCTCTAGGGGGTATTTTTGATTGCTGATTACGAAGTTGATGTCAGATTACACGAATTATGGTACGTACGCAGTGAATCGTGCCATTTTTGGCCAAAATTTCAATAAACATGCATTGATTATTTCCTTGCTAATTTAAAAATTACCGCCTTGACGGCTTGCCCTACCTTACCATCAGCTACTGAACTTGACCCAGCATTTCTGTTGAAAACGTAAAGCGAATTTTGACTGTAACTAAAGACGATGAAGCAGAACAATCAACTGCAAACCAACAAGATAGTGATAACAAAGAGCAGATGAATCCTGGATCTCCAATTCTCGAGAATGATTCGGATTATACATAAAAATATGTAAATATACCAATTTTTGTTGAAACACACTAATTTTTGTATTAAATAAATTAACTTTTATTATACAGCACAAATTTTAAATAACCACTATTTATATTCCCGAAAATATTACAAATTTACGCAGAAAATATAATAATCCCTTTGCCAATACTCCCTCTGCCATTGTTGTGTAGAAAAAATTGAAATTTCGGCCATAAATGGCCCGATTTGGGGCGTACGTAGCATAATTCGTGTAATCCAACATCAGATTCGTTATCGGCGATCAAAATACCTCCTAGATCACCGTTTCGATGATAAATACCCCGTTTGCCATTTTTATGTTAAAAAAATTGAAATTTCGGCCCAAAATGGTCCGATTTGGGGGGTAGGTAGCATAATTCGTCTAATCTGATATCAGATTCGTAAACAGCGTTCGAAAATACTTACTAGATGAGTATTTTGGGCCAAAATAAGCGTTTTCAAATAATTGTTTAGTCACCTCCGCGGTTGGGGCAGTTTTTTGGGGTACATATGCCCCCCGCTGGGTCCCTTTGCCCCCCCCCCCATGACGAGGTTGAGTTGGCTGAATGTTCCTTAGGGTCCTACGAACAAATTACAAAAAGTTTTATCAAAATCGGTGCTGTTCCGCAACTTTTCCACAATCGACACTAAATCCCGGTTTATTGACTGTACTATGAGACTGCACAACCATGCGCGCCGCGTAGCCTGTAGTTTGGGCTTGTACAGTACGGCATAGCATTGAACTACAGAAGCTCGGGGGGGGGGGGGGTACGTGAGATCGACGGTTGTGCTCTCACAGCACAATGTCCAGGCTCAGCGAGCTCAGTGCTTCTCCGAACTCTCTCTCACCGAATTTTGAATTTTTTCCAGTAACACAATTTTTTCCAGTATACTTGTGCAGTAGAAGTTCAAACCGATTTGAACTTCTCTAGCCTGCGGAACTGGGCTCTGTACGTTTAAAAGTTTTTTCTGTGTTGGCACTTCATCCCCCCTAGAGCTCCACATTTCGGCGGACTCTGGGAAGCCGCCGTCAAGTCAGTCAAAGGCCACCTTCGATGCGTAATGGGCTCCCGTCACCTGACCTACGAGGAATTCTCCACCATACTAGTTGGGATTAAGATGGTGCTCAACGGAAGGCCCTTGACACCGCTCTCCGGCGATCCTTCCGACCTCCAGGTACTTACACCAGGCCACTTCCTTGTTGGAGCCCCACTCGATTCCATCATCCAGCCCAGGCCTCCCACTGAGAACTTGGACGCTCTCTTGCATCGGGACATCGTGAGAGCCATTCCAGCTCAGTTCTGGTCACGCTGGATCCGAGAGTACCTTAATACACTCCAGTAGAGGCCGAAGTGGACCGTTGCTCGCCGAAGTTTTGCCGTCGGCGACTTCGTCATCCTACTGGACGCCACCCTCCTCCAATCGAGCGGTCGTTGACCGTTAGGTCGCATCATTCGCGCCCAGCCTGGTCCTGATGGATTGGTGCACGCGGTCATCGTGAAGACAGCGACTGGCGAGTACGTGTGACCGATTGTCAAACTGGCTTTACTCCCCGTAGCGAACCCCGGTCCACCAACGCCACCCCTTGATGGTCAAGAAGGCCGACCCGCCTTAGTGGGCAGCGACCAGTATGTCACTCCAGGAGCGATGCCGGCGGAATGTTTGGCTCGTTTCCTGCGATCAACGTCCGACAAGGGGACAGCACGCGCGCCCTCCTTCGTTCTGCGCAAGTAGTGCTCCTGTGGAGCGGCCGAGCCGCGTGCGGGCTGACGGACTGACGATCGAGGACCCACGGAAGAAAAAGCTGAAAGAGATCACATCTACAGAAGTGATATAATTGTCTGCAACTCTGTACTAGGCACTAAATCATATTCAATAAAGATTTTCAAAACTGAACATCAATAAAGAGACCAGTAAGCGTCCCGGGTTGTGTGGAGATGGGCATTTACTGGTTGCTCTAATTATTTATGATAAATAAATTAATGAGACAAGCACCACTCCTCACACAACCTGGTGCGCTTACTGGTCTCTTTATTTATTTTAAGAAATAAAATAGCACAAGCGCTAATCTCCACACAACCCAAGACGCTTACTGATCCCTTTATTTATTAATAATAAAAAGAACAGCACAAGCGCTAATCCCCACATAACTCTAGATGCTTACTGGTCCCTTTATTTGTTTATAAGGAATAAAATAGCACAAGCGCTAATCTCCACACAACCCAAGACGCTTACTGATCCCTTTATTTATTAATAATAAAAAGAACAGCACAAGCGCTAATCCCCACATAACTCTAGATGCTTACTGGTCCCTTTATTTACTTAAGATGAATAAAGTTATAAGATAAACTCCAAATTTCACATAACCTGGGACGCCTACTGGTCGCTTTAATTATTTATAATAATCAAAAAAGCACATGCGCCGATTTCCACACAACCCAGGACGCTTACAAGTCCCTTTATTTAATTAAAATAAATAAAGTAATAATACAAGCCGCAATACTCACACAACGTGGTGCGCTTTCTAGTCCCTTTATTTACTTAAAATAAATAAAGTCATAAGACACACACGCTTGTCTCATTACTTTATTTATCTTAAGCAGAGAAAGAGACCAATAAGTCGCTAAAGCGAGCAGTAAACGTCCCGGGTTGTGTAGGAATTGGCGCTTGTGCTATTTTAATTGATATAAATAAATGACGGGACCAGTTAGCATCTTGGGTTGTGTAAAGATTGCCTCTTGTGCTATTTGATTTATTATAAATAAATAAAGGGAGCAGTGAGCCCACCGGATTTATTAAGAATGGGCGCTTGTGCTATAATAATTATTATAAATAATTAAAGCGCCAGTAAACGTCCCGGGTTGTGTGAAGATTGGCGCTCGTGCTATTTAATTCATGTCAAAAAATTAACGCGACCAGTAAGCTTCCTGTGTTGTGTGGGGAGTAGCTCGTCCGCTATTCTCATTATCATAAATAACCAAAAGGACCAGTAAGTGTCCCGGGTTGTATAGGGTTTGGCGCTTGTGTTATTACTTTATCTATTTTATGTATATTAAGGGACTAGTAGGCGTCCGGGGTCGTGTTGAATCGATGTTTATCTTATTATTATATTAATTTTAAATAGTTAAAGCGACTAGTAAGCATCCTGGGTTGTGTGGGGGTTGGTTCTTGTCTTATAAATTTATTTATTATAAATAATTCAAGTGGCCAGTCAGCGTCTCAGGTTGTGTGGGGATTGGCGCTTGTCTTATTAGTTTATTTATCTTAATTAAAAAAAGGGACCAGTAAGCGTCTGTGGTTGTGTGAAGATTGGCACTTGTGCTATTTAATTCATGATTCATAAATTAAGCGACTAGTAAGCGTCCCGGGTTGTGTAAGGATTGGCGCTTGTTTTATTACTGCACTTATTTTAAGTAAAGAAAGAGACTTGTAGTCGTCCGGGGTTGTGTAGAATTCATGCTTGTCTTATCATTCTATTAGTCATAATAATAGTAATATCCCGGGTTGTTTGGGGAATGGTGCTTACTGGTCACTTTTATTATTTAAAGTTGTTCGAAATTGAACTTAGTAAGATAGTGGACTGTATAATTTATATCGCACGCCGGATTTGGGGGAGCGTGAAATGGATGTAAATGAAAGGGCACAATAATGAATGCACAACACACTTTTAAACACTTTAGCCGTTTATTATAAAAAAACAATCTCTCTCTTTAATTATACTTTAACAAGTTATAATGCTTGCTTACTTGCAAGATGAAAAAATAAAGAACTAAAAATATGAGTCAGACGGAGAAATTACGTGTCAATCGAAAATGTGAATCGTTTCTCGTTACAGAAATCTTACATAAAAACGACACACGTGACAATTATAAACACGAGCGCAAAGCGACTCACCGAAAAGGGTGTTTGAGGCTGACTGACGATAACCGCAGCAGCAGCAAGCTGCTGGACAAAGGTAAGTATAAACAGAGTCTATTGGTATATTAATGACGCGTGCACACTCATGATCGGCCCTTATAGGTAAGAGAATACCCTAAAGCGCGAGATTTCAAATCTTATAAACTAAATTTTCTATTTACATCAGTATAATGTTAATGATGTTGCACATAGTCCCAAGGCTAATAGACAGAAGTGTAACGAATGTATATCAATAACAAGTCTTAGAAGGACAAAAGGGTGGATCGCATTCCACATACAAAAATTCTAAATAATAAAAGTTTTTTTTTGTTGATATAATGACATTCAGCCGGTAACAATCAGTAATACTGATGTTTTACATAGTCCCAAGATTGATGGACAGGAGTGAGACCGAATGTGCATCAAAAGAAAAAATATACAACTAAGTACCGTGTGAACAAAGCGGTGGAACGCTTTTCACGTACAATAGCAAATAATTCAAAAATAAAAAAAAAACATAATAAACAAATTACTGATAATTTTATACATATTTTCGCAAGGTTTGTGACTTTTAGATATGAGATTTAATAATCATAATAGTAAATGAAAGGAAAATAAACTGATCTTCATAAGACTAATTATTATTGTGTCCTGACTCAAGTTTAGATACGATACGCAACAATATTAGTTTGTGTATTGGCCTAACAAAACTAGATGAAACGGTTCTAATCTTGGCGACTCTGACGAGAGACTTGGCATCCTTATAGACTTCAACAACCATGCCTAAAGGCCATTTACCAGATGGAGAAGACTCGTTTTTTATGAGCACGAGATCACCAGGCTTGACCGAGCGTTGAGGATTCAACCACTTGCAACGACTTTGTAAAGTGAAAAGGTATTCAAGTGATCACCTTTTCCAGAAGACTTGGAGAGATTGTGTCACTAGCTTCCAGCGTTTAAGTGGCGATACCTTTTCAGGGGCTCTGGCACAAGAAATGAAGACCTCATGATCAAAAAATGAGCAGGGGTAAGAGGATCAAGCTCAGAGGAATCATCATTAAGGCGAGCCAAGGGCCGAGAGTTGAGGCATGCCTCTATTCTATACAATAAAGAAGAAAATTCAACTACTGTCAAAATCTGATCGCCGACTACACGCTTCAAATGATGTTTAGCAGATCTGACTGCTGATTCCCATAAACCCCTAAAATGTGGAGCAGAAGCAGGAATAAAGTGCCACTGTGTACCTGATTTACCTAATTTATAGGCAAAATTAGTGTCTAGACTACGTTCTACCAACATTCTTTTCAACTCAGTATCAGCACCGATAAAATTCGTGCCATGATCACTGAATAAATCAGTGCAGTGGCCACGTCTAGAAATAAATCTGTGATAGGCAGCTATAAAGGCCTCCTTTGAATAATCCTCCACAACTTCAAGAAGTACTGCACGAGTTGACATGCAGATGAAAACTGCAATGTAACCCTTGAAAGTTCCTTTACCCTTGTTTTTTAACAAGCGTATTGGAAAGGGGCCAGCATAATCAATCCCTGATTTTTGAAAAGGAGGACTCTGAGTAACACGAGAACAAGGCAAGTCTCCCATTAACTGAGTTTGTGATTTAGACTTATATCTTTTACAAGTGATGCAACGAGTAAGCTCAGCTATTACTGTCCGTCTACCACTTACAATCCAGTACGTTTGACGGAATGTAATAATCGTCAACTGCACTCCACCATGTAAATTTAATCTGTGATAATAGTCAATGAGCATAAATGTCAACTGATCTCTATCTGTTAGTATCAAGGGATGTTTGGCATCATCATCAAGTAAGGCTCTACTCAATCTACCCCCAACTCTTATCAATCTGCAGTTTATAAACGGCGTAAGATTAAGCAAACGGCTAGATCGAAGTAGTGATAAGCTATCTTCTAAACTACGATTTTGATTTTGAGTTAGTACCTTGAACTCAGCGGAAAAGTGACATTGTTAATGCTGATAAACTAGACACAGTCTAGCACAATCAATTTCTGATGTTAAAAGGTGAATCGAGTCAGCTTCAATAAAAGAATACAAGTCAATAAACTAAAAACTAGCCTGTAAAGAGGGCTTAAGATTGCCAGCTATAGGTAAATATAAATTCTTTTGTTTATTTTTATGTAAACAACGGTATGTAAAACAAAGGCAATATGCTGTTACTCTTAGCAACTGTTCCCACTTGGAACAACGAGTTAATAGAGTCATATAAAAAGACTCAGAATTATTTATAAGGCTATTTATAGAAGGCATTGAACTATTTACATTTATAGAGGTTGGAGCAATCATTTCTAGTCCAAACTCTGGATAGTTAGGGTGCAATTCATGAAGAATCTTAGGGCCCTGAAACCACAATATTTGATTCAGCAATTGGCCCAGAAGAACACCTCTAGAAGCTACATCAGCTGGATTTTGCTTTGACGTGATAAAATGCCACTTAGCATATGGAGTCAATTCATGAATTTTTTAACACCTATTAGCTATGAAAACTGGCCATTTGGAAGGAAGTCTATTGAGCCAATATAGTACATTCCTAGAATCGGACTACATGTAAACAGGTACTTCTTTTAATGAATTAACATCAACGAAATGACTAACTACTGTGGATAACAATTCTGCAGCACATAGCTCTAGTCTTGGAATACTTAGCGTTTTAATCGGAGCTACTTTCGTTTTGGCTAATTGAAGATGTACAAAAATCTCACCCTCGCGTACAACGCATAAATAAATAGCCACTGCAAAGGCGTTTTTAGAAGCGTCGGAAAAACCGTGAAGTTCGAGAGATTCACAATCTAGTGAAAAATGATTCCATCTAGGTATTCGAACTTCGTTCAACAAAGGTGTTTCATTCAACCAATGAGTCCAGGTTTTAACCAAATCAGGTGACAGAGAATTATCCCAAGATACTTGCAACGACCAAAGAGATTGAAATAGTATTTCAGCAAAAATTATCGTTGGAGCCAACCAGCCTAAAGGGTCAAAAAATTTTGAAAACTGCGCTAATAAAGTACGTTTAATCCAGCGAATGGGTGTGTCAACGTTTACTGTAACGCAAATCGAAACTTGTCACTACTAGGATTCCAATGTAAGCCTAAAACAGAAACAATTGGTTTATCATCGCTTAGTATCTTTGGCTTACTAGATAAGTGGCTTACTGGTAACTCAGCTATCAACTCAGATGAATTGGCTGACCATTTTCTCAGTGTAAATTGACATAATTGACACAATTCAATTAGTTGCCGACATTTGATCTTAGCATCTTCTAACGTATGGCTACCAGACAAACAATCATCTACATAGAAGTCTTCACGAAGAACTTGAGCAGCTATAGATTGAGATTCAGTGTAATCCTTGGCAAGTTGCCTTAAACACGTGTGGCAAAGTAAGGTGAACTTGTCAAACCATATGTAACAGTGTTTAAGACGTAAGATCGAATAGGTACAGATGCATTAAGTCTCCATAAAATTGCCTGATACTCATGATCTTCAGGAGCTACCAAAACTTGTCGGAACATTTTCTCAATGTCAGTAGTAAAGACGAATTGGTAAAATCTCCATATGATATTTGATTTTTGTGACAAGTTGGATCCTGAACCAAAGGGCATCTGACCCGATAACAACCAACGAACTCGCGAAGCAGAGGCAGTTGGGTAGTCAGGGGCTAATTTGCGAACTTCCTGACCGATAATAATTGCATGGACAGATGCATCTAACAAAATATCAATTTTATCTAAACTGTAAAATTCTGGATCTGCTACAATTACATCCTTCCCATAATCTAAATTTGCCAAACGACTACCTAGAGGTGGTTCGTAGGAATAAATTTTTGGCACGACTAACGCATCAACAAGGTGCTCAAAACCAGACTCAAAATGAGGCCTAAATTTGAAAGCAACTGATTTACTAGCGTCCATGGAAATCAGTCAACCCACTCCTGACAGAGTCGTACTAACTGATCTCGATTTCAAATGCAGCATGTCACAGAGATATTTAGAGATAAGACAACTCTGTGAGCACTGATCAATGAGAGCTCGTACCAATATGCGAGATCCATCAGTGGCATACACGAAAATACGAGCAGTAGCTAGAAGCACCTTGGGTGAGACGATTTTATTACTACTACATGACTGTACATTCACACTAGTCTCTAAATAAATCTGAGCTTGGTTTTGTACAGTAAAAGAGTTTGTCAAGTTATTTACAGATTTTGTTCGCTTATTTTTAGCAGAGACAGATGTAAAACTAGACTTATCCCCTCTGTGCATAAAGATGTGATGCTTTTGGTTGTAGTGTGAACACTTGTCATTAACAGAGCACTCCTGACTAAGGTGAGGACCAAAACAATTAACACAGAGACGATGGGACTTCAGAAATTTCCATTCATCGCTCCAATCCTGTGATTTAAATGAATCACAAGAGATAAGATGATGTTTTTGATTACAGAATTGGCAAACAATAGAATCTGAAACAACTGTCTGATGTGCAGTTACACCAGATATAGGCTTGCCACTAGAAGATCCCATATTTTTAAAAGGAGTAGTTGCGCAAATATTTACAATCTTATTTACAGGTTTACAAGGAAATGATTCCATTGTAATGATTTGTGCCGAAATGAAGTCTCGTAGTTGACCTTAAGTAGGAGGATCACTGCTACTACCTAACATTTTTTGCCAATCCTTGTTCGTTTGAAAATCAAATCTACTAACTACAAGAGCGATAAATATGTCAGCATCTCCTACTGCTCTCTCTAAAGATATCAAGAAATCAACAGAACTTATTATCTCCTTAGATATGCGCTTTATTTCAGAGCAAGAACTGCCTCTCATAGCTTGACAACTGAGAATAGTAGTTGTATACGTATTATTTAGACGACGTTTATTATCATAAACCGGGTAATGGTATCCCAGGCCTGTATATAACTCTCTTCAGACAAGGGTATATTTTTAATGAGGTGTGAAGCTTCACCCTATAGACGCGCCCTAAGATGTTGATATTTAATAATAGCTGGTAATTCTTGCTTCCTATGGACTATAGCCCTATAAACATCACGAAAATTCTCCCAACTAGTGAAATCACCATCAAAGGATGGCAAGTCTATTGAAGGTAAAGAAGAGAAACTAGAAACGAACTAACATTGGCATTGGCTGGAGGTAAGGTGCCTGTTGGATCCGGATGATCATTAAGCGAATTGAAAAAATCGTTAAAATCACCCTGAACTGAATAAAAAGTATTCTCCACCACTTCATAGCACTTATTTTTAAAATAATCATGAGTTGTGCGTAAAGGTTTTATGTTCATAATATCATCGTGAGTAGATTTAAACTGTTCAAAAGTATCTCTGAGTTGTTGAAGCCTAGAGTCAGCCTGACCCCTGGTCATTTTAATCTGGCCAAGTTTCTTAAAGTTTGTAAGGGAACCTTTAATTTTGTTGAACAGTTTAACTTGTACCTCATAATGGTTATCCATTTTGATAAGGTAAATTTCAATTCAATTAATAAATATTCAATAAATAAATACAAACCGCACCCCGTAGCCAAATTTGAGTCTGACAAAAGCTATCTAATTCAACAATAACGCTAAACGACGGTAGTATTCTCAATTTTTACAAGTGCTTACATAAAGTTAAGTTCGCAAAAATGTATTCAAGTCAATCGGTAAACAAAAAAACGAAAAACTATAAGGAACTGATATTACATACCACAAATATACAATTTTACAAACCGTGTAAACAGGACCAAGTATTCGTAGTTATGTTGTGTTCGAAAGACCTGCAGGACTTGACAGCAGCGGTGCTGACTCAATAGCCTGTATAAGTTGGCAGCAGCACACGCTGAAGATAAAAGGACCCGTGGAGCCAGCAGCAGCAGCGGTGTCGTCTCAATAGCCTGCAGAGGCAGGCAGCAGCACACGCTGACGACGACCAAAGCACGAGCAGTAGCAGCGAATAGCCTGCAGAGGCAGGCAGCAGCACACGCTGACGACGACCAAAGTACGAGCAGTAGTGAGTCCCCTATATAAACAATGGACTTGCTTGCACCCGACGACAAACGAACAAAGAAAAGAGAGAAAGAGATATGGCTACATGTGTGTGTATGTGCGTACGGACTACGCGCCAGCGCGTTGACCGCGTCAGCCTCGTCGCCCGAGAAGAACGCAAAAAGAAGCCAACATGGCCGATAAAATGACCACGTATCTTACACAAAAGGAAAATGTCCTCCACCAATATTTCACCTCCCCACATCCGGCTCGAAGGACCATGTTCGAAATTGAACTCAGTAAGATAGTGGACTGTATAATTTATATCGCACGCCGGATTTGGAGGAGCGTTAAATGGATGTAAATAAAAGGACACAATAATAAATGCACTACACACTTTGAAACACTTCAGCCATTTATTATAAAAAAAACAATCTCTCTATTTAATTATACTTTAACAAGTCATAATGCTTGCTTACTTGCAAGATAAAAAAAGGAAGAACTAATTTATGAGTCAGGCGGAGAAATTACGTGTCAATCAAAAATGTGAATCGTTTTTCGTTACAAAAATCTTATATAAAAACGACACACGTGACAATTATAAACACGAGCGCAAAGCGACTAACCGAAAAGGGCGTTTGAGGCCGACTTACGATAACTGCAGCAGCAGCAAGCTGCTGGACAAAGGTAAGTATAAACAGAGTCTATGGGTGTATTAATAGACGCGTGCACGCTAATGATTGGCCCTTATAGGTAAGAGAATATCCTAAAGCGCGAAATTTCAAATCTCATAAACTAAATTTTCTATTTACATCAGTATAATGTTACTGTTGTTGCACATACACAGTCCACATAGTAAATATATTAATGAGACAAGCGCCAATCCCCACACAACTCGGTGCTTTTACTGGTCCCTTAATTTATTTACAATAATTGAAATAGCACAAGCATCAATCCCCACACAACCTGGGATGTTTACCGGTCCTTTTGTTTACTTAAAATAAATAAACTAATAAGACAAGCACTAATCCCCACACAACCCAGTGCGATTACTTGTCCCTTTATTCATTTATATTAATTAAAATGAAACAAGCGCTAAACCACACACAAGCTGGGACGCTTACTGGTCTCTTAATTTATTTATTATATTTTAAATAGAACAAGTGGCGATACCCAAACAACCTGAGTCGGTGACTCGTTGCTTTAATTAACTAAATAAATAAATTGATAAGACAAGCGCCAATCCCCACACAACTCGGTGCACTTACTGGTCTCTTTATTTATTTTAATGAATAAAATAGCTAAAGTGCCAATCTCAACACAACCTGAGACGCTTACTGGTCCCTTCTTTCAGTTATAATAATGAAAATAGCACAAGCGCCGATTCCCACACAAACTAAAACGTTTACTGGTCCCTTTTTTTAAAAATAATAATTATATCAGCACAAGTGCCAATTCCGACATAACCCAGGACGCCTACTTGTCCCTTTATTCATTTATATTAATTAAAATATCACAAGCGCTAAACCACACACAACCTGGTGCGCTTACTGGTCACTTTATTTATTTATAATAATTAAAATAGCGCAAGTGCCAATTTTGACACAACACAGTACGATTACTAGTCTTTTTATTTCCTTAAAATAAATAAGGTATTAGTACAAGCCGCAAAACCCATACAACGTGATGCACTTTCTAGTCCCTTTATTTACTTAAAATAAATAAAGTCATAAGACACACACGCTTGTCTCATTACTCTATTTATCTTGAGCAAAGAAAGAGACCAATGAGCGTCCCAGATTTTGTGGAGATGGGCGTTTGGGCTATGTTAATTGTTAAAAATCGCTAAAGCGACCAGTGAACGTCTCAGGTTGTAAAGGAATTGGCGCTTGTGCTATTTTAATTAATATAAATAAATGAAGAGACCAGTAAGCATCTTGGTTGTGTAAAGATGTGGGCTTGTGCTATTTGATTTTTTATACATAAATAAAGGAAGCAGTAAGCCCACCGGGTTGTGAGGGTATTGGCGCTTATCTTATCAATTTATTTAACACAAATAATTAAAGCAACCAGTAAGCGCACCAGGTTGTGTAGGGATTTGCCCTTGTCGTAAAAGTTTATTTATTTAAAATAAATAAAGGAACCAGTAAGCGCACCAGGTTGTGTAGGGATTTGCCCTTGTCGTAAAAGTTTATTTATTTAAAATAAATAAAGGAACCAGTAAGCGCACCAGGTCGTGTAGGGATCCCCGCTTGTGCTATTTTGATTATTATAAATTAATGAAGAGACCAGTAAGTGCGACAGGTATCGTAGGGATTGGCGCTTGTCTTTCTCCTTTATTCATTTTAAGTACTTGAGGGGACTAGTAAGCGTCTCAGGTTGTCTAGAGATTGGAATATGTGCCATTTTAATTATTATAAATTATTGAAGAGACCAGCAAGCGTTCCTGGTTGTTTGGAGATTGATACTCGTGCTATTCTTATTATAATATATCAACAAAGAGACCAGTAACCGTCCAGGGTTGTAAAGGGATTGAAGCTTTGTTTATTACTTTGTTCCTTTTAGGTACATGAATAGACTAGTGAGCGCAACTAGTTGTGAGGGGATTGGTGCTTGTACTATTCCAATTATTATAAGTAAATAAAGAAACCAGTTAGTGCTTAGGGTTGTGTAGGGATTAGCACTTGTCTAACTATTTTTTGAATTTGAAGTAAATAAGGAGACTAGTAAGTATCCTGGGTTGCATGGGGATTAGCACTTCTCTTATCATTATAATAATTATAAATAATTGAAGCGACCAGTAAGCGTCCTGGGATGTGTGGAGATTGGCGCTTGTGCTATTTTTAGTATTACGAATAAATAAAGGGACCAGTAAGCACACCAGTACGCGGAAGGATCGGCGCTTGTCTAATTACTTTATTCGTTTTAAGTAAATAATGAGACCAGTAAGCGCAACTAAACGTGTGAAAATACACGCTTGTGCAATTTTAATTGTTATAAATAAATAAAAGGACCAGTAAGCATCCTTGGTTGAAAAGGGATTGGCTCTTCTTTTATTACTTTGTTTATTTTAACTACATAAAGGGACCAGTGAGCGAACCTAGATGTGTTGGGATTGGCACTTGTGGGAATTAAAATGTTATAAGTAAATAAAGGGACCAGTAAGTGTTTTGGGTTGCGTAGGGATTAGCGTTTGTCTAATTAATCCATTTATTTTTAGTGCATAAAGACACTAGTAAGCGTCTTGGGTTGTGTGGGAATCGGCGTTCGTGCTACTCTAATTACTATAAATAAATAAAGCGACTATTAAGCGCTTCTAGTTAGGTGGGAATTTGTGCTTGTGCTATTCTAATTATTATAAATAAACAAAGGGACCAGTAAGCGCTGTAAAATTTTTGGTGATTGGTGCTTGTGCTATTTTAATTATTATAAATAAATAAAGCAACCAGTAAGCGTCCTGGGTTGTGTGGGGACTGGCCCTCGTGCTTTTTTTATTACTATTAATAAACAAAGTGACCAGTAAGCGCTTTTGGTTGTGTAGAGATTGGTGCTTGTGCTATTATAATTATCATAAATAAACAAGTGGACCAGTAAGCGCACCAGGTTGTGTAGGGATTGGCGCTTGTTTTATTACTTTATTTACTATAAAATAACTAAAGGGACCAGTAATCGCTCTGGGTCTTGTGAGGATTGGCGCTTGAGCTATTTTATCATTATAAATTAATCAAGGGACCTGTAAGCGCTTTTGGTTGTGTAGAGATTGGTGCTTGTGCTATTATAATTATCATAAATAAACAAGTGGACCAGTAAGCGCACCAGGTTGTGTAGGGATTGGCGCTTGTTTTATTACTTTATTTATTTTTAGTAAATAAAAGGACTAGTAAGTGCTTTGGGCTGTGTAGAAATTAGCGTTTGTCTAATTGCGTCAATGATTTTAAGTAAACAAAGACACTAGTTAGGGTCCTGGTTTGTTTAAAACTCGGCCCTCGTGCTTCTCTAATTACTATAAATAAATAAAGCAACTATTAAGCGCTTCTGGTTGTGTGGGGATTTGCGCTTGTACTATTTTAATTATTATATATTAAACAAAGGGACCAGTAAGCGCTGTAAGTTGTTTACTGATTGGCGTTGTGCTATTTAAATTATTGTAAATAAATAAAGCAACAAGTAAGCGTCCTGGGTTGTGGAAAGATTGGCGATTGTGCTATTTTAATTATTATGAATAAATAAAAGGACCAGTAATCTTACCAGGTTGTTTAGGGATTGGCACTTGTCTTAGAAGTTTATTTATTTAAAGTAAATAAAGGGAGCAGTAAGCGCACTGGGTCGTGTAGGGATCTCCGCTTGTGCTATTTTAATTATTATAAATTAATGGAGAGACCAGTAAGCGCGATAGGTAACGTAGGGATTGGCGCTTGTCTTTCTCCATTATTTATTTCAAGTACATAAGGGGACCAGTAAGCGTTCTGTTAGGTGACGACTTGCGTAAATTAATAAATTTTTGTTTTTATCCTATTTTATTCTGTTATACTTTATTACCAATGATAAAATTTTAAGACCCTTAACAGAGTTATGCTCAACAAGAGTTGTTGCCTAACAAAGCTGACTGTGTACTTCGTGGCTTTTAGAATTGTCAAGTGTCAACTGAAGCTAGCCATGAAGCTTAAACACATGAAGTTAGCAAGTACTGGCCCCATAGCAAGTAAGACGTAGAAGTTTTAACCAAAACTTCGTGCAAGGTGCATTTTTTTGCACGGCGTTTTAGTCAGTAGCCCGCTGCCACTTATCAAGTGCAGACGTAATAACTAATTTTATAAGATTAACCAGACGTTCCATCTTTTTTTTCTCTTTTCTATTTTCTTTTATATGTATACTAGTAACATAAAATAAAGTGACACAAAACTAATTGGAAATGGAATTTAAATTATTATAAAATAATAAATAACAAATAAATAAATAAAAAAATAAATAATTATAAATCGACGGAAAGAGGAAGTGCAGGCCATCAGAATCAATAATTAGCGGAAAGAAAGGTAAGTTAATCTGGATATTATATTCAACACTC
>NW_019379769.1:302679-312747 GCF_000648655.2 Copidosoma floridanum | reverse complement strand
AGTGCTGAGGTACTCTGAGGACCACCGCCTCCAAAAATCCTGGACAGTCTGTGTAACAAGCTTCCACCTGTGTAATGGAGATATTTTTTCGGAGGTCAAATCTGGTTGGGGCAAAATATAGGATGGTCTAAGGATTAATAAATGGGCAGAAGTGAGAGCATAAAGGTCTTCAAGATCATCGGTCAGAGGGCACAGTGGCTGCGAATTAAGGCATGATTCTATACGACACAGAAGGGTCGAAATTCGACAAACGTCAAAATCTGATCACCAACGACTCGCTTCAAATGGAACTTCGCTGATGTTACGGCAGATTCCCAAATACCACCGAAGTGAGGGGCAGCTGGAGGATTAAAATGCCACTCAGTGCCAGAAGACGACAGACTATTGGCAAAATCAGATGAATGACATCGAGCTGTCCACATTCTTTTTAATTCGTGGCCAGCACCTACAAAGTTCGTGCTTTGTTCACTTTAAAGATCAGTACACTGCCCTCGACGAGACACAAGGCAATGAAACGCTGCAATGAATGCCTCAGTCGAGTAGTCCTCAGCCACTTCCAGATGTACCGCTTTGGTGGCCATACATATAAACCACGTATCCCTTGAGAGTACCCTTTCATTAATAATAAATAATTAAAGCGACCAGTGAGCGTCCCGGGTTGTGTAGAGATAAGCGCTTGCGCTATTTTAATTGTTATGAATAAACGAAGGGACCATTAATTATCCTGGGTTGGAAAGAGATTGGCGCTTGTGCTTTTTTAATTATTTTAAACAAACAAAGGGACCATTAAGTGTCCTGGGGTGAGTAGGGATTGCCGATTGTTGTATTTCTTTGTTTATTTTAAGTAAATAATGGGACCAGTAAGCGCACGGCGTTGTGTAAGGATTGGCGCTTGCACTATTTTAATTAATATAAATTAACAAAGAGACCAGTAAGCGTCCTGGGTCGTAAAGGGATTGGCGCTTTTTTCATTACTCTGTTTATTTTAGGTACATAAAGAGACCAGTAAGCGCACCTAGTTGTGTGGGGATTGGCGCTTGTACTATTTCAATTATTACACGTAAATAAAGGAACCAGTAAGTTCTTCGGGTTGTGTAGAAATCAACGCTTGGCAAGTTATTTTGTTAATTTGTAGTGAATAAAGACACTAGCAAGTGTCCTGGGTTGTGTGGGAATCGGCCTTCGTGCTACTCTAATTACTATAAACAAATTAAGCGACTATTAAGCGCTTCTAATTAGAAGGAGATTTGCGCTTGTACTATTCAAATTATTATAAATAAACAAAGTGACCAGTAAGCCTCCTGGGTTGGAAAGGGATTGGCGCTTTTTTAGTTACTTTGTTTATCTTAAGTACATAACGGGACCAGTGAGCACACCTTGTTGTGTTTGGATTAGCACTTGTGGTAATTAAAAGGTTATTAGTAAATAAAGGGACCAGTAAGTGCTTCGGGTTATGTTGGGATTAGCGTTTGTCTCTCTACTTCATTTATTTTAAGTAAATGAAGACACTAGTAAGCGTCCTGAGTTGTGTGGGAATCGGCCCTCGTGCTACTCTTATTACTATAAATAAATGAAGCGACTATAAGGCACTTCTGGTTAGAAAGAGATTTGCGCGTGTGCTATTCTAATTGTTGTAAATTATAAAAAGGACCAGTAAGCGCTGTAAAATAATTGGTGATTGGCGCTTGTGCTATTTTAATTATCATAAATAAATAAAGCAACCAGTAAGCGTCCTGGGTTGTGTGGAGATTCGCACTAGTCTTAGTATTATATTAATAGAAAATCATTAAAGCGATTAGTAAGCGTCCCAGATTGTGTAGAGATTGGTGCTTGTGCTATTTTTATTGTTATAAATGAACAAAGGGACCAGTAAGCATTCTGGGTTGTGAAGGAAATGGCGCTTCTTTTATTACATTGTTTATTTATAGTAAATAAAGAGAACAATCGGTGCTCCAGGTAGTGTCAAATCTCACGTTTGTGCTATTTTAATTTTTATGAATGAATAAAGGGACCAGTAAGCACACTTGGTTGTGTAGGGATTGGCGTTTGTCTTATAACTTTATTTATTTTAAGTAAATAAAGGGACCAGTGAGCGTCTCAAGTTGTGTAAAGGTTGGCGCTTGTGCTATTTCAATTATTACAAATAAATAAAGGGACCAGTCAGCGTCCTGGGTTAAGTAGAGATTGGTGCGTGTTTTATTACTTTGTTTATTGTAAGTAAATAAAGGGACCAGTAAGCGCACAGGGTTGTGTAAAAATTGGCGCTTGTGCTTTTTTGATTAGTTTGAATAAATAAAGCGACCAGTAAGCGTCCTGGCTTAAGTAGAAATTGGCACCTATCTTATAATAACATTAATTATAATTTATTAAAGCGACCAGTAAGCGTCCCGGGTTGTGTGGTGATTAGCGCTTGTGCTATTTTAATTTTTATAAATGAATAAGGGGACCATTAAGCGCACAAAGTTGTGTAGAGATTGGCACTTGTCTTTTTACTTTATTTATTTTAAGTAAATAAAGGTACCAGTAAGTGAACCAGAATGTGTGGGAATTTTCGCTTGTGCTATATTAATTGTTTTACATAAATAAAGGGACCAGAAAGCACACTATGTTGTGTAGGGATAGACACTTGTCTTATTACATTATTTTTTTTAAGTGAATAATGGGCCCAGTGAGCGTCCTGGGTTGTGAAGGGATTTGGCGCTTTTTTTATTACTTTATTTTTTTACGTACGTAAAGGGACCAACGAGATCAACTAGTTGTGTTATAATTAACGCTTGTGCTACTTTTATTACTATAAATTAATAAAGCGACCATTAAGCGCTTCTAGTTGTGTAGGAATTTGCGCTTGTGCTACTTTTATTTCTATTAATAAATAAAGCGTTTATTAGGCGCTTTTGGTTGTTTGAAAGAATGCGCTTGTGCTATTTTAATTATTATAAATAAACAAACGGTCTAATAAGCGTCCTTGGTTGTGAAGGAATTGGCTTTTTTTTATCACTTTGTTTGCTTAAAGTACATAAAGGGACCCAAATACCACCGAAGTGAGGGGCAGCTGAAGGATTAAAATGCCACTCAGTGCCAGAAGACGACAGACTATTGGCAAAATCAGATGAATGACATCGAGCTGTCCACATTCTTTTTAATTCGTGGCCAGCACCTACAAAGTTCGTGCTTTGTTCACTTTAAAGATCAGTACACTGCCCTCGACGAGACACAAGGCAATGAAACGCTGCAATGAATGCCTCAGTCGAGTAGTCCTCAGCCACTTCCAGATGTACCGCTTTGGTGGCCATACATATAAACCACGTATCCCTTGAGAGTACCCTTTCCTTGACTCTTAGACAACCGAATTGGAAAAGGTCCGGCATAATCAACTCCAGTCTTCTGAAAGGGCGGACTAGGAGTTACTCGACAATTTGGAAGATCGCTCATCAATTAGGTCTGAGTCCGGCCCTTGTACCTTTTACAGGTGAAACACTGACTAAGTTCGGCACGCACTACTTCACGATCTCGCAAAATCCAATATTTTTGCCTAATAGACACAAGAATCATCTCAACACCTCCATGTAATGCTTTGCGATGATAATAGTCAATCAACAATTGAGTGATACAGTCGTAGCCATAGAGGATCAAGGGATGTTTAGCATTTGCATCTAAAAGAGAGTTACTAAGCCTTCCACCGACTTGAAGAAGATCATCGATGATAACAGACGTTAGTTTATGCAAACGACTACTTGATGGAAGCTGTTCTAATTCATCAGGTCTTAGCCCTTGCTTTCTACGAAGAACAGTTAAATCGGCAGAAAACCAACGTTGCTGATGTGTGTAGACTAACAAGAGTGCATCATTTTCTGATTCCTTGATTGATAGGTTGAATAAAGCTAAATTAAAATAAGTATTTACATAAATAAAAGGTAATTTAGGTTTAAAATTGTCAGTATGATTTTTTGACTTCCTTTGAATTATTTTGACAAGGAGTTTATAAACAAATCCAAGACAGTAAGCAGTTACTCGACGTAGTCTTTTCCATTTGGAGTAACGTCCATACAATCCATTGACAAAGGTATCTAGGTCTTTATCCTTAACTAATATATTTAAATGCTAAGTATCTTCAAGGAGGTCAATTTTGGGCTTTGAGTATTCGGGTTGGAACTCGTGTAGTATATCTGGGCCAGAAAACCATAAACGCTGTCCACTCATTTGATTCGGATAAATTCCCCGCGAGGCAATATCAGCTGGGTTTTGCTTGGACCTTATATGATGCCATTCAGCTTTAGGTACTAGCTCGTAAATATTAGAGCATCTGTTGGCAATAAAGGTAGGCCACTTAGAAGGCGGAGCATTTAGCCAATGCAATATATTTAAAGAGTCGATCCATAGGTGGACAGGCGCTTCCTTGACAGGACAACAATCTGAGAAATGTCTAATTATTTTCGCAAGAAGCTGAGCAGCGCAAAGTTCCAACCGTAGAATACTCAAAGTCTTAATTGGGCTTACTTTGGTTTTAGCTAATTGAAAAGTTACATCAACCCTTTGATTTTTGACAATACGAACGTATACAACTGCAGCATAAGCTGACTTAGATGCATCTGCAAAACCATGAATTTCAAAGAAATCGAAATCAGGCGAAAAGAAATTCCAGCGAGGTATTGTTATTTGGTTTAACTGGGGTAATTCGTCCAACCAACTAATCCATTTAGAGACTATTGGTGGTGGCAAGGGTTGATCCCATGATACTTTAAGCAGCCACAGAGACTGAAAGAGAATTTTGCCCAAAATGATAACAGGCGAAAACCATTTCAAAGGGTCAAAGATCTTCGCCAACTGTCTCAATAATGATTGTCTCGTCCAAGACTGAGGACTAGGATCAACGACTAGTTGAAATTGAAATTCATCATTTTTGGGATTCCAAGACAAGCCAAGAACAGAGACCGTTTGATCATAGTCTTTGAATTCTTTGGGCTTGCTAATCTTAAACTTATCAGGGATCTTTGAGAGTACTTCCACCGAGTTACAAGACCATTTTCTCAGAGGAAGACCGCCTGATTGAGCTAAATCTAGAAGTTCAGCGCCCTTTTGCTGTGCTTCCAAAAGAGAGTAAGCGCCAGAAAGACAATTGTCAACATAGAACTCTTCTGAGATAATTTTGGCGGCTCTTGGATGTGAATGAATACTATCCATTGCCAGCTGTCGAAGAACACGAGTAGCCAAATATGGCGAGCTGACCAGGCCATAAGTGACTGTAGTGAGTAAATAAGTTTTTACTGGATCAGTTGGTTGTGAGCACCAAAGAATAGCCTGAAAGACCTGATCCTCAGGGTGAACCTTTTCTGTCTGAACATTTTCTCCA
This sequence comes from Copidosoma floridanum, assembly GCF_000648655.2. The sequence continues at coordinate 307,397 of NW_019379769.1, read as the reverse complement.
TATTAGTAGTAAATACAAAACTATATAATCTCCATTTAAGAATAATCTCAAACAAATTATGTAATAAATTGGGGCCTGAATGCCAAACGGAATTCAACAAATGGCCTTCACGATTTTTGAATGATCCATTAAATACAACTCTTAATTTTAAAGTTTCACCGTTAGTTTTATAAACACCATGATGGGGTAAAAAATATTGACCATGATTAAGTTCATGACCTTTCCTCATATGCCCCAAGGCTGAGTACTCAGTCATGAACTTGTTATAAGCCTTATACAATTCAGGGTCTCTGAGGAATCGTTGCTCTAGCTGCTTGAGCATAGACAATGCAGCCTGATGCCAGAACTTATTAGCAGCTTTGAGGTCGTCTGCCGAAGCTTTGAAGGGCAAACGGACCATATACCGGCCATCAGGTTGCCTGGAATGAGTGTTAGAGAAATGCTCTTCACATTCAGATTCCTCAGGACTTAACGTAGGTTTAGATATGAGCTCCTCAATCGACCAAAACTTATGTACAAGATCAAAAAGATTAAAACTATCTATTATATGTAAAGAAACTGGGTCTGTAGAATTTAACGGCGATGATGAAGATACTGGACCGGACAGTAGCCAACCTAGTTAGGAAGATAAAGCTATGGGTTGACCAGCTTCACCTCTTTTAACAAAATTATTTGTTATTTGCAGCATGAACAGATGCATCAAGTAATAAATCTATTTTATCCAGCCCCAAAAAATTGGGACCAGCCAATTGCAGACCCTTTATATTGCTTAAGCTTATTACCTCACGACAAACTGGAGGTTTATAAGAAGTGATCCAAGGCATTACTAAAGCTTCAACTTCCAAACTAAAATTGGATTCAAAATGAGGTTGAATTTTGAATTAAACTGACTGTTTTACATGTACAGTTTGGTCTCCTATACAAGACAACGAGATGTTGGTACTGCGACTCTTAAAATTCAATAAGTCATAACGAGATTTGGAAACAAGAGATGATTGCGAGCATTGGTCAATTAATACTCTCACTTTGAGACTCGAACCATTAGAATCAACGATGTATACCACTGCAGTGGCAAGAAGAACTCTGGGTACTCCGGGAAAGTTCACTTCAGAAGCAATACCGACATTGAGACATGACCTGTTTTTAGGATCAGGATTCTCGTTATTCTTTTCATCATTAGGTTTGTTCTTGTGAGAATCAAACTCATCTTTATGCATCAATGTGTTATGCCTTGGATGATATTTAAAGCAATCAAATTTTGATGAGCACTTATTTGAACTATGTTTACCAAAACAATTAAGACAAATTCTTTTGCTTTCAACAAAACTCTTTTTTTCATTCCAAGGCTTTGATTTGAAACTGTCACATTGGTACAACTTATGAGTTTGATTACAGAACAAGCATTTTGGTGTATTGGTTTCAGAAGAATGAGCTGCAGTTTGATGCACTACAACTGACTTATTAGGTGTATTTGTTTCAGAAGAATGAGCTGCACTTTGATGTACTACAACTGACTTATTAGGTTTGCTCCTTTGGTCCGGATTGATCGGGGTTTTCCTAGCAGAAGCTTCTAAAGTTATAATTTGGGCTGTTATGAATTCACGTAGTTGTCCTAGCGTAAGCGCATTACTACTGCTCCCCAGATGCTTCTGCCAATCTTTATATGTGTGGAAATCGAATTTGCTAGTCACGAGAGCAATGAAAATGTCATTGTCGCCCGTGTGTCTTCCCATGGCTGACAAAGAATCAAAGGGACCCAGCATTTCTTTGGAAATGCGTTTTATTTCAATGCAAAAAGATTTTTTCATTGGTTGGGCACTAATAATATTGCTGGTAAATGAGGACACTAATCGACGCTGGTTGTCGTAGAAGGCAAGCAGGGTCTCCCAAGCCTGCGAGTAGTTTTCCTCAGTAAGAGGAATTGTTTTAATTAAATCTGAAGCATCACCAGTAACATGAGTACGTAGATGCTGGTACTTAATAATACCTGGGAGATCCTGCTTCCTGTGTACCAAAGCTCTATACACATCTCTTAAATTCTCCCAACAACCAAGGTTACCATTAAAAACTGGTAAATCAATAGAAGGTAACGAGGCATAACCTTGCACAAAATTTTGAGGTGGGGCAAAGTTGGGAGGTACAGGAGCTAGATTATCGGTTGATAACGAGAACAGGTAGTCCTCAAAGTCCCTAACGGCCGAATAAAAAAGGTCTTCACCACCCTCAAACACGCCAGTTTTAAAATAGTCGTGTTGTTTATCAAGAGAATTCAAAGCCATAATAGTAGTATTAATCGTTTTAAATTGTTCAAACGCATCTTTAATTTGTTGTAGTTGAGCCACAGCTTGACCCTTTTGTCATTTTGGCAGAGCCAAGTTTTTTTAAATTAATGAAAGCATTCTTTATTTTGATATAAAGGTCAAGCTGCGTTGAGTAATATGCATCCATAGTGACGAAACGTTATCTACACCTGGCAGTGACAATCAAGCTATCTTTTAAAAGTACAAATTGCCTAAATAAATACTATAACAAAATAGTAGAAAATCTCTAAATTGAATAGTTATATAATTAACGCAAATCAATACTTGCACTAGTGCTTAAATAAACTGAAATTTTCTAATTTTTATCGCTAAATTGAATCGTGTAATTAATAGTTATTTAAATTTACTAGAAATCGCAATTTAAAACCTGTTGAAGGAGCAGCCGTAGACGACGCAGGCGATCAGCTACCTGCTTCATTGAGTGCGAAAAATGTATGCAGGACCTTGAAGACGACGACTATGTGCACAGGTATTCAGGCCCACGCAATGGGTATCCAGGCATTGAATTGGCTCAATAACAACGACGATTTACGTTGAACCTGCAGGCAATGGCGGCCTGCAGCTATGGTGAGGAGCACTTTCAAGTGCTATGATGCCCTGCAGTGACAGGCAAGCACACCGTAAGTGTTAGCCCGCTGCCGATAAAACTCTTGTTGTTCTGTGGAGCAAGAAAGTTTATAAATATGGCACACGAAGGAAATTAAAGAGCGAGGGCACCAATGGGGACTATGTGCAAGCTACGTGCTTATAAGTGCAAGAGAGCACTATGTATATATGGCTACGAAGGCCAAGGCTAAATATAAGCCAATTGTTTTCAATGTAGCTAAAAGCTATTTACCAAGTAGCAAATGAGTAATAGTACTCGAGCTAGTACAGCTAAAAATTAGCTGAGCTTTTATGTGGAGCTAAAAGCTATTTACCAAAGTAGCAAACGAGTAATAGTACTCGAGCTAGTACAGCTAAAAATAAACTGAGCTTTTATGTGAAGCTAAAAGCTATTTACCAAAGTAGCAAACGAGTAATAGTACTCGAGCCAGTGCACTAAACAAAAAAAAATGAATCTGTCTGCGCAACGCAGGAAGAACAAGATGGCCAGCGAGTATGTACTAGTGCCTGTGCACTAAAAGATGGCGATAAATCGCACAAGAAAAGTGTAGCAATAAGCTACGCAACGAAGCCAACGAGTATGTACTCGAGTTCGTGTATGATAAGAAAAAGCACTGAACTTACCACAGGTACCAAGTGTTGTTGTATGCGAGTGTGTGTGAGAGAGAGACAGTACGCCCAACGCGCCGGCGCGCTGACCACGTCCACACGTCGCTTGTGAAGAAAAAGTTGGTTAAGATGGCCGACTTCGTAACTCGCACGTGGCTAATAATAAGCCAAAGCTCTCCACTCACCCATTTGATCCGGCTCGAAGGACAAATGTTTGAGATTAAAAACCCAATGATTGTGGACTGTATAATTTGATTTACCGGTTGCGAGGTAAAAGAGTTGGAGTCAATTGCTTGGGTTTATTGAAAGATTAACACTCACACCTTCTTATATATAACAAAATGATAAAGTATATTAACAGCAAAAATTACAACACTTGATGAGGAAAAATTAAAAAACTGTGGTAATTAACAAAATTTTGTTTTATGTGCTCTAGTTTAAGAATATTGAACGAAGTTGAAGAACAGTTATTTTACTAATATAATTAACTAAAAATTATGTTGTTTGAGTCACGCGAGTAAATTGAACGAGACATTTTTTTTTTATCTAAAATGATTCACTTGAGAAAATGTCTACTTGGTTGATGTACACAGTGACCACACTGTGGTTCACTGGACGAGCGATCGGTGCGGACTGACTAAATGCTCACAGGCGAGCAGTCGTGAGCAGCCAAAGTACCTTACACGTGGAGCGCTATGATTGGTGGTCACGCTAGACCATCGTACGTACGCTATTGGTTACAAAATACTAAAGTTAATTGCTATTGCGCGAATATATAAATTCTATGTAGTTAATGTTTGTAATACTAATTTGATGTTGAAAAATATGAATTGTAAATAATTAAAGCGTCTAGTAAGCGTCCCGGGTTATGTAGAAATTAGCAGTCCTCTTAGCATTATATTAATTTTAAATAATTAAAGTGTTCAGTAAGCGCCCCCAGGTTGTGTGAGGATTGGCGCTTGTACTATTTCAATTATTATGAATTAATAAAGGAACCAGTAAGCGCACGGAATTGTGTGAGGGTTACCGCTTGTGGTATTTTATTTACTATTAATAAATACAGGGACCAGTAATCGTCTTGGGTTATGCCGGAATTGACGCTTGTGCTATTTTATTCATTATAAATTAATAAAGGGACCAGTAAGCGCATCGGGTTGTGTGGAGATTGGGGCCTGACTTATA
>NW_019379769.1:246847-286917 GCF_000648655.2 Copidosoma floridanum | reverse complement strand
TTTCAAGCCTATTACTGATCCACTTCTTAAAATTATCGATGACACAAAGAAAGTCAAAAACGTGCCACTTAGCTCTGAATCTTTACTTAAAAAACGCTTCAAGCCTTTTAAGTCAAAAATAAATAATACCGACGCATCAATGTTCCAATCAGCTAATAGTAACAGTGATGATGAAGAAGATACTTTTTCGTGGAATGATACTATCAAAGACTATGATACCGTAGTTGAAAAAAGTGACGATGATGATTCAGCGCATGACATCCATAAAAATGAACATATGAATCTATACTTACAAATACTTGATGGAAAGAAGTCAGAACTGGATCGAATTTATGGTATAAAAAAGGAAAAAAATGGACAACATTTACTTAGTGATTCGCCTATATATTTCAAAAATAACCAAATTCAAATAAAGGATCTAAGATACCCAATGACTGATGGATTAATGGAGTTACTTTTAAAAAAGCATCCTGATAAAAAGCACATGACACCAGGTAATTTAGTTAAATACAAACAAATCTTGGAAACGCCCAGTGTGCATAAAAGAAAATTGAATAAAAATGAGACGATTCGTCCATACAATAGTAATAAATTCAATACTGTTATTGCCCCATTATTTAATCTCACTCAAATGAAGAAGAGAGGCGGGTTTATACCTTCATTTAAAATTGCTAGGCTGAACATGCAAATGGACTACGTTTACTGGGACGATCCTAACGAGCTGACCAATCTGCTAAGATTACTAGTGGCAGAAAAATCAGCCGGTAATCCTAGTCACACTAATGAAATGAATTTAATCGTTGAGGAGCTTCGTGAAGCTAACATTATATATTGAGCATCATTATCAATTCTACTTCAGTGTAAAAATGAGCATTGACGTGTTCGGACGTGGATCAGCTAAGTCGAAAGGTGGTAGTAGAGGTCCTCGAGGAATTGGATATAATCTCACCACAGATGGTCAATTTGACTTGGAAAATAAAAGGTTGTGCAATATTGCACTAGCTATTCAACCTCACGATGATGTAAATCTCACTACTTTACAGAAAGAAAAAAGTTTCATTTTGGATGAACAAGAGAAAATAAATCTATTATTGAGCAATTTAAGTAATGTATTCTCAGAAACAATACTAAATTTGCAGCGTGAAATAAATACACTTAAGGAGATTGTAGCACATATATCTTGTATAACTCAAGAAGACAGTTAAGAGAGATGGAAGCAGTAGTGGAAGAGCTTCATAAACCTGCGAAATGCAACTACTTTCGCCGAAAGTTTGATATTCGAGGCTTAAATGAAACATGGCAAGCTGATCTTGTGGAGATGATACCTTATGCTCATGAAAATAAAGGTTATAGGTATTTGCTTACAGTTATAGATATATTCTCTAAGTATGCATGGGCTGTGCCCGTAAAGAATAAAACCGGTAAAGATGTGACTGCAGCTATGAAGTCAATTTTAACAGAGGGAAGAGTTCCAACTCATTTGCAAACAGATCATGGCAAAGAGTTTTACAATGTGAATTTTCAGAGTCTTATGCAAAAGAACAAAATTAACTTGTACTCGACTTATAGTAACCTTAAAGCATCTATATGTGAGCGATTCAATCGTACACTAAAGCATGATATGTGGAAAAATTTTAGGTTGCGTGGCAGATATAAGTGGATTTACATCTTACCTAAGTTACTGACGGCCTATAATAATCGGAAACATCGGACAATAGCTATGAAAACAAAGGATGTGTCAGCTGCTACTGAAAATAAAATTTTAAAAAAAATTTCATCAAGAACAATGAGGATGAGAAAACAACTGAAATTTTAAGTGGGAGATAAAGTGCGAACAAGTAATGCTAAGCAAGTATTTGAAAAAAGATACACACCTAACTGGTCGACTGAGGTATTCACTATAACACGAGTAGCTCTAACCTATCCACCAACTTACCATTTGAAAGATTACTAAAATCAGCCAATTTCTGGAGGCTTCTACGAGCAGGAACTGCAGAAAACCAAGTATCCTGATACTTATCTTGTTAAAAAAATTTTTCATCGACGAGGAAATCAAATATTCGTCAAGTGGTTGGGCTTTGACAATACCCATAACAATTGGATTGATTATAACAAAGAATAAAAGTGATATGTACTTTAAAAAATTATTAAAATTCAGAAGTTGTAAAAAAATTTGTGTAAAACTTGTTGTGGTCTTTTAATGTTATCAATTATGTGTGCAAATGGAATTTTTTTACCATACATGGTAGTGTTATATCTTACATAAGATTTATTGAGATAAATAAAAACTCTAAACATGTAATAGATTGTATCATTTATTTTTTCCCACGTTAAACTAGTTTCACAAAAATAAATTTCTTTTTCTTGTATTTGTATAATTAAACATTTATTGGTTAAAAAATTTAACACTATCACCATTTTAGCGAACTGAAAGCTTTTTTCTATCAATAGATTCTAACAAACTATTAAATGATAGTTCGTTACTCACAAGATACTCAGATACTTGATTAGGTAAAAATATTTGGAAGTGATCGTCTAGTTCAGCGATAGCTTTCGTGCCGAATTTAGTGTTAGCTTTTCTCAGCTTTGATACTACATGACTTTGCCCCTTGACCATTTCGTTGATCTTCTTTGTTGAAAGGAATCTTCCACAGGCCAGCCGATTAAGTGCTGCTAAATCAGCTATCTGCAACGTAAGAAAATTATATGAGTTTTATAAATAGTAAAAAAAAAATACATGAATAAGAAAACACGTTATAAACCTTTATTTCTGAGCTTTGCTGTTCCAAACAGATCTGCTTATCTCTGTAGAAATTTTTCAACTCCAAACCTGTTCTTTTGAGAGCTTGTTGTTGACCTGAGCTCCTAGCGTTGGATGATGAAGTAGTCGATACTTTTATAAGCTCACTACAGCTCTGACTGAGCTCTGCTGGTTGATGCTGCCGATGATATAGGGACTCTCCCACTACTGGAGAAATCTCCCCCTCTACATTGGCTGCTTTTTCATTGGCTGCTAATCTGCTATGATTTTCTACACACTCTCCAGCTCTTTGTTCTTTTATTATTTTAATCTTATAATGGCCCCAAGGCAGCGTATCTGTAGTGTTTGATAAAATATATCGTTTGTCATCTCGGGAACTAAGAGCAATTTTATTTTACCTCTCAGTGTAGAGCTTATGATGACGTGATCTTATATAAATTTGCTCTTGATTTATGTTTATAATTTAGTCAAGTAGGCACTCAGTATAGTCGTTGAAATCGATAGTTGCTTTAACGACGTTACTCTTAACACCCTTTGCTTATTTAATAACATTTCCATTTTCAAGAAAAATACCATACATCTTACTTCTGAGCCAAACAAATTTCAATATAATATTTCCATTGCACTCATCTTTCATGAGCCCAACAATTTTTTTATTTTTTAACGGCATCGTAAATTTATTATTTTCTGGATAATCTGATGTGTCAAATTTATTAAAATCCAATTTCATAATTTTATAAATATCATGGTTAGTTACCTCATATATCAGACTGTCTGTATCAGTGTATAAGAGTTTACAATCATTTTTGAGTTTGGAGAGCATATAATAGTAGTAAAAACGATACACAAGTGTCTTCGAAAAATGTAAGACACTAGCCCAATGTATGTTGGCTTTTTCATCATCACTTCTGCACATTGTAGCTGTATAGCTACAAAATTCTCATTAAAAATATCACAGCTGTTAAAATTTGGCTTTGCAATGTACGATGCCGCACCATTGCGTCCATCCCAATGTTTGAGAAGTTTGACATCGATACGATTTCTCTCATCTTCCATCGTTTTTCAAAAAATAGCATTATCGAATAGTTTGAAAAGCATTTTTTTAAACTCATTCTTAGCCTTTTTCCTCTCAATACTATTGAGATCAATACATCCTTTAAGCCATGCATTTTGCCAGAATTTTAAGGCTCGATATATTTTTATCAGTCGTAATCCATGATTTGTGGCTTGCTTGAGGGCTTCATAATGAAGTACATATTTATGCTTGTTATTCAGTGTTGTTATTAATTTAGGCTACTTCAAACCTGGTGCTAAAATGTGTTCGAAACAAAATGGCAAATCTTTTTGAGAATCGTGGAGCTCCTATTGATACTCCAAATCCGCTTCTAAAAGATATCCGTAAGCACTTCCATTTCCAATATTATAAAAATCTTGAGGTTGTTGCTCAACATTCTCGACCCACTGAAATCCACCATAAGGAAGATTTTTAGCCATTGCCCATCCATACAAATTATTTACGTCAAAATATGCTATATATCTTTCAGTTTCATCTTTTTTATAATTTTCCATAGAGTGATTATTAGCTTCTGCATATCTGTTACAGCACTGGCTTATTCCACCTGGTATGCCTTTTTCAATGAACATAAACATATCTATATCAGTAATGAGTTCTAGTGAAATCTAAAAAAAATTCTCAATTAATAACCCAAGCACAATTGACACTATATTCTTATACATAATACTTCCTTTCGTTTTTTTTAACATGGCATCCCAAGTAAAGCCCGGAGTAGTGAAATAGTGAGCAGGATCTAATTTATAAACCTTGAGGAAATTATTTCTAAGGTTTTCAAATACTTCTGTTAACAGAATTACATCAGTATTGAGGTAAAGATCTGAATACTGTCAAGAATTATAATATCAAAAGTTTTTTATACTGTTTCAGCATGTATATAATCTTCACTACTTATAACGGCATTATATGATTTACTATAAAAATCATCTTTAGATGGGAGCCCGATTTATTTAAGTTTTTCGAATGATGCTACATAATAGTATAGAAATACACCCTTCCTCTTCAGCATATTGATTTGCTCGAAAGAGTATTTATCATCTTGACTGAAAACCTTTTCTAGAGTATCATACTGCTCTAAGTAAGATCCCAACTTATCAAGCGACGACGGCAAAAATCTATACGAGTCAATGAAGCGTAAGTTTATGCGTGTCCCTTTAACGTACTTCGTAAAAGAAAGGTATTTTTCTTTAGTTTAAGGGATAACTTGTACTCTTCCGGGAAAGCAAGTTACAAGTTCTTGTATAAATAAGTGGGCATCATAATTGCTGAGATTATGGAAAACTATTGGTACTGCTCGCGAGTCCTGATATTTGAGATTACATACATTGTGAGCTGGGCCTCGATATCTGAGTAAAAAAAAAGCGAATTTAAGTTTAAAGTAAAAAATTTTCTCAATTACAAACTTATAAATATAATACTTACTCTCCAGTAAAATGGCAATGATCGTAAAATTTTTCATCATTTTTAATAGACTTCTCACATATGTGACATATATAAGCATTGAAAAAATCAAAGTTCTTTTCTTCAGTTAATGATCTCATTGGCACTAGATTGTGGTACACTCTATGTAAATCTAAGGCAAGATCTTGCATTTCTTTCACAAACCAGGTAGCTGGATTCTCACTGCTTTCAGTTTTTTTTCTGTAGAAAATGTATCGTGATTTCACGTTATTAAAACTGCACTTTACATAATATTCAACACTTAATTCTTCATGGTGTTGTATTGCTCGCTCACTATTATGCACAGGTTTCAATAATCACTTAAAAACTGCGTATACTATACACGATTTTTATTTATGTGATTTTCAATTTTTAAAATTTGATTATTATACCTCAGCAAGCTTATTTTACACTTATTCACTTTAACGCACTCCACCGTATGTGTTTTTAACGTTTCATCAGTTGTAAAGTAATGAAGACAGCGGTCACAAATAGATATTTTATGTTGATGTTTTGTTAAAGAACTTCTAACCAACCTAGATAAGTCTTTGATATACCCGTAGTAGTATTTTATATCATTATCAGCACTATTGTCACCATCTCGGATTTCTTCTAAATATTTTTCTCTATCTTCTTCTACCTTATCTTCGTCCATTGCCTCAGCATTAAAAAAACCTTCTCTATCTTTTTCTACCTCATCTTCAGCCATTGCCTCAGCATTAACGAAATCATCACGTTCTCCGTCAATATTTTTTTGTTTTTTTTTTAATATCCCTGACTATACGTATCAATATAATAATTTTTTATAAGCAGCAAATTAATATGTTTATCTTTTTTTTCTGCTGTCAAGTGCAGGAGTAAAGTTTTATAACTATTTTTACTTATCTCCAAAAAATACACGTTAATACACATTATTCTGTTTTTCAAATATTGTAACTTGCTTAGGCTGCACTGGAAAGGTGATCCCCTCGAAACTATAACTGTTTTCGTATTAAGTATAATTTGACACTCGTTGTGCATTTTTATTCACTGGATGTAAAGCTGACTAAATGGCCCATTTGAAGCATTGCTGATCTGCGTTCTGTACATTCACGCAAGCTTTTTTTTTTGATAGTAGTAGGGAGTTCTATGTAAGAGTTACCACTCATTGCATTGTACTTATTTACATTTACTACTAAATTTAAAATTAAGCGTAAAGTCCATCCAGAATCGCGCTCCTGAAACTCTACTATATCTGTAGAAATAGGCTTCTGGACATTCGTTTTAAACCATTCATGTAGGTCTGTCGTATCAAAAATGGAATCAGATTTAGTATTAAAATATTTAACTTCAACAGCCTCTGTATCATTTTTTACTGTTTAAAACTCTGCTTCTAATACTGTATTAATTTTTAAAGCATTTTGCTCTTCGAGAATTTCTCCTACTTTTAAAATGAATATTTTTTCCGCAGACTTAAGAAATTTTATTACATCTAAATGCCTACTATTTGTTATAACAGCCGTTCTTATGCAATTTTTAAAAGCACTATTAAGATCTTTTCATTTTACAAAATTATAATCATCTTGATTGTCTAATTTTTCATCGAGCCCTGACCCTTGCACTTCTAGAATTTTATAAAATGCTGCCAAAAACGTTGATAAAAGACACTCAATATTCAACAACTTATTTTTCACTGGCGATGACAATTTTACAGACAGCTTATAGTCGGAAATATTTTTAAGCACTATTTCACTATTATCAATAAAATCTCGTATCTTGGTCATATTATCACTATGCAGCAAGCGTTGATATTCTATTCGCGCTATTTCACAGAAAATCACGTAACGCTCCACGGCGTTGGCGTTAGCAAAATTCTCGTGGAGTTGCTCCATTCTACTTACAGCTCGCGTTAACGTACTCAAATGAATGACAAGCTGCTTGAACTTTTCTTTTATACTGATTTAGCTCTACGAAAGCGATACGAGTGATAACTAGCGGTGACTAGCAGTTGTATATAAAGAGATGACACATCGATAGAGGGATTAGTTAACTAATAATCGTCACAACGTTAAGATGACGAAGTACGTGGTTGATGTTCAAGGCTTTAAAACCATGCACAACGAATTTATTTTTAAAGAGGTCGCTATTATACCTCTACAAGAAAATGCTACACCGTCAGTTTTTGTCTTTAAGCCCCCATATTCTTGGGCACAGCTCTTACCTAAGAACAAATGTGAAAATCGATGGTTGGAGTTTAATTACCACGGTCTTCGTTGGAGCTCAGGAGAAGTTCCCTACGAGGATCTAGCTACAACCTTTCGAGCCATTATTAAAGAAGATGATGTTATTTACGTAAAAGGTCTTGAAAAATCGAATGGTTGCGCCGTGTGCTATTTAATAGGTACATTACTCATAGTACGATTATACGCTTCACTAAATATTTGCATAATATCATTATTTTTATAGGTACATTTAGGATATTAAGCAATGTCCAGCTTTAAAAAAAATTAGTATGGATGATATTGAATGCATGAATCACCAATTTAATTCAGCTCATTGTGCTGTGGAGAATGCTACAGCTTTAAAAAAATGGATTTTAAAAGAGCAGCAACGACAAAACGATATGTTTTAATCATTGTACACCTGATACACCATACTTATGCAATAAATTAGTTCTTCATGAATCTATGTCGATTTTTTTCATTCACGCCTCCTTATTACTGCGCCGATTAAAATTACTTTATCGTATTAACTGACTCTATTCGTTGGCGAGGGACTGCGGTGAAGAGGAGTAAGCCAAGCAATGTTAGGATACGCTTTCGGTTATGAAATGGTACACATGTTCTCTGGCAACACGCATCACTCGATACGCCCGCTCTTGAGAAAAAAATATGATGCTTGTACATTATACGCCTAAATAAGAAGCGAAAAGTCATCGGCCACGGCTAACACATCCGTATAGATAAGAAATAATAGCTCCATTACTTGGCAAGGTACTGTGTTGAGTAAGCCAACGTTGGTCGCAGCTAAACGGGATACGCGATCCGTTACATCCACTGATAAGAAATACACGTTCATGCTTGATCATCTTTCTCTCCCACTGTACGTTGGGCTTGTCACACCTACACTTTTCGGACCCATCCTGATGACGTTGGAGCTTGATTCGCGGTCGGAAAGGAAGGGAGCTGTCAGTACCATCCGACGTCACAGCATCCGGAAGAGGCCCCCTTCCCCTGACGTTACCATCCGAAAAGTCCGCACCACCCACCGCCCCTACTACCTATACCACCCGTGCCCCTCCTTCCACCTCCCGATCAGCCTCTCCCCCACCACCGCCTCTTCTCTACCGCCCGATCAGCCTCTCCCCCCACCACCACCACCTCTCGTCCACCGCCCCTTCTCCACCCACAGCTATAGCTAGAGCCACTCTCCCCGCCACTACCTCAGGGGCGGGAGCTGGAGGGGTGCCAGAACCACCATGGTTTACCTATTGCACTTGTCTTATTACTCTATTTATTTCAAGTAAATAAAGGGACTAGTAAGCGTCCCGGAATTTGTGGAGATTGCACTTGTGCTATTTTAATTATTGTAAATAAACAAAGGGACCAGTAATTGCACCAAGTTGAGTAGGAATTGGCGATTGTCTTATTACTTTAATCATGTAAAGTAAATAAAGGAAACAGTAAGCGCACCAAATCGTGTGGGGATTCTCTTTTGTGGCATTTTAATTATAATAAAATAACAAAGGGACCAGTAAGCGTCCTGGGTCAAGAAGGCATTAGCGATTTTTTTATTACTTTCTTTATTTCAAGAAAATAATGAAACTAGTAAGCACACTCGGTCATGTAGGGATTTCCGCTTGTGCTATTTTAATTATAATAAATAAATAAAGGTACCAGTATGCGCTCCGGGTTGTTCGGGGATCGGCGCTTGGGCTATTTTAATTATCAAAAATAAGTAAAGGTACCAGTAAACGTCCTGGGTTGTGAAGGAATTGGCACTATTTTTTTACTTTGTTTATTTTAAGTACACAAAGGGACCAGTAAGCGCACCAGGTTGTGTGGGGATTAGCGTTTGTCTTATAACTTTATTTATTTTAAGTAAATAAAGGCACAAGTAAGCGCACCAGATTGTGTGGGGATCCTCACTTGTGCTATTTCGATAATTATAAATAAATAAAGGGACCAGTAAGCGCACCAGGTTGTGTGGGGATTAGCGTTTGTCTTATAACTTTATTTATTTTAAGTAAATAAAGGCACAAGTAAGCGCACCAGATTGTGTGGGGATCCTCACTTGTGCTATTTCGATAATTATAAATAAATAAAGGGACCAGTAAGCGCACAAGGTTGTGTAGGGATTGGCGCTTGTCTTATTACTTGATTTCTTTTAAGTAAAAAAAAGCCCAGTGAGCGTCCCAGGCTATGGGGAGGTTAGCGCTTGTAATATTTTGATTTTCATGAATAAATAAAGAGACCAGTAAGCACACCAGGTTGTGTTAGGATTGGCGCTTGTTTTATGACTTTGTTTATTTTAACTCAGAAAAAGGGACCAGTAAGCGCACCGGGTCGTAAGGATGATTTCACTAGTGCTATTTTTATTATTATAAAAAAAAAGGACCAGTAATCGCACGAAGTTGTGTAGGGATTGGCGCTTGTCTTATTACTTTATTCATTTAAAGTAAATGAGAGTGGAGACAGGTACTTGTGCTATTTTAATGATTATAAAAAAACCAAGAGACTAAAAGCGTCCAGGGTTGTGAAGGGATTGGCGCTTCTTTTATTACGTTGTTTATTTTAAGTACATAAAGGGACAAGTACACGCACCTAGTTGTGTTGGAACTTGCGCTTGTGCTATTTTAATAATTATATGGAAACAAAGGGACCAGTAAGTGCTTCAGGTTGTTTGAAGATTGGCGCTTGTGCTATTTCAACTATTCGCAGTAAACAAAGGGTTGCTATTTTAATTATCATAAATAAACGAAGGGACCAGTAAGTGTCCTGAAGTAAGTAGGGATTAGCACTTTCTTATTGTTGTATTTATTACATTTAATTAAAGCAACCAGTGGGCGCCCTGGGTTGTGTGGAGATCGGCGCTAGTGCCATTTTTATTACTATGAATAAAAAAAAAAGGGCCAGTAATCGTCTTGAGTTATGCGAGGATTTGCGTTTGTGCTATTTTATTCATTATCAATTAATACAGTGACTAGTAAGCGCACCGGGTTGTGTAGAGATTGGTGATTGTTTTATAACTTTATTAATTTTAAGTAGCTAAAGAAACGAGTAAGCGCACTGAGTCGCGTGGGGATTTTCGCTCGTGCTATTTAAATTATAATAAATAAATAAAGAGACTCGTAAGCACTTCGGGTTGTTTGGGGATTGGCGCTTGTGCTATTTCAATTATTATAAATGAACAAAGGGACCAGTAAGTGTCCGGGGCTAAGTAGGGATTGGAACTTGTTTTATTTGTTTATTTTAAGTAAATAAAGGGTTTAGTAAGCTCACGGGGTTTTGTGAGTATTGGCGCCTGTGCTATTTTAATTACTATTAATAAATAAAGGGACAAGTAATCGTCTTGTGTTATGTGGGGATTGGCGATTGTGCTATTGTCTTTATTATATCCAAATGAAGGGACCAGTAAATGCACTTGGTTGTGTGGAGATTGCCGCTTGTGCTATTTTAATTATCATAAATAAATAAAGGGAACAGCAAGTGCACTGTGTTATGGAGGGATTGGCACTTGTCCTATTACTCTATTTATTTCAAGTAAATAAAGGGACTAGTTAGTGTCCCGGGTTTTGTGGAGATTGGCGCTTGTGCTATTTTAATTATTATAAATAAACAAAGGTACCAGTAATTGCACCCAGTTGTGTGGGGATTGGCGCTTGTGCTATTTTATTTATTATAAATAAATAAAGGGACCAGTAAGCGTTCCGGGTTTTGTGGGGATTGGCGCTTGTGCTATTTCGTTTATTATAAATAATTTAAGGGATCAGTAAGCGCACCGGGTTGTGTTGGGATTGGTGCTTGTCTTATGATTATATTTATCTTAAATAATTAAAGCAATCAGTAAGTGTCTAGGGTTGGATGGAGATTTGTGCATGCGTATTTTAATTATTATAATCAACGAAAGAGTTCAGTAAGCGCACCCGATTGTGTAGGGATTAGTGCTTCTGTTATTACTTAATTGATTATAAGTAAACAGAGGGACCTGTAAGCGCACCGGGTTGTTTAGGGAATAACGCTCGTGATATTTAAATTATTATTAATAAATAAAGGGACCAGCCAGCGCACCGGGTTCCGTAGAGATTTGCACTTGTTCTATTACTTTAGTTATTTTACGTAAAGAAAGGGACAATTAAGTGCACTGGGTTGTGTGGGTTGGATTGGTGCTTGTGCTGTTTTATTTATCATAAACAAATAAATGGACCAGTAAGCGCACTGGGTTGTGCGGGGATGGGAGCTTGTCTTATTATTATATTTATTATAAATAGTTAAAGTGACCACTAAGCATTGTGGGTTGTGCGGGGATTGGCGTTTGTGCTATTTTATTTATCATAGATAAATAAAGGGGCCAGTAAGCGTTTTGGGTGGTGTGGGTATTGGCACTTGTCTTATCATGATATTTGTTATAAATAGTTAAAGCGTTCAAAAACCACCCTGGGTTGTGTGGTGATGTGGTGATTGGCGATTGATGATATGCAAATATGTAGTAAATAAGAAATGTAGCTGTATACACAACAAGCGACTTTCATTGGAGATTATGGGAAATATGTCAGCATTTATCGAGAGTTCGATAAGCCTGTACTATACAGTAACCTGTAAGCTTTGTCCAGTAAAAGAATGGTTGTGGAGATTACTACACGATGGATTTTTATGCGACTTTGCAGGTGTATCTAAAATCGAAAAGCCCTGCGTTAAAATTTATCTTTGTATTAGAATTTACAAGAAAAATTTGAACACGGCACGATACTTTTGTGGAAATATTGGTTTTTATTATGCTGAACCCTATAAAAAATATCAGCGCTGAAATCAGTCGTAAACTACATCGTTGATTCATTGTTTATTCCATGTGGAATCAATGCAGATTCAGCGTTGATTTAGCGTTTTTTGAAAACAATAACAGTAATTAACTTTAAAACAGTGCATTTTTCATGGTAGCATTGCAGTTTGCCATTAAAATAGATTATTTTGAAGCTTACAACCTGTAAAAACAACATGTTCCCTAGTTGATAATATGTCAACGTTGATTCAACGCTGAATCAGCATTGATTCAACATGGAATAAACGCAGAATCAACGATGTAATTTACAACCGATTTCAGCATTGATTCATCATTGATATTTTGGATAGGTAGTAACATCGGTGTATCCACGTTAATTTTTTTTCTCCTTTAAAACTTCCCGTGCCGATTCTAGAACACTGAACGCAGGGGCCAATGTGCATCTGAAAAGAGGTGAATCACCTACAACATTGCTCGTAGCTAAGGTACTACGACCATGCATGACTCACATACATGCACACTGGCCCATGCTGACTGGAAAAGAAATTAAATGAAATACTTTTTAAAGCGTAAAATAATAAAATAACTCTAAAAAACTAACAGATGCAAAAGGTTAGCTAGGAACAGTTGCGCAGTTGATAAGAACTAAGACAAGTAGACTAAGATAGAGTTAATGTATAGTTGATAAGGAATTACCATATATATAATAATTTTAACTACTGTAAACCTAACAAAGCAACATTATTAGTTTTTCGCTCGTTCTTGATACATGAGTTGCCAAGCTACCACACCTTACATCATAGAATTTTCATACCATTCGGAAAAAACCCAATTTTTTTAATCCGGACAAATGTTGCTACTTTTCAATATGTAAAAGAAAGCGGGAAAGTTGAGCCAACAGTCAACAATAGCTCTTTTCCCTTTTCCTGAATCAGATACGTCGAGAGAGAGGTTGTACGACCGAGCCAATATAAGTAACGGAATTTTCAAATCCCCACCCAGCTAAATTTTGTTCATTGTTCATAAGTTCTCATACAAGTTCTTGTATAGTTCCTTATGTAATTTCTTACATATGTTTTTATGTCAGTTTTCATATAAGTTTTTTAAGTAGAACCTGTGTCAGAACTTGTACACGATCTTACATTTCCTTATCAACCAAGAACTTACATAAGATCTTATGTAATTTCTTATGCAAGTTCTTTCAAAAGTTTCTGAACCAGTCGTTTAAATGTATTTAATCACCACCTACATACATACACGGTAAATATTAATAATTTTTTCTGCATAAAAACTGTTAGATTAGCTAATATGAATTAGTAAATACCAAAAAAAAAAAATCTTTTATCTTCACTAAGGGGATTTGAACCTGGTCCAGAGAATCTCCAGCCAAGTGTGTTACCCACTTGGCCAGAGTGGATACGATATGTGGGAAAGAATTGACGTTCTTATAAGGTACTTCTAAAACTAATGTTTATTTTTTTGTTTTGTGGATAAAATTTACCACCTTGGTTACCTCATTGGTTAATAAACATTTTATAAATGTACGTATAAAATTGTTTTGAGTCTGATAATGCGTTTTTCGACAATAAATGTAGTAATTGATTTCACAACTACTTTTCGTTCACGGACTGTATTTGAACATACTTATATGTACTTTTTATTCTAAGGGAAAAATGATCTTTTTTTAAAAGTATAATAAATTTATTGTAATTGGTACAACAAAGTTGAGGATTAACTTTTTCTTTTCAATACTTTAATGTTGGTATCGAAAGACGAGCGGCAGGTGTACAGTCTCACGACCAGCGCAGACAACCCAACAAAACGGGCTGGCGTAAGGCACTAAGGTGCCACCATATAGCCTCCACAGTTTTTTTTAAAAAGTATTCGATTTAAATAAAAAGTGGGACAACGTTTCTTAACTACTATTAAAGATTGTAAACAGCAATAACTTGAGGACTTAATAACATCGATGTTAGTATCAGATGTACCTTATGAGGACGTCAATTCTTTCCCATGTGTCGAATCCACCTGGCCAAGTGGGTAAGACACTTGACTAGAGTCTCTGGACCAGATTCAAATCCCCTTAATGGGGGTAAGAGATGATCTTTTTGTATTTACTAATTTATGTTAGCAATTCTAACAGCTTTTATGCAGAAAAAATGTTTAAATTCACCATGTGTGTATCGAGATAGATAGTAATTAAATACGTTGAAACGACTGATACACGAACTTTTATAAGGACTACTTACACTAGAACTTACATAAGAAATTACATAAGATCTTATGTAAGTTCTTGGTTGAAGAGCAAATGCAAGTTCTTGTACAAGTTCTGACCCAAGTTCTGTTAAACGAACTTACATGAGAACTTACATAAGATATTACATAAGAAATTACACAAGAAATCACGCAAGAGCTTATGTAAGACCTTATGACAAATTTTCAGCTGGGCAGGGCACCACGTGCCAACATCTTCTCCAAAGAGTAAGCAAAAGGGGAAATGAGAATTGATCCCACTACTACCTACCTGAAAAAGAAAGACGGAACTCCATGTATTATTACTTCTGTAATACCTTCAGGAAAGCCATGTGGAATTACATATGGTTTTACGTATGGCATTACATAAGGGGTTTTAGCTTGGTAATGCCACATGTAATTCCATTTGAAAAAATACATAGAATTACAAATTCGAAGAAGGAAAGAAATTTTGTCATCTAGAAATAACGGCAGAATACTGTAATGCGTCATTTACTGTGAATAATTAGTGTTACCATCAGGATGATAACTCCAAAACAAGGGGATTCAAGTTATATTT
The DNA here is from genome assembly GCF_000648655.2 of Copidosoma floridanum. Next base: position 271,854 of record NW_019379769.1, on the reverse strand, counting down.
CAGGAATAAAAAAAAAAAAATCAAAAAATAAAATTTTTTTCTATAGAAGTTAAATCTGCTTAACCCCCTTGTTTTGGAGTTATCATCCTGATGGTAAGACAAATTGTTAACCGCAAATAACTTATTATGGTATTTTGCAGTTATTTCTAGATGATAAGAATTTTTTCTTTTTTCAATTAGTAATTACATGTGTTTGTCCATATGGGATTACATATGGCATCACCAAGCTAAAACCCTATATGTAATGCCATATGTAAAACCATGTGCATTAATGCCATATGGCTTTCCTGAAAGTATTACAGAAGTAATTCTACATAGAATTCCGACATTTTTTTTCAGGAGGGTAACATTTCAAAATATATTCGTAGCTAACAATAAATTTAAATGACCGCCAAGCTTAGTTAAGTTAATAAAAACTGGGTTACGACAAACACCTGATTACTGTTTGGACCACAACTACAGCTGCTTCAGAGATGAATGGTTGGACCGCTGTTACCAATTACACTTTCCCACTATAAACTTGTTCGGTTAATGTATCTGGCAACTTTAGCAACTATTATAGTTATAAATGTGTAAAAATTATTATTACTATCCCTATTATTAATATACTAACGCATTGAACGAGTATTAAGTCAACACCTACATGGAATATTGGGCGATTTTCACCGCTCTTGTTGCAGTAAATTTGATTGAATAAACGAACAATGCTTAATCTGAGTGAATTCTAGCAATATGTTATCCTAAGGTTAATAATAAATAACATGGAAAATCTGTAAAATCTTGATGTAAAAGAGAAAGAAAGGGTGCAAGTGAGTGAATCACCTTCCCCTCTCTTGACGCATGTAGGAAAGCAAGCCAGAGGTGGGAAGTGCCAATTTTGAGTGACTAAACTAGAGCAACTCCAGCCAATTAGATCTTCGGCTATTGTCTTTTCCCACGAAATTATCGGTGGCAAGCTTTCCTGCGTTGTTTTCGAGCCAGCACGTGGTCGAAGTGCACTACTCCTTACTCTGTGCAGAAGGGACAGAGAAACACAGTTTTAATTTAACCCTCGAACGGTTGACTAGGTAGCTAGAGTCCGCCTCTGCTATCTCACAGTCGTCCACGAGTGCCGTTTCAAATCTTCGATCTCGAACACCTCGCGCTTGTTCACTCCGCTATACGTTTATACCGAAAATAAAAGTAAGTTAAATTTGAATACTAAAGTGACAAGTTCTTTTCTTTTTTTTTCCTCTCGGTTTTAAACGCGGACGTATTTTTATTAGAGTTCGAAATTCGGTTTCGGTAAATATCACGTTACGAAATTGAATAGACGAATTACTCATTACGTAAAGTCTAGGGCAATCATATTTACTCCGGATGGTACTGGTGGATCCTAGACCGGTCGCGAACTTAAACCATTTTGCCCCTTTACGTAACCTCTAGAGTGTAACTACCTTTGCTCGTTACGGTACTGATAACCTCTAGATCGCGAATGGGATACGGTTCGACAAATCACACCAGGTATCCTCGATAAATCCAAGGCGTGGCGCGAACGAGTGCATCGCATTATTGCTCAACAACCGCGTCGATTTAATCAAAACGGTCGTCCTCGCCCCCTATCAAATACTCAGACAAGGAAAATAACTACCATGTGGCCCCGAGTTCTGCCTACGCACCTAGTGCGAGTCCCGAGGTATTAAACGAAAGCTTAGACTCAAATAATACGTTGCGCCGACGTAACAATACATAACATCGATTTGAGGCATTAATATTATTGGTTCTTATTGATTAGACTTTATTAGTCATTTGCTGTCACTTTACGCTGAGCTTTTAGCACCATTTTCTTCTAAAAAGGCAAGCTCTTCGTGGGTCTGGTTGCTAAATACTGACACGTTGCTGTCCTCGGTGTTGTTGGTGCCTATGCTCTACAGGCTTCCTCTTTGTCCTTTGTCTGTAAGAAAGGGCCATAAAACATTAAGCAGTCCCTGTTGGCCATGAGACACGTCTTTGTGGACCCCTATCCCCAGAATCTGTGGGGCCTGCAACAGTCACCCGGGCTTACACCGAAACGGAACTGCCAGCAAATTCTCTCAGAGAGGTCACCGCCTGATGTACAAGTTTTGCATCGACGTTTTTCATGTTGGCATCTTTTTTAATGTCGTACTGACCCGGGAAGGCCAGCATTACCCTTTTTTCTAAAAATGAATATTTGGAAAGGGTTAAAACCAGGGCAGCAGCCCTCTCTATTACCAGAGAGAACCGCTACTTGCTCGGGCCGGCAGGAAGTCGTCACTCTCCCTCAGTTCCACCCGCGGAGACTGCCCTGATGTTGAGTAACAAGTCTAAGAATGGTGTTCTTGTGTAATGTATGAATATATTGGTACACTACAGTCATGTCAGTCATCCCAGCGAGACGAGCGGCAGGTGTACAGTCTCACGACCAGCGCAGACAACCCAACAAAACGGGCTGGCGTAAGGCACTAAGGTGCCGCCATATAGCCTCCTCAGTGGTAGTAAGCCTAGATTAGTCGGCCCACCACGTCTTTTTTGTTTATGAGGCGTACAGCCATATCAGATGTGGTTACCCAGACTAACCTGGGCCTCATTATCCGGCTTCACTTGCCGCCAGGCCTCCAACGCAAGTCCGGAAAAGGACCCACCACACGCAACCCAGAACAATCCGTAAGTGTCCCTGTGTTTTTATAGTGAGAGTGAGTAATGCATGTATCTGAGAAGAATGTTTTAACTGCCGCTCACTTCTATACACGACGAGTGCTAGTTTTTGTTGGCCCACATCAAACAATGGAGTGCCACCCACGGCAGCAGCAAAAAGCGAAGAACAAGGAGCACAAGCAGAGCCGGCCCATGCATACACACTGACGGAGACATGGGGCACTAGTCACTCACAGAGAGCCACCCCAGCTGCCCATCGTCACCTCATATTTTAAGAGGATGCCCCTATCCACCACCCGGGGAAGCACCCAGTATGGAGAAACTAGCGAAAACCCCACCCGGGACCCAGGAGTAGTAGTAGTGGTGGTGTTTTTTTTTTTTTTTTTTTTTTTTGTGGAGGGAGGGGAAATGCATTGAGACACACCGCAGAGACAGCGGTAGTGTTGGATTCGGTGGATTTTTTTTATTAGACCACCCATACCCACTAAACCCCCCCCCCCATGCCGCGTGGCTTTTGATCCACCTCGGAACCGCGTTAGCATTACTTCAGGGTGGAGCCACCAGGGAGACCATCGCGTCTCACAGCATTAACGAGCTAACTCGCCACCATTCGCTAGAGATGCCAGTCCTCTTGAGTCCTGGAAAGGACTCAAGGTCCCGGAAGATTGGCACCCGTTCTCTAGCGCTACAACATGTGTTACTTTCCCATGTTGCTGCCAAAAGGGCAGCCTCGGCTTCCCGCACGGCGGCTTTCTCTTCTTCCTTCTTGCAATGGACCACTGACCCGACGTAACCGTCCACCGCCCTCCATCTCTCTTCGGTGCGAAGCATCGCAGAGATCATGTTTTTGGGAGTAGGTGTCACGCCGAGCTTGTCCACTGGTTGCTGGCGCTCACGGTGCCATCTCTCGCACACAAAAAACGTGTGTTCGACGGTATCAACCACCGCAGGGCAGTAAGCATATCTGGGGGATGCTTTTACCGCCACGCGATGGAGATAGGCATCGAGCTGACCATGCCCAGAGAGGAACTGAGTGAGGTAATAATTCACCTCTCCGTGCCCTCTTTCCACCCATGGTTGCAGGTTCGGGATTAGCCAGTGCGTCCATCTACCCACACTAGCTTGGTCCTACTCCTGTTGCCACGTCGTCAACGTTTCCGACCGCCTGTTGCCATCACTTTCGTCGCCGGAGCCCAAGAATTTCCTTCACTGCTTCAGCGCAAGCAACACGACGGGAATCGTTCGTGCTGTCACCATATCAGCAGCAGAGGAAACTGTCCGGTAGGTGGAAGCGATCCTTAGAGATCCAATGCGCTGAACCGAAATGAGGCGCTCTCGGACGTCTCATCTCGCAACCGCATCCGCCCATACCTCCGTGCCGTACAGCAGTATCGAGTTGGAGACCGATGCCAGAAGCCGTCTTTTGGCCTCTCGCGGGCCCCCATCGTTCGGCATTAACCGTGTTAGCGCTCTCGCAACCTTGGCGGCTTTATTGGCTGCTCTCTTGATGTGCTTCCAGAAAGTGAGCCGTGAGTCGACCCACACCCCCAGGTAGCGCACAACTAGGCTTGCGCAAATTGCCCCACCCGCAACGTTCAGGTGAAAGTCCCCCCCGAACCACCGTTGCCTGGAAAGGATGACCATCTCCGTCTTGTCGATCGCAAGTTCTAAACCGTGATTCCGCAGCCACCCCGACACTATCGCGATCGCCCACCGAATTTTTCGCTCGGCCTCCTCTCGGGATCTCGCTGTGACGTGCGGTGCTGTCATTAGCAAAACCCGTCAGCTTGACTCCCGGAGGCATTTCAAGGAGCAAAAGTTCATCGTAGACCAGGTTCCATAAGTCAGGGCCAAGGGTGGAGCCCTGTGCGACTCCCAACGTCAGGCGCTTCTCTCTTGGTCCATCCTTCGTGTCGTACCGGAGTACACGATCCGTGAAGTAGCTATCCAGTATCTTTCTAAGGTATTCCGGTACATTCTGGCGTCTCAAAGCCCTCATTGTGTCAGACCATTTGGCCGAGTTGAAAGCGTTTCTAACGTCAAGAGTCACCAGGACACAGGCGCTTCTCGTCTTATGTGAGGGTTTCCATGCCTCCCTAACCGACTCAAGGACCTCAGCCACAGCCATGACCGTCAATCGTCCCCCTCGAAACCCGTACTGATTGTTCGAGAGACTGACTTTCCCTCTCAGACGAGTCTGTATCAGCCTCTCGAGCATTTTCCTGGAATTATCTAGCATGCACGAAGGTCGGAGCAACGACGGAACCAAGGTAGATGGTTTGCCCTTGTCAAAAAGGACGAGCCTTTGGATATTCCACCGTTCGGTGAGCAGTCCGTTGCGCAGAGACGCATTGAATATGTCCAGTAACACGTGTGGCATTTCCACGGCTATGGCCTTGAGGACTTCGGACAGCACCATGTCCGGATCTGTGGCCCGGCGTCTCTGAGATCACCGACTTTAGTTCTCCAAGGATAAAGAGAGGCACCACACCTACACTTATGTCTTACCGCCTCCTTTTAAGATGCTCCGGAAAGAGACAGGAGACCATCCTCTCCAAGAAGAAGGGCTTTATCAACGCCCCCAGGTATGAGCCGCGCAATCTTTTTAGTGCCACTCGGTAGCCCAGGCCCCATGTGTCCTTATTCCCCTCAGTGATGATCTAGTGCCAGCATTGGTTTATGTTCACCTTGATCACCCGCACCAGGATACTTTTTGCTTTCCTGTACGTGGTAACAGCCACCTATGCGTCTTCACGATTTCTGTGTCGCTGTGCAAGACGGCGTAGGCGCTGCGCCTTCCCACGCAAGTTGGCAATTTCTTCGATCCACCAGTAGCACGAACGCTGGCCCCACCTGGTGATTCTTTTGGATATACACGCGTGACACCACTCCTTGACATGACTGATGGTGTTCTCTACGAGAGCCTCGACCTCCGCCCAATTAGTGATCTTGGTTATATTGGCAGGAGGGGACTTGTCATGGCTTTCCACAACAAATCTTGACTGAGCTTTGCCACATTCTACCCGGCCGTGTGCTTTCGAGGTACTTCTCGCAAGTTTGCACCATGTTCTTCGTTTACCACGAAGCTCACATATTGGTGGTATCTAGCCGTGTAGTCCTTCAGAACCCGCCATTCAGACACCCGCGCTGCCATTTGTGACGACGCTGGTGTAAGGTCGATGATCGTGCCCCGGTTTCCGGGTCGCCTAAACATTGCTGAACTACCAGAGTTCATGACGATGAGATGTAGCTTTGTGGCCATCTTTAGCACCATCTGCCTTCTGGAGTTGGTTCTCAGCCCTCCTCAAGCAATGGCTGAAGCCATGACCACGTCACTAATCTTCCCACACATGCGAACAGCATCCTCGAGTACGTCAAGCCGCCCTTTAAAGATGCCAATGGGAATGTTGGGAGAAATGTAGCAACTCAGATAAAATTCACTTCCACTCCTGATCCATACCAACCCATCTCCACCCCTGGTGTCGGATACAGAGAAATTTTCACTGCAAATCAGGATGGCCGCGCATCCAGTCCTGTCGCAGTACCAGCCCCGACCCGGTATCGTGCGAGACAGCTTATTTATGAAGAGCAAGTCCACACCCCGGGCGCGGGAGAACTAGTCCAGCAGATCATGCGCAAGCACGGCCCTATCAAGGTTTACTTGCAGAATCACCGCCATTTTTGCTGAGCTCCTCCTGCAAATGCCCGCAGCACTTGACACCCGGTAGTCCTAGCGACGTGTCCGGTGTCCGGTTTCGGGACGACGCATTTACACAAGTAACAGCTCGCTTCTTTTTTAGAGCAGTTACGTGCTACGTAGCCCCTTTTACTACACCTCCAGCACGCCCTGGTCCTGTCAGGCCCGCCACACTGCCTAGCAATGTGGCCAAAGCCCAGGCACTTAAAGCAGCACTCAGCATTGTACTTAGGCCACACCCTGCACTTCACCTAGCACAGCCTTATATGATGCATGTTATTGAGGATCGTAGCCACCATAGTAGGTGCCTCAACGTAAGCTACCCGATTTATCCTGACAGTGCCAGACGACAGTCGCACTGCCAAGACAGGGGCGTTCTCTCCCTCAAAACAGCTTCTAAGTGCTGCCTGCACATCTTGCTCCGTTACCGTAGGGTAAACGTCTCTGATCTCGTATGTCAAGCGCGGGGCAAGGGTCCTCACGCTACCAGCACTCGCCACAGCGTTTTTAAGCACGTCAGCGAACGCCTCACGGCATGCAGTCAGACGTAGTGTTTCTCAACTCGACGAGAACACTGCCCGTTCTCGTCTCCCTGATTGACCCCACGTTTGCCCCGAGCTCGACAACACTGATCCTCTTCATCAGGGCCAGGATCTCAGCATATTTTTTGCCCTCTACTGGCTGTACAATAATCGCATCAGGCCTGGCCCTCTGACTTCTTCCCTCAGTGGTCTTTGATGGCTTGGCAACTGATTTTGGGATCTTATCCTCCCTAGCCTTTTTCCTCTCCGGTTTCTTTTTCTTTTTCCTTTTCTGGACCTCCGTCCAATTTTTCCCACTGCCCGTTCCACCAACCACGCCGTTCTCTGGTTGCGGCTACAGCCAAGCCCTCTTGGCTTTTTCGAGACCTTTTCTGGCGTTAATTTTGAGCTTGGAATTTCCCTTCCTCTCCTTCGCTTCCTTTTTTCTTTCTGTTCTATACACATTTCTGGTTCCTCCACTTCGTCAAGCTGATCCTGGTAACGCTTGAGGGCGCTTACAGCCGTTGCTGACAGCCTGACAAGGTCCTTTATGGTCCTCGCCGTGTTGGGGTGCTTAGACAAAAGCGCCTTAAGGTCAATCATCGCCCTCGCAAGTACTTCAAATGCAGTGTCCGCGCTTTTCCAAAACTCGACCTCCGGGTCCAGCTTGGATCCTCCACCAAGCTCAAGATCGTGTGACTCTGAAGCAGAGTCAGCCCTTTCTCGTCCCAGCTCTGCCATGATTCTGCTTACTATGAGAGTAACGTCTTTGTGCCCCCCCCCCCCAGAATCCGTAAAGCCTACGGCAACCACCCGGGCTTTCACCGGATCGGAACTGCCAGCGAATTCCCTCAGAGAGGTTACCGCCTGGGGTAGTTGTTTTTCATTGACGCTCTTCATTTTGGAAACTTATTTGAGTTGCGTACTGACCCGCGAAGGCCAGAACTACCTTTATTTCTAAAAACAAATATTTGGAAAGGGTCAAAACCAGAGCAGCAGCCCTCTCTGTTACCAGAGAGAACCGCTACTTGCTCGGGCTGGCTGGAAGTCACCACTCTCCCTCAGTCTCACCCGTGGAGAGTGCCATGGCGTTGAGTAACAAGTCTGAAAATGGTGTTCGAGTGTAATGTATGTATATGTTGGTACACAACGGTCATCCCAGCGAGACGAGCGGGTGGTGTACAGTCCCACGACCGCGCAGACAACCCAACAAAACGGGCTGGCGTAAGGCACTAAGGTGCCGCCATATAGCCTCCTCAGTGGTAGTAAGCTAGTAGTAAGGTAGTAAAGTTTCCCCTTTTTCGTTTTTTCTTCTGTTTTCAGGGAAACAGCCCCTAACACATTTAGACGAATGATCACCTATTTCTTTAGAGTCTACTCCATCCCAAGCCAGGCACCCTCACCAACGACAAGGTCTAGCAGCCCCTAGAGGGTGAGTAGTTTTTTTTTTGTGGAGGGAGGGAAAATGCATTGAGGCACACAGCAGGGACAGTGGTAGTGTGGGACTCAGTGGATTTTTTATATTAGACCACCCATACCCACTATACCCCCCCATGCCGCGTGGCTTTTGATCCACCCCGGAACCTGCATTAGCATTAATTCAGGGTGGAGCCACCAGGGAGACCATCGCATCTCACAGCATTAACAAGCTAACTCGCCACGATTTGCTAGAGGTGCTGATCCTCTCGAGTCCTGAAAAGGACTCGGAGTCCCTGAGGACCAGCACCCTGTCTAGCGCTCCATAGTAGGCCGCTTACCTAGCAAGAAACCACTATAAGCTTGATGCTTTCCTTTGCTGATAGGTAAAAAAGTACCTATCGCAGACTGGGTCCACATTAGCCTGCTTTTTAACTCAAGGCCCATTTGCCTTATTTTTGTCCTGCTTCGAACTTATCCCTGGCTTCTTTTAGGGCTCTTGTAAATAAAGGGTAGCTCCCACTGCCTGCTTCGTGCTTGTTGTCCGTTGTTGGGCAAAGGAAGCACCATGCTGGCCCTGGACACTCTTTCTTCCGGTGGTTTGACCTTCCACACCAATTCCACACGAATTTAGCAACTTACGAAGCCAACTCGTAACCTAATTTCTTCTTCTACTTGTCTGGAAGTTGCTTCGTCCACCTTTATCAACGCCAGCCTCTGTCCTCTGGCATTTGGCTTTGAGAGAGTTACTTCTGGCTCCTGGATCTTAAGGCCAAAAATCCTAGCGAAGGCCTCTTTGACCTCATCTAGCATTCTCTACACTTTTGGCCTTAATAAGTATGTCTCTTTTTTCTGTAGTGACAACACTTTGGACTGCCATATTAGCCTTATCGGGGTTAAAGTTCGAGTTCATCGTCTTCAGCACCTTTGCAAAGGTCTGTCCTTCGGCCGTCTTCACTACTACCGATGTTGTCGCGTCCACTACTTTCTTTTGGCTTGTTTTGTCATTCAGGAGAATCTCTTCTTGTTTGCCACTGCCTGTTTTCTTTTTTTTTTAAAGACATGGTTTGCTGGGGTTTCTCAGGGCTGTCCGAGGGGCTCCTGTTTCTTTTATTTCATTCTATTTCCTTTAGGGCAGTGTTTAGGATTTTTTTCTGAACATGCCGTCGGAAATTATCTCGCCTTTGGTTCCGGCACTTCAGGGATTCGAATGACGCCTTCTAAGAGTTTGTGAACACTTCCTCTTGTGAAAGAAAGCCTTTTTTTATCACCTCTGACGCTTCAAGGAGTTCAAGCGCGGCTTTGAGCCCATTTTTAACAGCGTTTGCTGTGTTACCATACTTATCGGTAATTGCTTGTAGCGTCTCTGTTAAATTTTTTGTTGCTGATTGTACTTTATCAGTCACTTGCTGTCGCTTCAATCTGAGCTTAGCACCTTCGTCTTCTAGAAAGGCAAGCTCCTCCTGGGTCTGGTTGCTAAATACTGACACGTTGCTGTCCTCGGTGTCGTTAGTGCCTATACTCGACAGGCTTCCTCTTCGTCCTTTGTCCGTGAGAAAGGGCCATGGAACATTTAGCAGTCTCTGTTGGCCATGAGACACGTCTTTGTAGCCGCCCCCCCCCCCCCCAGAATCCGTAAAGCCTACGGCAACCACCCGGGCTTTCACCGGATCGGAACTGCCAGCGAATTCCCTCAGAGAGGTTACCGCCTGGGGTAGTTGTTTTTCATTGACGCTCTTCATTTTGGAAACTTATTTGAGTTGCGTACTNCCGCCCCCCCCCCCCCCAGAATCCGTGGGGCCTGCGACAGTCACACGGGCTTTCACTAGATCGGAACTGCCAGCGGATTCCCTCAGAGAGGTTACTGCCTGGGGTATAAGTTTTGCTTCGACGTTTTTCATGTTGGCATCTTTTTGAATGTTGTACTGACCCGCGAAGGCCAGCACTACCCTTTTTTCTAGAAATAAGTATTTGGAAACGGTTAAAACCAGGGCAGCGGCCCTCTTTGTTACTAGAGAGAACCGCTACTTGCTCGGGCCGGCAGAGAGTTGCCACTCTCCCTCAGTCCCACCCGCGAAGACTGCCCTGGCGTTTTATAGAGTAAGTGTGAAAGAGGTGTATGTGTGTAGTATATGTATATGTTGATAGACCAAAGTCGACCCAGCGAGACATGCGCCAGATATACAATCCCACGAGCGGCGCAGACAACCCACCAAAACGAGTTTGCGTGCCGCTGTGGAGCCTCCACAGTGGTAGTAAGCCTAGATCAGTCGGCCCACCACGTCTTTTTTGTTCATGAAGCGTGCAGCCATATCAGATTCGATTACCCAGACTTACCTGGGCCTTATTATCCGGCTTTACCCGCCGCCAGGCTCCCCACGCCAGCCAGGAAAAGACCCCGACGCACGCAAACCGGAACGACCATTTAGTATACCTGTGTTTGTTTAGTGAGAGTGTGATGCATGTATCTGAGAAGAATGTTAAAACCGGCGCTTACTTCTATACACGACAGGGTGGAGATTGGTTAAGACCTGTCAAGGTTGCCACCACACCAAGACAGCAGGCTAATTCTTAGTAGCTTGGACGGGGGGTCAGCCCCTGCCGGCCCTCCAAGTCGACTGATTGTCATTCGGGGATCCAGACAGCTCTCTTCAAGCTCTAGTCCCTACACGCATACACCACTTATACTCTCATTTATTTCTTAAAGTTCCCCTTTTATTGTTTTTTCTTTTGTTTTCGGGGATACCCAGTCCCTCACACATTCAGACGAATGATCACCTATTTCTTTAGAGCCTACCCCATCCCAAGCCAGGCAACCTCACCAGCGACAAGGTCTTGCAGCCCCTAGAGGGTGAACTTAGTACCAGTGCAACCGAAATGAAAATGAAGATGAATTTTTTCCATTGAAATACATACCTGTTTAAAAAATAACAGTGTAAAATTGTGTCCACAAAATTGACGTAAAGTCCGCCCCACTTCCGCGACTGGTGATTGTTCTTGCGAGAACGACGCTGTCATAAGCCCCAGTTTTCACGCCAGCGCGATCACAGTAACCTGTAGGTGTGAAAAGAAAATTAAGTTACATACATCATGTTAAACAGGAGGTTATACGATCAATCTCGGAGTTATGACTCTAACTAGCCATGAGTTAAAATTGTTTATGAGCTCTCGTGGACCACTCACGAATTTTTCAAGGTGTCTGACTGCTCAGTCAGTTAACTCAAAAAGGGTGTACGTACGTGAAAACACTATACCTATTTTATTGAAAAAATAGTCGGCGCTACTACTTTATAATTTCTTCAGTAACTTTGGCAGCAACTTCACTCTACTGTCGCGACCAGTGACTGTTTTTGCGAGATCGATGCTGTCATAAACCCCAGTTTCCCCGCGAGCACGATTACAGTAACCTGTAGGTGCGAAAAAAAAAGTTACATACATCATGCTAAACAGAAGAGGGTAATACGACCGATCTTGGAGGTATACTACTCTAATTAGCCATGAGTTTAAATTGTTTATCAGCTCTCGTGGACCACTCACGAGTTGTTCACGATGTCTAACTGCTCCGTCATTTGAGTAAAAAAGGGTATACATACGTGGAAAAACTATACCTGTTTTCAATATACCTATTTGGTTGAAAAAATTGTCAGCGATACTACTTTAAAATTTCTGCAGCATCTTCGGCAGCAACCACTCTCCACTGTTGCGACCTGTGACTGTTCAGGCTCACTCTCGAGAAGAATGATATCGTTAACCCCAGTTTACTAGCGAGCTCTATCACAGTAACCTAGTTGCATAAGGAAAAGAAAATTATTGACATCATGACACACAAAAGTGCATAACGCTACCGTTCTGGAGATACTACACTACCCGCTCGTCGGACAAGGAGGTTCGGGAGTTTTTTGACAATCACTTTGAGAAAAAAAATAAGTAGAAAATTAATGTCTGATGCATATCAGATAGCAGACATTTTTTAAGTATTGTTTTACCGCGCAAATTTTCAAGAAAAGACATCACCAATCTCGTATTACGTAAGGGTTTTTATGATACTTGATGTAAAATTGTAGATGTTGGTAATTTTTTTAGAATATACAATAGTTTATGTAGACATCGTAACACTTAACGAAGACACTCGTATAAAAAATGAGCCCATTGCCTAAGATTTGAAGAAGAAATAAATTTACAAACAACGTACTCAAATGCTTTTGCTCTCCTCACAAAAACTTACGAACTTCCTTAAAACTGTTCAGCTGCATACGCACACACCTTGCAGCTTTTCAATGCTGATGCTTGAGGCAATGAAAGCTTTAACTTATTTTTAAAAAATCATCAAATGCACGTACTTCTAAAACAAAGGTCAACTTCACAAATTATAAGTTTTGCCGACAGGATTGCCCTCAATGTCACTTCACTGCCGATGCTTGCAGATAGATAGACCCTCATATAGCAGAAAAAAAATCTTGATCGATGAACAATACACTTCAGAAATAATTTCTGACACACATTGATGTAAACCATCACACACGGTCTATCAAAAAAAATTTATCAATGGCGCGTACGTCGGAACAAAAATTTTTTCCCCCGGGGCCAAGAGAACAAACAGAAACGACCGGTACGTTGCGTTGCAGGTTAATCGTTAAATTGTTTACTATGAATGCAGCTGATTGAAGTTGACTATTTGTACAGCGACGCACACACAGTTTGATTACTTGAATTTAAAAATCGAAATAAAAATCTTTGAAAAACAGTGCAGAAAATAGTTTACGATACTTAATTGAAAATAAATCAATAGGAAAAAAAATCTTTGCTTGATAAACCTAACAAAGGTGACAGTTGCACGAAAATCGTAATAACAGGAATGGTTCGGCTGAAAAGAATATTCGAGATATTTGCAATGTTTGAATTGCAAAATAGTTTTTATTTTCCTGAAATATTGTTAAAAATGCAAAAAATAAAATCTTTCTTTCACGTTCATGCACAATATGCTTAAACACACATGTTAACCAAAGCCAAATAACGACAAAGTTCGATTTACTACTTCTAGAAAGGAAAGAAAAAAAAAAACTTACTTGACACTATTACCAATCGATAGGAAATACAAAGAAACGTAAAAAAAACGTTTTCCTCGGAGACTTTTTTTTCATCATTAAATAATTTTTGAGCAGGACTTAGAAAAATTCTAGTGTGCGGCTCGCAACCTGAAAAAGAAAAATTTGCTTCAGCATTTTCTTTCGCTGCCACTTCCCCTCTTGCTTCTCTCTCTCTCTCTCTCTCTCCACGCTCCATGATCTATACAATGCACGCATGTAGTAGAGCATGAAGGGGGAGTATGGCTCGTAGGCCTCGTAGCTCATCGTGTCTGCGCTCTCTCCTTCTCACTCACTCTTACAGCAAGTGTAGAAAATGCTTAATCAATATTTTTAGCATAATTTCGCGCTTGTTCGTACATATGTAATAGATCAAATCGATAGGAAATTTTCTACCCTACACGCTGGTATTTTTATTTTTGTCGTGTCTGTTATCCTTAAAGAGATAGAAGCGAAATAAACTTCAGACACGATTTTTACACTGATACATTAATTTTAAAAACTTTTTATTGTTTTTCCCGTGATCATCGGAAAAAAATACGTTAAAATACATAAAACGCTCGCTTGAACAACAAATTTCTAACTAAGAGCTTAAGCGAGTCGTCTATTGTGTGCCTTTAAGATTTGCACAAGTGTAAGCATGTATTCGCATTCATATATTCTGTGTTATCACAGTCGAAATCCATGTTTTTGTGTTTCTAATCTTGCAGTACACATATACACTAACATAATACACACTCAAATCGCCGATTTATTTGGTTAGTTCACTCTTAAAAACCTTTATTTAATTTATCAAAACATTTTCCTATAAGGCTCTGTATATTCTGGCGATCTCAGCGAGGGACAATTTCTCTTACTCGACGGCGTCACCTGACATGAGTGCGTAGCGAATATAACTATGACCGCGTATAGCATAGCGAAAGCAAGCGACGAGTGCGAAGTGCGTCGAGTCTTTCTCGCTATACTTACTTCTTAAATGAGATCTCAGAGATTAAGGGGAAATAGAGAAAAAAAGTTTTGACATCTAATGTTTATAAAATACCAGCAAATTTCTATTATAGTATTTTTTTCAATTTTAAAAAATCGGTGCTTAATGTTTTCATTCTGTCAGCACATGGATGTTAAAAATATATTGAAATCCTACAATTTAAACTACACTTTCAGTTTTGGCAATCTTTTGATTAGTAATAGTGTTGTGCAATAGAAAATGCTTAGCACAAATTAATCTAATTGTTTATATTTGATAGAATTGATCATCAAAATGCAAAGGCAGTTAAGTCTCTTTTTTTAATTATCATAGTATTATATAGTAGTATACAATTTTGTTCAATGATGAACTTAATTTTAAAAAATCAGTGCTTATTACTTTTATGATGTCAGCACATGAATATTAAAAAATAGTTAATATATTTCACTACTTTTAAAAAAGGTATTAATTTAAATGATAGAAACATTAACAACTAAGATAAATACTTGGTCGATCATACAAAATTTTATGTGCGTATTCGTATGCCCGCAAGTGTGTGATCTCAAAAAATTTTCGACCGATGTCAATGATTTCGGACTCAGAAGGATTACTTTTTTATATTGTTATAATGGTTTGGGAAAAATAATTGTCACCGTCGTCGTCGTCATCATTTTCATTGTCATTGTCATTATTTTTAATAATATGATTATAACTATAACGTAATTTCTTACATTTTCTTTCAATTCCTTTTTAGGATTATATTTAATATTATTTAGAGCTTGTCAACTAATGTTGATGTTAAATTATACTCATATTTTTTAGTTTTTTTTAATTTTATTGATTAGCTTAATAGTTTTTCTAATACGTCCCGTTTTGATGTGATACGAATCATCAATGTGATTTATAAAAACATCGCGTACTTGTAATTCATGTTTTCCTTAAATCTCAGAATCTATAGATTGACTTAGTACTTCTTTTATATCAGTTTTATAAAGCAGGTTATTGGATCTCAGTCTCAAAAAAAAAAAAATTCAAGAAATGATTGAATTCCATTTTATTTGTGAGTTTAGAGTCGCAGCGTACACTGTTTTCGCGGTCTTTTACTTTGATTCGAATCACATCAGCAGAAATAGCTTCATTTATTGAATTTTGAGTAACATCTGGTTAAAGCAATCCATTTCATTCCAAAATTTTAATACTTTTATTTTTAAATGTCTTCCGATTAAGGATCGAATAAAGGAAAACATTGAGTTTTTATCATGGTTAAAATGTTTGTAGTTTTGTTAGTATGACTTTAATCACTTTCATTCAAACCAATATTTAGCTTAAATTGATTTTGAAGTATTAAATTGAAAATTTCCAGGGTAAGATCAATGCCAGAACCAAGAATTTGAGAAGTTTAAATAAGAGGTTTTGATTTACCCTTCATGGCAAGACCTCGAGGTTAAATTATCAATCGAATTTCTCATCGTTGAATTTTCTTGATCCATGAAGAGAACATTGTTGGGGTCTTGCTCATTTGAATAGTATTGAAATTATTAAACCCCCCCATCCAAATCTATTAGGTTTTGCTCTTTTCTTGAGTTCGGAAAAAGACTGTGCCCTTTTTTTCTCGAGTCTGAGTTAAAACTCTACCCTTTATTTGTGTCAGAACGAAAACAATGCTTGTTTTTTTTTTAAGTTTTAATTGCACGAGAACTACATCTTTTTTGAGTTTTGGTGTAGATTGTTACTTTTTCTGTTCTAAAGCAAACACTAGAAAATGTTGCGATACTTTACAGGATTAGATCAGTTATTTTAAACAAGACATTATTGATTTAATGCGTTAACAGCGTGAAAAAACATTTTTCGTTATAACTTTAGGCAATGCTAATTTTCAATTAATTTCATTTAAAAGTTAAAATATTAGATCTACAATTAGTCAAAAGTTTTCAGTATACATGATTTTATTATGTAACATTGTATTCTTATGATGTTTTATTGATACGTACAAAAACAACTATTTTATTATTGTAATTCATCATAAATTATGCTAGTATTTGTTCAAGCTCAAGAAAAAAGCATAGTCATCATCCGGACTCCAGGAAAGGGCATAGTCTTTGTCTAAACTCCGGAAAAGGATGCAGTCTTCGTCCAGAGCGTCGATATGTACTTTGTATTTATGTCGAATCAATGTTAAACAAATCGAAGATTAAACTCATATTCAAAAACAAACATTATTTAATTTGATTAATTTAAACTCTTTTAAATAAAGTTTTGAGCTTGTGAAAACGGATTTCAATTTAATTAACTGGACAATACAGGCTACCTTTTTCTATAAAAATATCGGCGTGTATTTCTTCTCGCTGTGAGATTCTGTTGATAAATTTAAGAAATACAAGCAGGAATGGTAGTCTGCAAAATTATAAATTTTTGTTTTATTACTGATATTTACCATAAACGAATCTTATTAAAAATTTTCATTTTATATTTTGTTCCAACGCCTCGTACGAATTCTAGCCTTATTCACATTTTCCCATTTAAATTAACATTGGAAAATCTGAGTAAGGATAGACTTCGTACGAAGCATCGGTATATGTAGTCATGTACATACTCTATTATAGCTTGATCAAGGCCTTAACGCACCTTTAGCGCTTATTTTTCAGTACATTGCCCTGATTCAATGGCTTCCAAAGTATACGGATTTTCTAGAATTCGAACGGCTTCAGTTGTACAGACTTCAGGACTCCAGTAGCAACTTAAGTTGCTAGTGGTAATGCCGAAATATGGTATCGTGTGTGTGTGTGTGTGTGTGTGTGTATGTGTTAAAATTGGGGAATTGGCAAGAAGTGTGCTAGTGTCGTGATGATAGAAAATTTATTTGATTTAATCATGCTACTAGAACTAAAAAAATAACGCCTTATGCAAGATTCTTCGTACACGAAGCATGGGCTGCAGGCATGTGCTGTATAAATATTTAATGAACTTTCAGGAAATGGTCGGAAGGAAGCTAGGATGAGATAAGAATACTTTTTGTGTCAGTTATACTAGGGCTTCCATGTGAACTCTTACAGTAACGATTTTTGGATACTCACGATGAATGGTACATACTTATCTGGTATTCGTAACAGTAATTCCGCCTTACGAATAGTCTTTGCTTCAGTTGTCATCTTCTCGATGACTCATTAGTAATAACACTTGTAGTGATGTAGTGTCCTATTTTGTTTTGAAGGGGAATAGATTAAAAATATATGGATGGAAAGACAAATTTCAGAGTACGAGCCTAAAAGCCATCTTTCTTACATTTATATGATTACAAAAAGAAAACATTAGATACAAATGCTAAAAAATTGAAGTTAAATATGTCATTCGTTAGATCTTACTAAATTTAAAGTGATGGAAAAAAAATGTATCTCTCATCAGAATACACAGAGCTAGTATTGTTTACAATTCTATTCGCTTGGTTTTGGTAGAGCCACAGACGGACAGCGAGATATAAAGGACGAGACTACTACTTGCTATCGACCCTTTACTGGGACTCCTGCTCTTTATTGACTCTCGTTTGTTCATCATCTTTGTTTGCTCCCACTTACTATAGCACTTTTCCATCTTTTACCACGTGGAAAATCATTCGGCTTTAATATTAAACAAACTGAATTTTCTATTATAATACATATTCTATTTACTAAATATATAAATTTAATTATATCATAACAGTGCATCATTTTGTACATTTATTACGCATTGTCATATTTAAATAAGCTTACACTGTATTATATGTGGTTTTAGTACGCAATTCCAAATATTTTCCTATGTTATATAATAATTATGAAGGGTCATTCTACACATCCTTTATCTACCTCCTCAAAATGAAATAATAGTACATTACGTCACGAGGCAGGGAAGTAGTACATTTTCGTCCGCGTGTTTATTGCCACCCGAGACAAAGCCAAGGGTAGCAAATACGCGGACGGTGATGTGCTATTTTCCTGCCGAGTGACGTATACGATTTTTTTTCATACCCGGTGGGAAGTTTGTGATAAAAAAAAAGTTATTAGTTGCTCAATTTTAAATAAAATCAACACGAAGTCATTCCGTCATTCATTGTGAACGCTCATGCATTTGTTGATCTAGGGACTCTAGGGAAATAAAGAGCAAGCGAGATAGAAAACAGTATATATTGACTCCGGTACTGTATGCAGCAGCCACGCTCGTAGAAGTCGTTCAAACATATATAAAGTTTAATTACACAAAGTTCATGTTAAAATCCTTAATACCGGTACTACGGGAATTATATTAGTACATAAATCTACTTGGAAACAAAACAGACCTATAGGTATGCTACCAAATACATATAAGCTTCTGAGCTGCATTTATACACTCACAGAATCGCTTTCAGTACTCAGAAGTAAAGAGACTGAGTACTTAATTATTTTCAATTATAGAGTATAACTCAACTAATTGGCTAAAATCATTAATTTCAAACTCTGCAATCTACATATTCGCACGGCATAAATATTAAGGTTAAGATCCAAGTATTTTGGTTTTCGACAGCTGCGTAGTACATTGTCGGCTACAGCTATATACACATGAGCATGACTGAAATCAGGACGGGAATGCGAACTTCCCGTCAGGGTATGATGAAAATTTATTTTCGTTTCTTCGTTATTTTAACCAGGTTGCATGTTTAATTACCCCTCTCCATTTCTCTTAAGCCTCACACATTAATTCTAGGTCCTTCCTCAGTCCTCCTTCATATAAGGTAAAATTAGTTCAGTTTGTCCGTGATATTATTATATCAAATTTTTTAATGAACTCTCATCAGCTGCCCTCAATTTTATGATACTTTCTTGGAACTTGCTAGCTCCCCTTAATGTTAGTAAAAATGACTTGAGCTTATCTGTCACTAAATATAATATTTGTATATGCCCTTACGGAAAAAATCGTCAGAAATTTCTGCAGAAATTTCAGTAGAACTGTGGCGCCATCCACCAGCCAAAGCTCAAATCAAGCTTCTCGGCGGAAGCAACAGCTCATCCTGCGCACGGATTAGCTGCGAGCGCCACCTCCTCTCTCTCGACTCAAGACAGCGCCTACCGTGAGGTAGCGAACGCTGCCGGACACGACGCACGACCAGCAACGATGACGGCACGCGCCTCGTCCACGAGCAGCGAACAGTTTAACAAAGTGCAGTCTTTTCTTGTTTTATAATAAATAAAGTTAAATTACTCTTAACCCGTTCGCTCGTTCATTCCATGACCTGCTTCGCACCTCCGATATCCTTGAGCATTGGGAGAAGCTCCAACGCGACCTCATAATCCCAAAGAACTGCCTGCAAACAATTTTTCAGATTTTTCTTGCATGAATTTCGGACGTTTCTCTGCAGAAAAACTATCAGTTTTGCAGGATTGTCTACAAACAGTATTAAATAAGAGTTTTTGAAAAAATTTCTGCATAAACGCTTAAAATTTGTTGAAGTTACACTATTTTTTAAATTGCACGAAAAATGTTAATCAGTGAAGAAAAAGTGTCATGTTACTGTTTGCTATATAAGCAATCAAATTTTATACTCAATTGATAAACTAAGAAATTAATAGTTCAATATAATTTTTAATCGAAAAAATGTTGATTAACAACTAAATTCAATTATTATTGTAAATATTTTTAAATGAAGAATGAAATATAATTATAAACATTAATGTGAGAAATTTAAAATCTTAAGACTTTGGCTAGAAGTATTGGTCTCACTTGTTGGAATTAATGTGTTCAATAAATTTTGAAAACAGTAAGATAATGATTGAAAAATTAGAGTAAGTGATCTCACATTAAGTGAAAAAATTGACCAATAAACAAAATATTTTATATATGTGTTGTTAAAATATTTTATATATGTTAATATTTTGTTCCATGAATGTGAACTAAAGGACACACAAAAAGCAAGTCAAAGAAAAAATCTCGTGTACAACACAATTCTTTATCCCCGAGAAAACGCACGAGGAATAAACAAGTAGAAGAGACAAACACGTACAGCGTAGCTCATCAAAGACGAAAAGTCAGAGGCAATGACTAGACACATAGTTGTTTCTTTGTTATAACATTTGAAAGAAAAAACTATCCAGTAGTGATGCAAGCCATGTCTGTTCCCACGTATTGCATGGTATAATTATACACAAGCAGTTTTTAATTAAACGAATACGTACTTGAGGACAACATACACGAATACATACATACTTAAGTATAACATGCTTTCTTTTGTTTGTCTCGTATGTAGTGAATAATTTTCAGCGCGTCAGGTCAGTTCAATGTTATACATATTCGTATCTCAGAATCCATTTGGCTTAGGGAGCTTTTAAACATGAAACGTTGACCTCCTGTACTTCGATTTGATTGATTGGAATATGGTTCCGATCCCAATGAAACTCTCATTGAAAAATTACCATATTTAAGACTTCAGTAGTTTTTGATGTAGTGATTTGATTTCTTTTGATTCTATAAACAAAATGTATTTTCATCTTAAATTGATGGTTAAACGCACTTCTTGTGAAGTTCGAAGATATGTACTTTGCTTTATCTAACGAGTCCATTATAGTCATTATACATTAGGGTGTCCGTTATTTACCAAATTTAACTTTTTCATCATTTCTACCCTTTAAAAACTATTCGTTGTGCCCTAAAATATAAACCTTAACCTGAAGACCAAAAAAACTTTAAGTTAACACGTGTCCCTAGACACATTTCGATTTTCTATTGAAATAACATAAGATTTTTAAATTTCAACTTTGTTTCANATAAGAGTTTTTGAAAAAATTTCTGCAAAAAATATATTACAGGATTTTTAAGTGGAAATCGTCTGCAAAACTTCAAAATGTTTTTGTATAAGTTTTTGCAGAGAAAAGCATATTTTCAAGTGATCGCGACGAGAGTATATGTAGAAATTTCTGCAGATATGTCTGCAAAGCTTCGAAACAAATTTTCAGAAGTGTTCACAGAAGATTTTGCAAAAAAAAATTATGTGTGCAAGAATTGGTCGACGTCAAGTTCTCAAGACGTCAATGTGCTGCGTGAAAGCATCTACAGAAATATCTGAAAAGCTTACTGAAAATTGTGCAGTAGTTTTTGCAGAACTTTTGCAGAAAATTTTATGTGTGCGAAACCTGCAGGACGTGAGATTCTGCAGTAATTTCTGCACAAAAATTACACATGAATATTCAGCAGAAATCTTCTGCAGAACTATCTGCAGAGCTTAAAAAGTTTGGTTGAGGTTTCTGCAGAAAACAGTATTTACAAGGGCATCACGACGACAGTTTTTGTAGAAGTTTCTGCAAACATTTTTGCAAACCTTGAAAAAATTATTGCAGAAAAAATAATACGTGCAATAAATGGTCAACGTACGTTCTGCAGAAATGTGCCACGTGAAGGCATCTACAGAAATGTTACTGAAATTTGTGCCAAAGTTTTTGCAGAACTTTCTACAGAAGATATAATGTGTGCATGACCCGTAGGGCGTAAGGGTCTTCAAAAATTTCTGCGAAAATATTTCACAGAAATATTAAGCAGAAAGCGTTTGCGGAAATGTCTGCAAAGCTTGAAAAACGTTTTGTATAAGTTTTTTTAGAAAAAAACATTATTACAAGGGCAATGCGACAAGAGTTTCTGCAAAGTTTAAAAAAACGTTTGCATAATTTTCGCAAGTCATTTTGCAGACAATATTATGTGTGTCCAAACTTTGGGACGTGAGGCTCTGCAGAAGTATCCTACGTCATCAGTAACACGTGTCTGTGGAAGTTATGCTATATATAATATGAGAATTATACTTGTATAATTTTTATTTCAACTTCTACCCCCTTGAGCTCTCTGATACTAAGTCCCGCTTTAGCCGCCATTACTATAATGTTAAACTAAAATAGTTGGTTTGCTATTCTATTGGGTTACACTTTCTGTTTAATCCTTTTAGCCTTAACTTTTTTTTGACTACTTCAATAAATATACGAAAAAATTCTTTTGTTATTTTGTTATGTCGAACTGTTTCCACACAACTTGTTAGCAAATTTTCAAACCAACATGGAAGTATTGCTGTGGAACGCTGTTTTTATTGATTTAATTCTTAGTAAGTTCAGCAACTTCACTAAATTATTATATTGTAATATTATACTCAGTCAAATAATAATCAATAAGCCTACAGAATTTTTACAAAGTGTACCTGTTTAGCATCTCTATTTACCACATGGAGACGAAAATTTTTTTTCTTCTTTTTATTGAAATATGAAGGTTACTTTAGATGAGTTTAACCCTTCGCTTTCATCTTTAGATTTACTAGTTGTAATGGAAAATGCTAAGACTAGAGAAAAGGGTTTTTTCTGTATCAAATGAATTGTAATAAAGATGCATTTTGTGTATTTATTGTCATTATGGTTTAAAAACTATTGTTATAATTTTTACAATGATTAACAGATTTAAAAAAAATCATGCTATCAAATAGTAAAAAATAACTTGATGGGTAGTAAAAATCTCTAGGTAAAGTGTACGTGATAATTTTTTTTTTTGGTAGAGAGAATCGTTTTTTTAGTACTTTAATAACTAACTTTGTAGTTATAACCCATCTCAACGACTATACTTTATTTATTATTTTTAATTTAAAACACTGATTTTTAAATTTCCCTGTTTCTAGTTATTTATAATAGCTAAGATCGACATAACCATTAAGTTAGAAAGGAATGGACAATCTAGAATGGAACAAAACATTGTACTTCCTTGTCCAAAGCCGTAACGAACTGTTTCATTAATTCTAATTTAATCTGTAAAGAAGGCAGAAGAATTTTACTTGGCTTGACTAATGACTGCTTTACAACATTCTTTAAATCAGGCTGTAAAGACATTCTAGATGGCCAGTCCTTTCTAACTTAATGGTTTAGTCGATCTCAGCTATCCCATTTACACAAGAAACATGGATGCTTCGTAAAACAAAAATGTTGACCCAAAAGTATTGATAAAATTTTTAAATCTCCACAAATCAACGATTTGTACTTGTCATAATTAAATTTTCTCAAAACTATTCCTATGTTTGCGTATTATTCTCTCAATATAGTAGAATGAGCAATATATAGGATGTGGTATTAAACGATAAAACATCCTCGAGACCTCTTGTAGACGAGTATAGAAAACAACTACGACTTACTAACTTTATATGCAGTTAGTTTTAATTTATCAATTAACTCTACTCCGTCGTTACAGTAAACCAAATTGGAGCCTTGGGTGAAGAATCTCCTGTACTCATTATCTCTGTATCGATAAAACGTTCAGTTAGTGGTTTGGGTCAACATATTTCTTGACTTCAAATCAGAGGCAAGTAACTCGGCTGCTTTTTTAGATGAACCAAAATCCCTTATTAAATTGTTGAGTTCTTATTGAGAATAATTCTTTCCTACGTTTTTGATGGTACAGAACAAACTCGTCTTTAGAATTTTCTTTTTCCTCGTTTTTTTTATCTCTGTCCTTTTGTTTACCTACTTTTTTATGCGAATTCTCGCTCTTTTCGAAACTTTTATCAATATTTAATTTTTCTGTATTAGTAATAAACTTTTTAGTCTTGTGACTAGTACTTTTCTCTGTTGCAAGTATATACTCTTCCATATTTAGGAATTTTATTTGTAAGCTTTTCCAAGCTTGTATTTAGCCTATATACGATCACTGTAAATCCAAGTAAACGTTCTATAACTCAACAAGAAACTTTATTTAATAAAAACCAATGTTTGCAAGATTGCATACAGCTTTTATAAAGATCGAAGCTAATCTGTAATTTTCGTTATTATAAGTGGTCGCTACGACGCACAGTGTAGAATATTAGACAAAAGTTGAGCAGCGGCTCAATTTTCCACCAATTAAAGCAACCACAGGTGAAAAATACTCAGAAAGATGCCTGCTGTAACATGCCTTTGCTTCATTTTCATTTTTCCTAAATCTACAACCCCTAATAACCACCCCTACCAAACCACAAGCAGTCCAACCAAACTGACCCGGGGAAAAGAAGTTTACATTTTTATTTTTTCTTTGAAAACCCAATCCCACACAACAAGCAGGCTAAACCATCCATTCGTAATCCTCAGCTAGCTAACTCATTCAACCTTAACCCTTAAAACCCACCCCTACCAAGCCACAAGCAACCTTAACTACCTGACCTCGAAAACAGAGTGTTTAAATGTTTATGTTTCTTTGAATTATCCTATCCCAACTCACAAGCTTACCTACCAACCCCAAATCATCTTGCTTAATGTATCCTCTCTTAATCTGTAAGAACCTGTAATCTTTTTTTGTAATAAATCGTCATAACTAGTCTTAAAAATATCTTTACTACGAGAAGAAAAACTCCATATTTCCGTAGGCTGCTTGTAGTTAGGTAGGGGTGGTTTTTAACCTTGGGTGGCGATAAGGAATGGACTAAATGAGTTCGGTACAAGTGGGTTAGCTTGCTTATTGTATAAAACATAATTATTTTGAGAAAAATAAACGCTTTAACACTCGTTTCCTGGGTCAGGTTGGTTGGGATGCTTGTGGTTTGTTATGAGTGGTTTTTATGGTTTGTGATATATAGGTTAGCTTACTGTGTAAACAAAAACTTGAAAAACGAATAAAAAAAAAAAAAAAAAAAATTGAGTTCTGTACTCACGATGGTTGAACTTCGTGAGTACGTC